>JARQOD010000007.1:115347611-115468189 GCA_033576555.1 Oophaga sylvatica | reverse complement strand
GTATTGCCCAGGTGATAATTGCATAACCTGTGCACTACAAAGGAAATCCTGAAAACATGACCTGTTGGTGGGCCTTGAGGACTGGAGTTGGGGAACCCTGTTCTAGGCTACAGGAGGCTGATCCTCTTCAGGAGGCTAATCTTATCACAAAGACAGGTGAGGGGCATGAGCCACACACAAAAACACTCTCATACACACATATGAGCTGCATCTGTCTACTGTGTGTGCAATTTCAGTTTTTATTAATAATATTATTACTATTATATTTGTATTTGATGTGTGGTATAGTGTTTTACTACCTTCTTTTCCAGCATCAGAAGCTATAAAGAGCAAGTGTGAGACAGAGCAGGAGCTTCCTGGAGCTGTATGAGGGATCACTCTCTGTCTTCTCTCACTTGCTGTTTATTATTATTATTTATTTATATAGCGAAAAACAATCATACCCAGTCTGATCAAATGACCAAATGCACTAGCAGGATGCAGCAGGCTCCCATGGATAAAGGCTGGAGAAGCAACAGGTGTTTAACCACTGATAAAGGCAGCCACCGTATCACAAAAACAGTGATGATGAAGGTGTTAACTGCTTAGTGGGAAAAAAACACACAGATACAAGTTGCTTAAAACATAAATGTCATGCACAGTGTCTGGATAACAGCCTATTTTAAACGCCTATGATGGAAGGCGGGCTGGTCAGCACTGAATGTGCACAACACAAAAAACCAAGCCATCAAAAAGAGCCCGGGTGCACCCTGCAAAATATGATAAAAAGTGCAAAAAATTATGCATATGATAAATGCATCAGATGAGGTATTAGTTACTATTTTGGCCAAAGCAGATAAGCTCGCAACCCAACGTCAAGGGTCCTCATTTTATTGCGAGTAACTAGACATAAATCCAAAAAAACATAAAATATATAAAAAATGTTATTTATATAGCGCAATTAATACCATGGTGCTGTACATGAGAGGGGTTACATACAAAGGTATAGATATCGTTTATTAGACCAGATTCAAGTTAGTCTGCAGTTAGCTATTAGATATTCAAAGCTATTAGATATTCATCAATCGTCCATAACTTTAATTTGAAAAGAGGTACCCTGGACCACTAGGCTCAAAATGATCATCTCAATGTCCTGAATAATATTTGACAAAAAAAATATCAACTCTATGTGTAGTTCAGGAGTTATTCACGTAAATCGCTTATGTCGCGCATAATCAAACATAATCATCCGTAACTTTAATTTGAAAAGAGTTACCCTGGACCACTAGTGCTCAAAATGATCATCTCAATGTCCTGAATAATATTTGACAAAAAAATTATCAACTCTATGTGTAGTTCAGGAGTTATTCACGTAAATCGCTTATGTCGCGCATAATCAAACATAATCATCCGTAACTTTAATTTGAAAAGAGGTACCCTGGATCACTAGTACTCAAAATGATCATCTCAATGTCCTGAATAATATTTGACAAAAAAATTATCAACTCTATGTGTAGTTCAGGAGTTATTCACGTAAATCGCTTATGTCGCGCATAATCAAACATACTCAATCATCTGTATCTTTAATTTGACAAGAGGTACCCTGGACCACTAGGACTCAAAATGATCATCTCAATGTCCTGAATAATATTTGACAAAAAAATTATCAACTCTATGTGTAGTTCAGAAGTTATTCACGTAAATCGCTTATTTATGTCGCATATAATCAAACGTGCTCAATCGTCCATAACTTTTATTTGAAAAGAGGTACCTGGACCACTAGTACTCAAAATGATCATCTCAATGTCCTGAATAATATTTGACAAAAAAATTATCAACTCTATGTGTAGTTCAGGAGTTATTCACATAAATCGCTTATTTATGTCGCATATAATCAAACGTACTCAATCGTCCATAACTTTCAATCATGCATAACTTTAATTTCTCCAACACGCTCCACCAACAAATCAAAGTTCTCCATTTTCATGCGAAGATATGCAAAAAAATTCTGAGGGTTTCCTCGTAGCTCCACGTATAGTGTAGAATATACCCCACGCGTCATTCTCTGGGCTGTGATGGAGTGGATCCATAAACGTTGTCGTCGTCGCTGCTGTATCTTTCTCTCCTTCTCCAGAACAATCGCTTTCAGACGATTCGCCTCCACTGTGAAATCTACCAAATTCTTCAGAATGTTTCCTATCACAACGTCCATTTTCAGCAGCCACTTGCTCTTCTCTCCAACCGGCACTTGCTCCTATACAACCAGATGGGCTGTAGGAACAGTGCATATATAGGTTTTCAGTAGCCAATCACGTTTGGAACCCCAAAAAGGGCGTTTTTAAAAACCGGATCCGGCGTAATCTGTTGAAAAACGGCTTAAAAACCGGATACACTGGATGAGACGGATCCGGTTTTTGGCCTGATGCCGAAAACCTGATGTGTGAAAGAGGCCTTACAATCACACAGCATTCTGTTGTAAATCAGATGATCGGTGAGAAAAATCAAATTGTACTCGCAAAAAAAACGCCTGACACTCGCATTACACTCATCCGACTCTCCTGCATCAAAAGTGGACCGATTTTTAAATCGCTTGTGTGTCTCCAGCCTTACTGTGTTTGTAATGGTGGTGTGAGATCAGTGGCCCAAAGTCATTTAACCCCTGAAAAACATCTGTTACTTATTCAAAACTGTGAAAATTGTCTGTTTGCCCATTTTGATGCCAATTCTGATGCCCAGAACCCATTTGGGCCAGGCTGGAGGGACCTGGGTTTGATGCGGGGCATCACTATCTGTATATTCTTAGTGTGAGATCAGTGGTCCAAAGTCATTTAACCCCTTAATAACATCAGTTACTTAGTCAAATCTGTGAAAATCAACTGTGCCCACTTTGATGCCAATTCTGATGCCCAGAACCCATCTGGGCCAACTGGAGAGACTTGTTTTTAATGTTGGGCGCCCTGTTCTATATGTCTGCAGTGTCATTTCAGTGGCCCAAAGTCATTTAACCCTTTCATTAACGCCCTCTGGTGCCCACTTTGATGCCCATTTTTGTGCCAGTTTTATAATTTTTGGCGCAGATTTTAAGTGTATTCACATCAGGACATCTAGCTGCATTGTTTTTTTATTATTTTGATGCTTATTTTTTGTTGTTAAACCTATAAAAACAGAAAAGAAAAATTTGCTGAATAAGAAACTGACAAATAAAAAACCAACTTCAGCTCAGAATAAGAAACTGAACGAATAAGAAACCAACTTCAGCCTCGTCAAAATATGTGCCTATAATACATAGAGTATGAATATCCATTTGAATCACTACTTCCTTGCACACTAGTTGACAAGATGATTCTAACAAAAAAAAATCCTCAAAAAGCAACAAAGATCTAATAAAATTGCAGTGGTGGGCGAGGAAAAAAAAATCCCGGCAACACGGCTGTATATATATTGGAGTTAAGCAGACAAAAAGAAAAGGTGTGTTATCCAAAAAACGCATCACAAAATATCACAAACAATATGTACCTTGCAAGGGAAATCCAAATATCCAGAAGGTATAATGGCAAAGATGAAGCGCTGTAGCGACTTTGACAGGATGGCAAAATCCCCACACACGATACTATCCTCGCAACAACGCACAAAGGACAGAACGTTGGAATCAACCACAAAGCGCTCTGGCACAATGGATGGGGGGCACAGTTAAGTTTTAATTTATTGCTAAGGTGATGTTGTGGCCACCAATCGGAGCTGAGGGGCGTTATGAAAGAAAACCTGGTCCCGCCTGCGCCGCTGACATGAGTCGGCAACGAGGTCGCTCGTCGTTACTAACAGGGTGTCAAACTCAGCGATTCAGGCTCACCAGCGGGACACCAACGATCAAAATACGGCCCAGAATGTTCGTGCACGATCAGCGACATCTCAGCAGGGGCCACATCGCTGCTACATGTCACACACAGCGACGTCGCTGACGATGTCGCTGCTGCGTCATAAAATCGGTGTCGCTTAAGCGATCTCGCTTAGTGTGACAGTACCTTTAGTTCACTCCAGTATGCCAATTCAACACAAATCCTTATCATGGACAGATTAATTTCACTGACAATCCTCCAAGTAGGGTCACTCTGTGGAATACTTTGATGGCTTCCAAGTGAGTGTATCACTTCAGAACAGAACTGTCACGACATGGACTCTTTCAATGCCTAGCATGGGTTAAGTTTCTTAAAATTTGGCCAGACATGAAGGTATTCTGTTTATTACCTTGTGATAAGACCCTCATTGTTTCTACAAGACTATTAGGAGTCTAGGTTTGAAGTTACTGTTGACTCATGTAATTACCTTTGCCAGGGAAGGTCACAGACTCAGACAAATCAATTATGCTAACCTTTCATTGTATTACTATGTGTATTGCTAGATTCTATGTAAATTAGCTGACTCTTCCTTGTCTGTTAAGGTACTGCCACACTAAACAATCCCGCTAGCGATCACGATAACGACGCATACTAATGAGATCGCTAGCGGGATTGTTTCTATATCGCTAAATGCTGCCGCATTTAGAGATATAGTTAACGACGCTATCGCCGTTAGCGATCTTCTTAACGACTTTAGCGGTACAAAAGTACCGCTAAATCGCTAAGAAAAGGTGCCACACAGCGATAAGATACTTACCCAGCGGGAGCGCCGACGAGAAAATAGGGTCCGGAACGATTCCAGCGACGAGCGAGATCACAGCAGGAAGCTCGTCGCTGGAAGCTGCCGCACTGAACAACATCGCTAACGGGATCGCTAAATAGTGACGTTTTTTAGCGATCCCGTTAGCGATATTGTTTAGTGTGGCATACCCTTTAGAGACCATTACTACTAGGGATATTATGTATGTGGCTTGGAGTCTATCCAATCTAGCACACTCTAATTATTCCACCAATCATGAAGCCCCAACCGTCTGAATTGAGATCTCAGGGGTATAGAAGGAGGACTGTCCAGTGACCAAGTCTCTCTTGCTGCATGGTACCAATTTTGGATCGGCCATAACCGAACCTGGATTATAAGACTACATGGACTTCAGCATCAAATGCAAGGATTCGACTGAGATATCAAAGACTACATAAGGACGGAATCCAGCTTGGGAAAATCCAGTCACCTGACTACAGACTTTGCGGTACTCAGCTGCCTAAATCTGGCATTATTCCTTTCTCGGTGGGTGCCCGGCGAAAGCGGGGTGCTGCTGGCTTGGAGTAAGTAGCCCTGGAAGTGGAAGGGTGAGAAACTGTTGCCTGTTACATTTTTTGTTTTGCTGGTTATGTGATACTAGATGGTGGCCCGATTCTAACGCATCGGGTATTCTAGAATATGTATGTAGTTTATTTATGAAGATTTAAGAATAATACAATGAATACACAGGATTTTCCAGGTAAAATATATACATTTTCATTAAATGTTATTGCTCATAGAACATAATACAACTGAACAAAATTATTAAACAGATCATCAAAATATGAGGCTGCAGGGGTGTATAGAGAGGCTGCTGGGGTGTTTATAGAGGCTGCAGGGGTGTATATAGAGGCTGCTGGTGTTTATACAGAGGCTGCTGCTGCTGGGGTGTATATAGAGGCTCCTGCTGCTGGGGTGTATATAGACGCTGCTGGGGTGTATATAGAGGCTGCTGGGGTGTATATAGAGGCTGCTGCTGGGGTATATGTGGAGGCTGCTGCTGCTGGGGTATATGTGGAGGCTTCTGCTGCTGGGGTATATGTGGAGGCTGCTGCTGCTGGGGTATATGTGGAGGCTGCTGCTGCTGGGGTATATGTGGAGGCTGCTTCTGCTGGGGTATATAGAGGCTGCTGCTGGTAGGGTGTACGTGGATGCTACTGCAGGTGTTTACGTGGAGGCTGCTGGTCTGGGTACTTCCGCTGCGATCAGCCGGGAGATAATTGGCTGGCTCCGGTCATCTCCCGACTGCGTCGCCGCTGACCTCCATGCGGCAAGAGACCCGCGGCTACCGCGGCTCCCGACAATAGCGGTGGCATGCATGGTTCAAATCCTGCACCAATTTGCAGATGGACTGCGCCTGTCACTGATTGGTCACGTCCGGCCTGGCGAAACCAATCAGCGACGCGTTATGTCCATTGCAGACAGACAGAATTAGACGATTATATAGTAGACTAGATGGTGGCCCGATTATAACGTATTGGATATTCTAGAATATGTATGTCGTTTATTTAGGCATGGCTCTGCTCCAACCCTCCCATCCTTGTGTGCATGGCTCCGCTCCCACCCTATACATGGCTCCGCTCCCACCCTCCCATCCTATATACATGGCTCTGTTCCCACCCTCCCATCCTATATACACGGCTCTGCTCCACCCTCCAATCCTATATACATGGCTCCGCTCCTACCCTGTATACATGGCTCCGCTCCTACCCTTCCATCCTATATACATGGCTCCGCTCCCACCCTCCAATTCTATATACATGGCTCCGCTCCTACCCTGTATACATGGCTCGGCTCCCATCCTCCAATCCAATCCTATATACATGGCTCCGCTCCTACCCTGTATACTTGGCTCCACTCCCACCCTCCGCTGAGCTCCCTCGTGCTCTTCCATCATACTTACCCTCCTCGCTCCGTTGCTCCACGCCCCTGCATCTCTCTTCCGGCGCGTCTGCTTCTTCCTCTGTGGAGCGGTCACGTGGTATCGCTCATTAAGGTCATGAATATGGACGCCACGCCTATAGGAGTAGCGTTGCATCCATATTCATGACCTTAATGAGCGGTACTACGTGACCGCACTGCACAGGATAGAAGCAGACGCGCCGGCCCGGGCAGGGTGAGGGTGAGACAGAAGGTGAGTATGTACGTGGAGATGACCCGTGGCTACAGTCGGGAGATCGGCCGTTAACGCCGCTGATCTCCCGACGATATCAGTGGCGTGCCTGGTTGAAATCCTGCACCAATTCGCGGTCGGATGTGCCTGTCGCTGATTGGTAGCGTCCGGCCGGGCGTGACCAATCAGCGATGAAGGATTTCCGTTGCAGACGGAAGTTAAAAGTTAGACAATTATATAGATAGATATGCCGTTAATTGTTTGGGGATCCAATAAAGTCCTAATATTGTGATTCCCTCACCCTGTGTTGTCTGAGTAGTGTTAAGGGCCCGTCTCACATAGCGAGATCGCTACCGAGATCGCTGCTAAACAGCGATCTCAGCAGCGATCTCGCTATTTCTGACACGTACCAGCGATCAGGCCCCTGCTGTGAATCGCTGGTCGTGTCAGAAATGTCAGGACCTTTTTTTGATCGCTGGTTTCCCGCTGACAGGCACGCATCGCTGCGTGTGACAGGCGAGAGACCAGCGATCCGCTGGTAACCAAGGTACACAGCGGGTTTCCAGGCACTGCGCAGCGCCTGGAAACCCGACGTGTACCTTGGTTACCAGCTCCCTGCATCAGGGCGCTGGTATCCAAGGTACACTGCGGGTAACTAAGCGACGTTACCCGCAGTGTCGCTTGTACTGATCGCTGCCTGAGCTGCCTGTTTGGCAGCTCAGCAGCGATAATGTAGCGATACACCAGCGATCCTGATCGTTGTCGGGATCGCTGGTGTATCGCTATGTGAGACCCAGCCTTTACACCCACTGTTAAGGAGGTCGGGCGTTAAGTTGGGATGAGCCCTGGTCAATGCTGTCTTTGTAAAGGCCGCCGGGCCAGCGGACGAGAGCACCCACTGACACCCGTGTCAACACAAGAACCACTATGTAAAGTTAAAAAAAGGTTAATAATGACGTTACAATTACATATAAATTATTTGAGGACATAAAACTTTATTAAGTGTAATTTAACATACAAACTTAGCATCTGTTCAACAAACCTTGAATTAAACATGGATTAGTTGGTTAAGCCCCTATGGAAATTTCTCGTTAGTTGTGATAGCAAACAGTGAGGTACCTATAAAATGTTGCACATGTGGAGTAAGCATATTTTTTTTAACTCTTCAATTATACATAGAGTTGTGAATTTTTTGGGCAAAATTGGTTCGATTGAGTACTTTTGAATATGCGCGTTATGTAACAAAGAATTTCAAATTCATACAGAATCTGTGAATAATTAATGTCTTACTGGATGTAGTTCACAACATTCTGGCCATGAAGTACATTGTGATGATAGTCCTACCAAGTTACTGTTGAAACTCTTGCAAGTTTCCGTTAACATTTATAAATAAGCAATTTATGTGAATAACTCCTGAACTACACATAGAGTTGATAATTTTTTTGTCAAATATTATTCAGGACATTGAGATGATCATTTTGAGTACCAGTGATCCATTGTACCTCTTTTCAAATTAAAGTTACGGATGATTGAGTATGTTTGATTATATGCGACATAAGCGATTTATGTGAATAACTCCTGAACTACACATAGAGTTGATAATTTTTTTGTCAAATATTATTCAGGACATTGAGATGTTCATTTTGAGCACTGGTGGTCCAGGGTACCTCTTTTCAAATTAAAGTTACGGATGATTGAGCATGTTTGATTATGCGCGACATAAGCGATTTACGTGAATAACTCCTGAACTACACATAGAGTTGATAATTTTTTGGTCAAATATTATTCAGGACATTGAGATGATCATTTTGAGTACTAGTGGTCCAGGGTAAATCTTTTCAAATTAAAGTTACGGATGATTATGTTTGATTATGCGCGACATAAGCGATTTACGTGAATAACTCCTGAACTACACATAGAGTTGATAATTTTTTTGTCAAATATTATTCAGGACATTGAGATGTTCATTTTAGCCCTAGTGGTCCAGGGTACCTCTTTTCAAATAAAGTTATGGACGATTGACACGTTTGATTATCGCGACATAAGCGATTTTGTGAATAACTCCTGAACTACACATAGAGTTGATAATTTTTTGTAAAATATTATTCAGGACATTGAGATGTTCATTTTGAGTACTAGTGGTCCAGGGTACCTCTTTTCAAATTAAAGTTACGGATGATTATGTTTGATTATATGCGACATAAGCGATTTATGTGAATAACTCCTGAACTACACATAGAGTTGATAATTTTTTTGTCAAATATTATTCAGGACATTGAGATGATCATTTTGAGCCCTAGTGGTCCAGGGTACCTCTTTTCAAATTAAAGTTATGGACGATTGATGAATATCTAATAGCTTTGAATATCTAATAGCTAACTGCAGACTAACTTGAATCTGGTGTTTATTAGTTCATAATGAACTAATCTGTCAGGATGGTGAACTAGATGAACTAGTTCACTCTGAAGATTAGTTCATTTTGAACTACTCACTCACGAACTACCCATCACTAATGAGTACCTCACAGTCACCGGAGACTGTGCAATGCACGGGCAGAGCGCTCCTTATGTAGCCAGGAGCTGACGCCAGCAGCCGCCTACTACATGCAGAAGCCACAGTAACATGGGGACGAGAAGCATCACACAACCGAGAGGAGCTCACCAGGTGCAGGATCCATGCTGGACATTCACTTCCGGGTACAAGACGGGCATCATCCTCCTCCAATCAGCAACAAGTACACAATTCTATTATCACGCCATTGGCTGTTTCCACTCAAGAGTTGAAGAACGCAGCACTCTATTGGCGTAAACTACTTGAACCAATCAGATCTACGATTATAGTCACGTGTTTTGAATACCGTAAACGCTAGACAGGAAGCGGTTTTGTGCTGTAAAAGGGCTTAAAGAAGACATCCAATCAAGATCAAGAACCGGCGATCTTGTCCCGCCTATTCAACTTGATTGGCAGAGCCGGCAGCCAATAGTAGACAACGATTGAGTGACTGACTTGTTAGGCTGCCCAATCAGCGGTGTTGCTGATCGTCGATGGGGCCGGAGGAGTTCAGGGGTTATTGTTGACGTCTGTGGCTCCGGGCAGGAAGGCAGGTAGGTGTGAGGGTGAGCGGGGAGGCGCTCCTCTCTGGTCACTAGGCATCCTGGCTCAGGGGCGTCCTTGGGGGTGTGATAGGAAGGGGCGATGCAGGTAGAGCGGAGGGGGAAGGCCATTTGGTCACAGCTGTTTGAGCATAGGTAGAAAGGGTTGTCATAGGGATTTTGGGTTCAAGGAGTGTTGTCATAGGGATTTTGGGTTCAAGGAGTGTTGTCATAGGGCTATGGGTTTTCTGTCTGGCACAGAGCTGGTTAATCACCAATGCAGATCTGACAGTCTTACATTTTGGGGGCCGTCTATATTACACAGATTCTCCGAAGGGAGTTGTAGTCCCAAATCCCACAGCTCTTCTTTCTCTTTTCCCCTTATCTTCTATGGTGGAAATCAACAATCCAATAGGACGTTCCCGAGTGCTCCGATCCTGTGTGCCTCCCTGAGACGAGGGGCCCTGATGCTGCCGCTTATCTGAGGGATGAAGAAAGGATCGTAGCTCATTTGGTCCAGAGCAGGGCACTTCTCAGAGCAGACGCCATCTCTGCGCCCCCCGTATATCCGGAGAGTGCTGGCACCCCTGAATTAGGTCAGTCGCCCTCCGTCTGCACATGTCGCTTCCTATTGTAGGTTATGGGAGTCGTGAAATGCTCAGTTGCAACCACAGCACCCATCGTCTTCAATGGAAGGAGCTGGATGTACAGTCATGGCCAAAAGTTTTGAGAATGACACAAATATTCATTTTACAAAGTCTACTGCTTCACTTTTTCTAATGGCAATTTGCATATACTCCAGAATGTTATAAAGAGTGATCAGCTTAACAGCAATTACTTGCAAAGTCAATATTTGGCTAGAAAATGAACTTTATCCCCCAAAACACATTTCAACATCATTGCAGCCCTGCGATAAAAGGACCAGCTAACCTCTTTTCAGTGATTGCTCCATTAACACAGGTGTGGGTGTTGATGAGGACATGGCTGGAGATCAATCTGTCATGATTAAGTAAGAATGACACCACTGGACACTTTAAAAGGAGGCTGGTGCTTGGCATCATTGTTTCTCTTCTGTTAACCATGGTTATCTCTAAAGAATCACGTGCAGTCATCATTGCAATGCACAAAAATGGCCTAACAGAGAAGAGTATCGCAGCTAGAAAGATTGCACCTCAGTCAACAATCTATCGCATCATCAAGAACTTCAAGGAGAGAGGTTCCATTGTTGCCAAAAAGGCTTCAGGGCGCCCAAGAAAGACCAGCAAGCGCCAGGACCGTCTCTTAAAAGTGTTTCAGCTGCGGGATCGGGCTACCAGCAGTGCAGAGCTTGCTGAGGAATGGCAGCAGGCAGGTGTGAGTGCATCTGCACGCACTGTGAGGCGGAGACTCTTGGAGCAAGGCCTGGTCTCAAGGAGGGCAGCAAAGAAGCCACTTCTCTCCAGAAAAAACATCATGGACAGACTGATATTCTGCAAAAGGTACAGGCAGTGGACTGCTGAGGACTGGGGTAAAGTTATTTTCTCTGATGAATCCCCTTTTCGATTGTTTGGGACATCAGGAAAACGCCTCATTCGGAGAAGACAAGGTGAGCGCTACCACCAGTCTTGTCTCATGCCAACTGTTAAGCATCCTGAAACCATTCATGTGTGGGGTTGCTTCTCAGCCAAGGGAATCGGCTCTCTCACAGTCTTGCCTAAAAACACAGCCATGAATAAAGAATGGTACCAGAATGTCCTCCAAGAGCAACTTCTCCCAACCCTCCAAGAGCAGTTTGGCGATCAACAATGCCTTTTCCAGCATGATGGAGCACCTTGCCATAAAGCAAAGGTGATAACTAAATGGCTCAGGGAACAAAACATAGAGATTTTGGGTCCATGGCCTGGAAACTCCCCAGATCTTAACCCCTTAAGGACAGAGCCATTTTGCAGCTTAATGACCGGGCCAATTTTTACAATTCTGACCACTGTCACTTTATGAGGTTATAACTCTGGAACGCTTTAACGAATCCCGCTGATTCTGAGATTGTTTTTTCGTGACATATTGTACTTCACGTTAGTGGTAAAATTTCTTTGATATGACTTGTGTTTATTTATGAAAAAAACGGAAATATGGCGAAAATTTTGAAAATTTAACAATTTTCAAACTTTAAATTTTTATGCCCTTAAATCAGAGAGATATGTCACACAAATTTCTTAATAAATAACATTTCCCACATGTCTGCTTTACATCAGCACAATTTTGGGACCAAAATTTTTTTTTGTTACGAAGTTATAAGGGTTAAAAGTTGACCAGCGATTTCTCATTTTTACAACACCATTTTTTTTTAGGGACCACATCACATTTGAAGTCACTTTGAGGGGTCTATATGATAGAAAATACCCAAAAGTGACACCATTCTAAAAACTGCACCCTCAAGGTGCTCAAAACCACATTCAAGAAGTTTATTAACCCTTCAAGTGCTTCACAGGAGCTGAAGCAATGTGGAAGGAAAAAATTGACATTTAACTTTTTTTGCAAAAGCTTTACTTCGGAACCAAGTTTTTTTATTTTCACAAGTGTTAAAAGAAAAAATGAACTACAAAATTTGTTGTGCAATTTCTTCTGAATACTTCGATACCCCATATGTGGGGGTAAACCACTTTTTGGGCGCGTGGCAGAGGTCGCAAGGGAAGGAGCGCCGTTTGACTTTTTCAACGCAGAATTGGCTGAATGCCATGTCGCGTTTAGATAGCCCCTGATGTGCCTAAACAGTGGAAACACCCCACAAGTGACCCCATTTTGGATACAAGACCCCTTAAGGAACTTATCTAGATGTGTGGTGAGAACTTTGAACCTCCAAGTGCTTCACACAAGTTTATAACCTAGAGCCGTGAAAAAAAAAAAAAAAAAATTTTTTCCACAAAAATGATCTTTTCACCCCAATTTTTAATTTCCCAAGGGTAATAAGACCGCAAAAGTTTTTGTGCAATTTGTCCTGAGCATGCTGATACCCCATATGTGGGGGTAAACCACTTTTTGGGCGCACGGCAGAGGTCGCAAGGGAAGGAGCGCTGTTTGACTTTTTCAACGCAGAATTGGCTGGATGCCATGTCGCGTTTAGAGAGCCCCTGATGTGCCTAAACAGTGGAAACCCCAACAAGTGACCCCATTTTGGAAACTAGACCCCCTAAGGAACTTATCTAGATGTGTGGTGAGCACTTTGAACCTCCAAGTGATTCACACAAGTTTATAACGTAGAGCCGTGAAAATAAAAAATCATATTTTTTCCACAAAAATGATCTTTTCACCCCAATTTTTATTTTCCCAAGGGTAACAAGACCCCAAAAGTTTTTGTGCAATTTGTCCTGAGCATGCCGATACCCCATATGTTGGGTAAACCACTTTTTGGGCGCACGGCAGAGGTCGCAAGGGAAGGAGCTCCGTTTGACTTTTTCAACGCGGAATTGGCAGGACGCCATGTCGCATTTGTAGAGGCCCTGATGTGTCTAAACAGTGGAAACCCCCCACAAGTGACCCCATTTTGGAAACTAGACCCCCTAAGGAACTTATCTAGATGTGTGGTGAGCACTTTGAAGCCCCAAGTGCTTCACAGAAGTTTATAACGCCCGGGCGTGAAAATAAAAAATCATATTTTTTTCCACAAACCTGATCGTTTAGTCCCCAATTTTTTATTTTCACAAGGGTAACAGGAGAAATTGGACAACAAAAGTTGTTGTACAATTTGTCCTGAGTATGCTGATACCCCATATATGGGGGGGGACCACTGTTTGGGCGCACGGCAGGGCTTGGAATGGAAGCAGCACCGTTTGACTTTTTCAAACCAAAATTGGCTGGAATTGAGATTGGACACCATGTCGCGTTTGGAGAGCCCCTGATGCGCCTAAACAGTGGAAACCCCCCACAAGTAACACCATTTTGGAAACTAGACCACCTATGGAACTTATCTAGATCCGCTGTGAGCACTTTGAACCCCCAAGTGTTTCACAAAAGTTTATAATGCCTGGGTGTGAAAAAAAAAAAAAAACAATTTTCCACAAAAATGATTTTTTAGTCCCAAATTTTTGATTTTTCACAAGGAAATTGGACCCCAAAAGTTGTTGTCCAATTTGTCCTGAGTACGCTCGTACCAAATATGTGGGGGGGGAAAACTGTTTTGGGCCACAGCAGGGCTTGGAAAGGAAGTAATAACGTTTTGGAATGCAGACGTTGGTGGGGGTCATGTTCCGTTTGCAGTGCCCCAGATGAGCCTAAACAGTGGAAAACCCCCACAAGTGACCCCATTTTGGAAACTAGACCCATAAGGAACTTATCTAGATCTGTGGTGAGCACTTTGAACCTCCAAGTGTTTCACAAAAGTTTATAATGCCTGGGTGTGAAAAAAAAAAAAATCAATTTTCCACAAAAATGATTTTTTAGTCCCAAATTTTTGATTTTTCACAAGGAAATTGGACCCCAAAAGTTGTTGTCCAATTTGTCCTGAGTACGCTGGTACCAAATATGTGGGGGGGGAAACTGTTTTGGCGCACAGCAGGGCTTGGAAAGGAAGTAATAACGTTTTGGAATGCAGACGTTGGTGGGGGTCATGTTCCGTTTGCAGTGCCCCAGATGAGCCTAAACAGTGGAAAACCCCCACAAGTGACCCCATTTTGGAAACTAGACCCCATAAGGAACTTATCTAGATCTGTGGTGAGCACTTTGAACCTCCAAGTGTTTCACAAAAGTTTATAATGCCTGGGTGTGAAAAAAAAAAAATCAATTTTCCACAAAAATGATTTTTTAGTCCCAAATTTTTGATTTTTCACAAGGAAATTGGACCCCAAAAGTTGTTGTCCAATTTGTCCTGAGTACGCTGATACCAAATATGTGGGGGGGGGAACTGTTTTGGCGCACAGCAGGGCTTGGAAAGGAAGTAATAACGTTTTGGAATGCAGACGTTGGTGGGGTCATGTTCCGTTTGCAGTGCCCCAGATGAGCCTAAACAGTGGAAACCCCCCACAAGTGACCCCATTTTGGAAACTAGACCCCTTAAGGAGCTTATCTAGATGTGTGGTGAGCACTTTGAACCCCCTAGTGCTTCACAGAAATTTATAAACGCAGAGACGTGAAAATGAAAAATCATTTTTTTTCTCAAAAATGATTTTTTTAGCCAGCTATTTTTTATTTTCCCAAGGGTAATCGGAGAATTAGAACCCCAAAATTGGTGTGCAATTTGTCCTGAGTACGCTGATACCCCATATGTTGGGGTAAACCACTGTTTGGGCGCACGGCAGGGCTCGGAAGGGAGGGAGCGCCATTTGACTTTTTGAACGCCACATCGTGTTTGGAGACCCCCTGATGTGCCTAAATAGTGGAAATCCCTCAATTCTAGCTCCAACCCTAATCCCAACACACCCCTAACCCTAATCCCAACCCTAATCCCAACCCTAATTCCAACCCTAATTGTAACCCTAACCTTAATTATAACCTTAATTATAACCCTAACCCTAATTCTAACCCTAACCCTAATTATAACCCTAACCCTAAGGCTAGGTTCATTTTGCGTTTTACCAGCCCGTTCAACACATAGCGTTTACGGGCTGGTAATGGTATAGCATAACGCGATCGCATTATGCTATACCCGCTAGCGCAGAGGAATCAGCAGATGATTCATCTGCGCTAGCGGTGACGGAGCCCAAACGCTGCAGCCCGCGTCCGAGGCTCCGTCACTGAATGATGGCACGTCGCAAACGCATGCCGCTTTACGGCATGCGTCGCGATGCGCCCTCAAATGGGGGTGAATGGCAGCGTTAACGGACTGCGTTACACCGCGTTATACCGCGGTGTAACGCAGTCCGTCTAACGGACTGCCATAACGCAGTATGAACCCAGCCTAACCCTAACGCTAATTATAACCCTTACCCTAAGGCTGCTTTCACACTTCCAGCGGGCGCCTGTCGGCGCCCCTGGCATTTTGCCGCAGCGCCGCATCAGAAAACCTGATGCGCCGCCGGCGGCCGCATGCGGTTTTTTGCCGGATGGTTTCTGATGCCCGGAGACATCAGAAACCATCCGGCAAAAACAAAAAATGTTACATGCAGCGTTTTGTCCGGCCGCCGCAATGTACATTTGCGCCGTATCCGGACAAAACTGGATGCAACGCATTGACATGCGGCGCCATCCGGCGCTAATGCATGTCAATGCGAAAAAAGCCGCATGCGGCGCATCAGATTTTCTGATGCGGCGCTGCGGCTAAATGCCGGGGGCGCCGTCAGGCGCACACCGGATGTGTGAAACCAGCCTAATGCTAACCCTAACCCTAATTATAACCTTAACCCTAATTATAACCCTAACCCTAATTATAACCCTAACCCTAACAGAAAAATGAAAATAAATATAATTTCTACTTTTTATTATATGTCCCTAACTAAGGGGGTGATAAATGGGGGGGTTATGTACTGTTTTTTTTATTTTGATCACTGTGATAGTTTATCACAGTGATCAAAATGTACTTTTATGAGAATGAATGAAAAAAAATTTGAATCTGCCGCCAAAGCAGATCGGCGGGCGCACTGCGCATGCGCCCGCCATTTTTGTTTTGCAGGGAGAAGAAGCCGGGATCCTGGGGCCTGCGGGAGGACGGAGGACACCGGTAAGTATACGGGGGGGCGATCGGGGACCGGGGACCTTCATCTTCTCCCCTCTGATGTGCGATCACATCAGAGGGGAGAGAAATCATTTTTTTTTTTTTTTTTTTTTGCGATCGCGGCTATGCTTGCATAGCCGCGATCGCAACACCGGGATCGGTGAATACCGACCCGGAACATGTTCTCTGGGGTCTCGGCTACCCCTGGTAGCCGAGACCCCAGAGAATATTTGCCCATCCCCCCACCAGCACAGCGGCACATAGCGGCGGGCGCACTGGGCATGCGCCCGCCATTGTCTTAACGGCGCCGGCACCGGGGGACACCGGAGGGTCCGGGGGCCACATGGATCTTATTGGGGGCCACATGGGGGTCCTGGGGACCCTTTTTCTCTGTCCTCTGATGTCCGATGACATCAGAGGACAGAGAAATTAAATGGCACAACTTTTTTTTTTTTTTTGTTGCGGTCGCCGTTATAGGGTTAATAACGGCGATCGCAACATCGGTGTCGGTAAAAACCGACCCGATTCATGTTCTCTGGGGTCTCGGCTACCCCCGGTAGCCGAGACCCCGGAGAAAATGCGCCTCTGGGGGCGCTATTCACTTTTTCCACAGCGCCGTTAATTAACGGCGCTGTGGTTTAAGTACCCTTAATGACCGCCGTTAAAAGGCGTATCGGCGGTCGTTAAGGGGTTAATCCCATTGAGAACTTGTGGTCAATCATCAAGAGACGGGTGGACAAACAAAAACCTAAAAATTCTGACAAAATGAAAGCATTGATTGTGCAAGAATGGACTGCTATCAGTCAGGATTTGGTCCAGAAGTTGATTGAGAGCATGCCAGGGAGAATTGCAGAGGTCCTGAAGATGAAGGGTCAACACTGCAAATATTGACTTGCTGCATTAACTCATTCTAACTGTCAATATAAGCTTTTGTTACTCATATGTTTGCAATTATATTTCTGTCTGTGATAAAAACATCTGTCAAACACACATAAAAACCAGAGGGCAGCAGATCATGTGAAAATATAATATTTGTGTCATTCTCAAAACTTTTGGCCATGACTGTATACCCGATCTGCTGATTGGGGGCAAACGGAGTCCCCCATTCTCCAGATAGGGGCGAGATCCGCATCTGTTATACTTGTGATATCCATCAATGTCTCATAAGCAAATTTGCTATTGGGAGTGAGTCAGTGTGACCAGAGTGAGGTGGTGCACCCTTCATAAATAGTGGGGTACAAAAACATCAAATGGTTCCAGCGGGTGAATATCTGTAAAGTTCTGTTTGGCCCCTAGATGGCTCTGTGGTTCCCTGAGTGGCAACTGTTTTCCCTCCTCTATGATCAGTGGGGGGGTCTGTACTCGGGGACCCCTGACAATCCGAGGACTGACTGGGACGCAGCTCTTTTAATGCTTACCTCTGTTCACTGGTGCACCTGCCATTTGTTGTCCAGTCCTAAGCAAGAGAATGGGGCTGCTGCACAGCCGGATGACCAGGGTGCCGCTGTGCGGAGGAGCCTTAACTTTTTTCCGCCTGGTCCAACATCTACATGCCACGACCAGAGTTGTTATAATCCCTGGCTCAGTGGTTAGCACTGTCGCTTTGCAGCGCTGGGGTCCTGGATTCAAAATCCAGCCAGAACGACACCTGCAAGACATTTGCATGTTCTTGGTGCCATATAAGTAAGTAAAAAATGCTAAAATGCCACTGACACTCACTGGCAGTGACATTTTAGGGTTGTGATTGCGGTGTCGCTCCAATTCAGGTGCCAAGTAACCCTGTGATTTTGTGGGGGGGGGGCGATAGATTGCCATGGCAACAAATGGCTTCATAAAATAGCATCATTTTACCTATATACTGAAATACTGTGTGATTGCAGTATACAGGACAAGAATTCAAAGGATCACAGGTCCTAGTCGCCTTAAAGGGAATCTGTCACCCTAAATTGGCGGGATATTTAAATGATGGCGGTCAGGTCAGATGGGCGTTGTTTTGGGTACTTGCCTTAACATGTTGTTCGCCGCTGTCTCCATTATTTCTGGGAATTGTAGTCGTTGCCCTCCATATAACGCGCCTGCGCATTGCAATCTTGAATTGCACACGCGCAGTATGCTTTGCCCGCAGATTGCAATGCGCAGGCGCGTTATATGGAGGGCAACGACTACAATTCCCAGAAATAATGGAGACAGCGGCGAACAACATGTTAAGGCAAGTACCCAAAACACCGCCCATCTGACCTGACTGCCATCATTTAAATATCCCGCCAATTTAGGGTGACAGATTCCCTTTAAAGGACCAAAACAATGAATAAATTAAAAAAGTGTCAATGCAAATCTAAACAAAAGTGTATAAAATTCAATCCACCTCTCTTTCCCCTGAGATGTATCGAAAAATAAACTTCATTTAAACCCAATGGTAAGAGTCATAAAGTAAAAAATAAAAATGTCGGCATTTCTATTTATCAATCATGACAATTCCCTTAAAAAATTAGAATGAAAAGCTATCAAAATATTTGACCAAACTCCCTGTAGTTTTAATTGTTTTTTGTGTGTGCAGAGATGTAGGTTTAATTGGTACCAAACCCTCATCAGTGCAAAAATAAACAAGTTACACTTCTCAACAAGGCTATACAAACCAATTTTTTACTTACAAATTTGTAAAAAAAAAATCCCTGCTTCAAATAAAAATAAAACCCTGAAAGTTTGATATTGCTACAATTTCACAGACATTTGCTTTTCAGTACATTATATGATAAAGTGGAACGAGGACCTTCAAATCTACAACTCATCCCGCAAAATACGAGCCCTCACATGACGATGTGGGCAGAGAACAAAAAAAAAAGGTTTGGACTCTTTTCCAAGGGGCTAGTAAAAAAAACAAAAGTGCGAAAAGAAAAATTGGTCGTAACGGGAATGGATTAAAAGAGGATGCAGCTCTACAGCAAAGCTGGAAACCTTTCGTTCTCAGGATTGGTTGGGGTCTCCTAATAAAGTCCAATATAGAAAAAAATCGGATGGCACTCACAGACAAAATTCACTGTTTATTCCAACGGTTAAAACATTGACGTCGGGAGGATGGGAGCGAGAGTGGAAGAGACGACGGCCGTTTCGCACTGAAGTTGCGCTTCTACGATTTCGTAGAAGCGCAACTTCAGCGCGAAGCGGACGTTGTGTCTTCCGCTCCCATCCTCCCGACGTCAATGTTTTAACCGTTGGAATAAACAGTGAATTTTGTCGGTGAGTGCCATCCGATTTTTTTTTTTTCTATATTGGAGTTTATTGTGGCTTGTTTCTTGGAGAGGCACCCGGACTAAAAAGCTGGAGCAAAAGCCGTTGAACACGAGTGGCTTGATCCACTGGCACCTGTGTTGAAGTTTGTTCTCTCCTAATAAAGTGATAGTATATATTGGTGATTTACAGTCATTTTATCAGATGGGAAAACTCCTTAATATCCTGTTAGTCGCTCTTTAGCCGCAGAATACAGTAGTGGATTGGGCTGAAAGTGCTAGAATTATGCAAAACTATCAGCATGTCATTTTGCTACATTTACATACGTATTTTTATTTATTTTTTTTCTTCCAGTCATCAATGCGTAATATGGCTCGTCGACCACGCAGCAGCCGTGCCTGGCACTTTGTGTTAAGCGGGGTACGCAGAGACCAGGACACGCGAGCACCCGCTCTGCCAGCAGGAGATGAAGCCTGGGGCTATGATTCTGATGGACAAGTAATCCACTCACCTGTATTTCTGTTTTCTGCATGTTCTGATTTTGTCTGCATTGTTCCATGGGCGTCATCTGAAAGGGCTTTGTGTAAAATTTCTGCTGTTGCCTTTTTATCTGATGAAGGGGATTCTGCCAAATGACCTACTTACTACTGTGCAGGTTTAGTAAGATGGCAGATGCTGGTCGCCATTTTTCTGAACGGAGATCAAAATGTAAAAGGGAAAAAAAATCCTTATACTCGCCTCACCAGCTCCTCAAATTCTCACCACCACCCATCTGATCCTCGTCGCGACTTCAGATTTCCGTTACCCTCCCAGATCTAGTGAGCGAGACCAAGTGATTTCAGCACAGCCAACTGCGATCCGAAGACTGGCTAGGACCAACCGGGGGGCGGAGGGGCTGGTGAGATGAGCGGCTCAGTGAGGATTTTTTTTTTTTTTTTACGTATTCCGTTTATTATGCTCTAGGGTCTGGAGAGACGTAATAAGGAACATTACAATCATGGAGAATAACTTCTCCGCAAGTTGAATTTTCCTGGGGAAAACCGCCCAAACAGGAGAATTTGAATTTTGCCGATTAACTCATCTATAGGAACAAAGTTTCAGTCCAGCAGTCCCGGTGTTAAAAATAAATAAATGAAATGACATTATTTGAAAAATGACAGCAAAAGGAAAAATGGGGGGGGGTGAAGAGAAAAAGTAAAATTACAGACACAAGTGACATGTTTCAAACCACGTGGGTTTTTCATCTTAAACTTAACCACATTGTTTCTTAATGAGTTTGAAACAAACACGTCACCTGTTTGTCATTTTACTATATTCTCATCTTCCCTATATTTTTTTTTTACATTTTTAAATAATGTGTTAAATAAAGGTTTTTTTTTTTCACCCCTGGAACTTTCTTACATCTAAAAATTATAAACATTCTTGTCTACATCCAGCTCCTGCACAGTCCTAATACAGTTTATCTACCATAGTTGTATCCAGTCCTGGCAATATTCGGCTCACCTGTTTAGGACTTTGATATTGATGACCTGTCCTTGGAATACGTCTGTCAGCGCTGCAGGAGTCCTGACTCTTTGCTTTCTCAACAATCAGCCTGTGAAGATCTGAGGTTGTGGGTTGTAATAATCATCCTCGGCAGGTTAACGATGCAACTATTTTCATTCCATAAATCCATGGTTGTACAACAAATCCATGTCGATGGCCAACATACTGGGGTCTGAGATCTCCAAAACTCCATAGTCCATCCATCCCAGCACGGACCCTCTCACATTGAAGTCACTCCAACAACTACCTGATTCAACCCCCTGTGTCAATATCTCCCTCCCCCTTAAACATTATTCTTTAGCTCATGGAACAAAGCATATTCCATCACCTGAGGCTGATGTGAGACCCCTGTGGTGACGGCTCCCCTGGGTCTATTATTCCCATCCACACAATGGGCCTAGGAGTGTGAGCCCTTGAGATACAGAAGGGATTGATAGGATGATTGCTTTAGGCCTGGGTCTCACATAGCGATACACCAGGGATCCCGACAACGATATGCACTTGTCAGGATTGCTGGTGTATCGCTACATGATCGCTGCTGAGCTGCCAAACAAGCAGCGATCAGCACAGCGACACTGCGGGTAACATCGCTTAGTTACCCGCAGTGTACCTTGGATACCAGCGCCCTGATGCAGGGAGCTGGTAACCAAGGTACACATCAGGTTTCCAGGCGCTGCGCGGTGCCTGGAAACCCGCTGTGTACCTTGGTTACTAGCTCCCTGCATCAGGGCGCTGGTATCCAAGGTGCACAGCGGGTTTCTAGGCACAGCCCCGCGCCTGGAAACCCGCTGTGTACCTTGGTTACCAGCGGATCGCTGGTCTCCTGCCTGTCACACGCAGCGATGCGTGCCTGTCAGCGGGAGACCAGCGATCAAAAAAATGTCCAGAACATTCAGCGACGATCAGTGATACCCAGCAGGGGGGCTGATCGTCGCTGAATGTCACACACAGCGATATCGCTGGGGAGATCGCTGCTGCGTCACAAAAGTAGTGACTCAGCAGCGATCTCGCTAGCGAAATCGCTGTGTGAGACGGGGGCTTTACATTTAAGATCTAGCCTGCTGGTCTTCCTCTGCTTACTGTCACTGAAAGGAACATTGATTCCTGAGGATGAAATGACAAGAAAGCAAATCACTAATAAAACACAGCAAGAAAATATCCAATAAAATACAACAATATCGGTGCACCCTGCTGGAAAAAGTCTCTATCTCTTAGAGCTGTGGACTCTTCTGTATGTCCATTTGTCTATGGTCTTTAGTAAGCGGCCATATCCCCACACAGCCTATTCAGACGAGTGCTACATCTTCCATTTACCGAGCATGGCACTGCACAGTACGGAGTGGCCATGCCTGTATGGCAGCTCAGTACCAGTCACTTGAATTAGGACCAAGATGCAGAACCAGGCCACTGCGAAGGAGGCGCAGCACTCGCCAACCTCTGATCTTTGGGAGTGCCAAGAGTCACAGACCCCTTTCGATTTGATATTGATGGCCTATTTATTGCTGTGGGGGACAGGTACAGTAGATGCTGAGGACAGGTTACTCCTGCCTCCATTAATGCTAATTTCCTAGTAAAAAAAAGAAGCCAAGGATACAGGTATAACCTGCTCCCAATGGTCACGGCCTCAGGGGCGCATAGTGGAGGTTTAAAAAAAAAAAAAAAGCCAAGACCTGATAGGGAAAACCACAGTGACCACGCTCTGGACAATGAGCTGACGCAGCAATAAGGAGAGCAGCAGGTTAATAAGTGTTATAATCTAGCACCCTCCCACTGCACTCCTGGAAACCCCTTTAGTACACCGGTAGCACGAGTCTCCTGTCTTACTGGTTTTCTATAGTGTATTGGCAATCTTCGGCTACTGGATGTAAATATGAATGTTTCATTAACTGACAGCAAGCAGAGATCTTGGGGAAAAAAATGGTGAGGAATCAAGACTGTGTGTTAGAAAGTTTCCAAACTTTTCAGTGATTTGTGTCATTTGCATTACATTCACAGCACAGTAACAGCGACTCCGAGATCGAGCTCCTGCACTTGCCTCCCTCCATACCAGCGCTGTGCCCGTGACGGGCGAATCCTACTGTAGCTGCGACAGCCAGAACGATGCCTACTGTTCCAGCCTACACACGTTCCACCAGATAAAGAGCTGCCAGTGCGGAGAGGAAGATGACTGTGAGATATGGGAAAGTCCTCAGCTCGGTAATGAAACCTACTGACCAGTTCTCACTTTTCTCTCTTTTCTGTTGCAGATTTTGACTGGGTGTGGGACGACTGCAGTAAATCCACTGCTACAGTGCTGAGCTGCGACAACCGGAAAGTCAGCTTCCACATGGAGTACAGCTGCGGCACGGCTGCGATCCGAGGCAACAAGGTGCTCAGTGACGGTCAGCACTTCTGGGAGATTAAGATGACCTCACCTGTATATGGCACAGACATGGTATGTACGCCATTCAAGTCTTCTAGGCAAGTCTTCTAGGGAACCAGACGGTGGACAGCGAGTTGGCTGGAGAGATGAATATTGGTAAAAAAAAATAAAAAATACTCACCTCTCCAGCCGCCTCACTGCCCGCCGTCCCGTCCTCTTCTTTCCTCTGTTGTGTGTTGCATCAGTATAGGCCAGACCTCAGCAGAGAGCAGCTGGAGCTCACTGATAAGGTGAGAATTCAGTTTTTTTTTTTCCTGCATTTGTATGTAGATTGTTCCAATTTACATACAAATGCAGGTTACAAACAAACTTACAGAACACACTTAGTACATAATATGCTGTATGTGAATTGGGTTTTGTAAAACTTTATTGACTTGCAACGTACAATGCTGCGAGTTTCTTCCATGCAAAATTTCGAGCAATTATATAATTTGTGAACTTATTCAGGTCAATTAAAAGTATATTAATAGACTAAGTCTAAAGGATCCTATACAGATTAGGTCCCTGGTGATTTTTTTTTATACATAAAAATGATCCTGATTCATTAATTATGTTTTGCTAACTGTTTAAACATCTTGAAATGGATCTGTATTTTGCTTTTCCACCATGATGATGTCTGTGCCCACTGTTGGACACATGCACTCAGAAGCTATGTGCCAGAGCGTGGGCACAATAAAGGCAAATGCCATGGCATACACCCATATAGGTACCTAGTGCAAAAAAACAAACACAAAAAAACACCCCGTCTGCAACATAGTATACGTCTCTTTGCGATAGCCTTCTGTGTAGGAAAGTGCAGACTTTTTGTATTTGCCTGTACAGTAAAAAACAATATGCAAACACCAGCTAGACTGAGGCCAAAGCACACACTTTTGACCTTGTGGTGAATAGGGATTTATAGGAACATCGCAGTATACGTCACCGCTCCCGATATAGACCAAGCACATGGCACAATGTGCGTTTTACCTTCGTATTAGAAGAAAGGAATAGTTGGGAAACTATCATTCTAGTCTAAAGATATTTGGTCTGGCGTTTTCTTTGAAAATATATACAATATTCTAGCTGTACGTATACCCACAGTTGTCCCAGAGAGTAAAACAGACCCATGTTTTTCATTTCTTAGATGGTTGGCATTGGAACGTCAGACGTGAACCTGGACAAGTACCGGCACTCCTTCTGTAGTCTGCTTGGGAAGGATGCCGAGAGTTGGGGTCTCTCATACACAGGTAAGTGGGGTTATGCTATGAGATTAATGGCTTTTGTTATATCCAGGCTCGGACTGGTCCATAGGGTAACGGGAATCCCCCGGTGGGCCCCTGTGCAGATCTGGGCCCTCAACCCCACCGTATGGGCAGTACTTGGCATAATTCACTCTGTACAGAAAAAAGTAGCATCTCTTGAATCATTAACCAAACGATCCAGTTTATTATATAAGAGATATAGGTAAATTTGTGAACGAGGGTAGTGTAATATTTGTATGCAGGTGAAAAGTGCTCCCCCCCAAAGTCAATGTTACTGGTGGGCCCTTGACAGCCCAGTCCGACAAAGGTTGTATCTAGTAATCTGCCAATGGACTGTCATTAACGGCACACCTTCACTGTATGTCTCAACAGGACATACCCCCCCATTAATATAAAAATATATATATTAATCTTTACTCCGAGTCGTACTGATCCTTTAGTCTGGTGGCCTTGAATCCCTTGTGTGTGACTTTGTGTAATACTACTAATCTATAGTAATCTATCTTCTTCGTCTTCTAGGTTTGCTTCATCACAAAGGTGACAAAAGCAGCTTCTCCACGCGCTTTGGCCAAGGGTCAATTATTGGAGTGCACCTGGATACCTGGCATGGCGTGCTGACGTTCTACAAGAACAGGAAGTGTATCGGTAGGTGATGGAACAGATTGGGGTGGTCACAAATTACTCGGCAGAACAGAGTGGGGTTGCTTTACATGTTCCTCTTACCTTTCAGGCGTTGCAGCCACTCAGTTGCGGAACAAGAAGTTATTTCCCATGGTCTGTTCTACAGCCGCAAAGAGCAGCATGAAAGTAATCCGCTCGTGCTCCTGCCGCACCTCTCTCCAATACCTGTGTTGTGCCCGCTTGCGCCAGCTGCTTCCTGACTGTGTAGACCCCCTGGAGGCTTTACCTCTCCCTCCAGGTCTCAAACAAGTTCTGAGTAACAAGCTGGGCTGGGTTTTACAGATGGGAATCAGCCCCTCCAGACAGCGCAAAAGTGACACTGCAGCCACCGCCTCCTGCGGGAGCGACTCGGACAGCAGCTGCCCACTAGGACCAGAAGACTGTCAACGGAAACGGTGCCGCAGGGTTTAGCAGCAAGAGGTGACGCCATGGTGGCCACCGTCTGCCGTAACATCCCACTGTGAACTTTTGTAAGGACGGAATATAAAAATGCAACAACCTCCAAGCTGATCATAAATCTAAAAGGGACAAATGGAAACTGGAGCGGTGCTCTGATCTTGTCATTTGGAGACCTTGAAATATCAGAATGATGGTGCTAGAGTAAGACAGCTGATGCCTAGTTTTCGGTTTGGTATGGCTGTCTTTCTGCCTTAGGTGGGGCACAATTTGTAACATCCGACCTACACTTAAGACATGCCATTTAATTGGGGTTTGTCCATAATCAAAGACGGGGAGAAAAAAAAATGCTCTCCAACACAGAAACAGCGCCACTCTTACCTGTGTCTTTTATTGCAGTGTATAGCTAATAAAGTGAATGCTGCAATACCAGAGTGGCGCTGACCCTCTTATTCTAATCGTGGACACCTCCTGTATTACTGGTATCCTTAAAAATGAAGCGGTCTGTTTTCTACCAGCACTTTAATAGGATCTGTAAAACAACTGGGGTTTTTTTTGCTACTACAGACTGTATAATGAATCAGACCCAGTGATCGTTGAATGGCTACTGCTTGGACCTGAGTAACTCTTAGAAACTAGCATTTAACAGTTCTATAGGCATTTCAATGACTTGTAATACTTAGGGCTAAGTAAAAGTTACCTGGGGCCTGCAGAACCCCCCCCCCCCCCCCCCAAGGCTCATCAAACTGTTGGTTGACATCATGATGACATTAATGGATTTCTGTATGAACAATATCCATCCAGGATCTGTAGAGACCACATCCATATACTGTTATCAGAGTAACTGTTAATTGTACTGTTTGTCCTCTTCCTACCAACATCATATTTACAGCTGTTTTTATTTTATTATTTCCTGCTCCATTAGGATACTATGAGTTGGATGGGTTTGAGTTGTGGTGTAGTCTGCTTAATATATTACTGCTAGAATCTCATGTAGGTTTCCTGTTTAACACCTATATATAAATGAAATACAGCTTGGATTACTTTATATTTTTAACCTAGCCATTATGTTTCCTTATGCCTTGTGATATTGTCTGCACCAGACCTGGGCAAAGTGCGGCTCTCTGGCTGTCTCAGTCTGGCCCGTGGGGCTGGAAACCAGAGGTCCACAGGCTGCACCATGCCCGCCTGCTATCTCCATCTGCACTGACTTCTTTGGTAGAGGAGGGACCTCTGGCCACTTCCTCCATCAATCAGCATATGCAACAGCTGACTCGATGACGTCATTTTATCATGCCAGCTGTTTACTGCGGAGAGTCAGCGCACCGGAGGCAGGGAGAGAAGCAGAGCACCGGGGAATGGAACCGAGGTATGTAGTTTTTTTTTTTTCATTGAATCATAGAATGGTAGAGTTGGCAGGGACCTCCTGGGCCATCTGGTCCAACCACCTGCTCAAAGCAGGATTCACTAAATTATCTCACAGATGTCTGTCCAGCCTCTGAAGACTTCCATTGAAGGAGAACTCACCACCTCTCGTGGCAGCCTGTTCCACTCATTGATCAACCGCACTGTCAAAAAGTTTTTTCTAATATCTAATCTGTGTCTCCTCCCATTCAGTTTCATCCCATTGCTTCTAGTCTTTCCTTGTGCAAATGGGAATAAAGATGATCCTTCTACAATGTGACAGCCCTTGAGATATTTGTAGACAGCTATTAAGTCTCCTCTCAGTCTTCTTTTTGCAAGCTAAACATTCCCAAATCCTGTAACCATTACTCATAGGACATGGTTTGCAGACTGGTCACCATTCTGGTCGCTCTTCTCTGAACTTGCTCCAACTTTTCATGTGTATGGGATGTTTGGGTAGGCATGGTGCTGCATATGGGGGGTGACATGCTGCACATGTCTGCATGGGGTGACATGCTCACATGGGCTGCATTGGGGGGTGACATGCTGCACATGGTGCTGCATCTGGGGGGGTGACATGCTGCACATGGTGCTGCATCTGGGGGTGACATGCTACATTTGGGGAGGCTATGGGGGCCTCATGCAGTATATGAGGAAGCTATTGGGGCCTCATGCAATGTAGATAGGGAGGCTGATGTGGGGCTCATGCCACATGATATGGGGGAGGCTGTGTGGGGCTCTCAGTATATAAGGGGCTGTGGGGAGGCTCATACGATATATAGGGGGATGTCAGCATACTTAATTCTGCTCAATATTAAGGGATACAATTAATATATAATCATTAATTATAATATATCGATATTAATATTGAGTAGAATTAATTTTGTCCTATTGGTTCGGCCCTCCACAACAAACATGGTCTCTCGTGGCCTCTCTGGAAAATGAATTGCCCAGCCCTGCTCTACACCGAAGGCAGGACTACACCACAGCATTTCCCAAAGAAAAATGTTCTGCCTTCCCATGACTGGATTCAATCTCGTACACTCGAGGTGACCGACGGCAGACAAACCTTCCTCCTTCATTGACATACATGCTTGACTTGTGTACCCAATGGGGAAAAGATAATAAGCTTGTATCAGACCCTTCTGCTCATCTCTCATGTGAACAGAGAATCAGGCATGTGGAAACCTAACCTGCCCCATTCCTTTCCTGTCCTTACATCTATCTCCAATACATGAAATACCCCCATATATTCAAATTGTGCCCAATTTCACGGAGTTCAGCACTTCACAACTTTAGTCCCTGCACAAGATTATTTTTTTTTGTTTTAATATATTACTTTTGGCATTTACACTTTCTCAACTAATAATCTTAATTAAAAATATCCCATTGTGTAGTGTATACAGCCCTATGATCATAGACCAGTGACATGACTAGTCTCAAATTAAAACCGCTTGTTCGTCAGGTGAAATGATTTTTAAGCTTGTTTATTGTCTAGTACACACACAGGCCTGAATAGGAACGGAATACCCAAAATGGCAGTCGCTGTAGAAACATATCTCCTATTTTGCATACTAGAAAACAGGAGAAAACATATATAAGTCTACAACTTCTAGACCACAAAAATATCCTATGTATAACCTGATACTCCAGTCATGTTTATACTTGATGGTCTATGATTGTAGTTCTACGGAGGAGCTGTATACACTAAACGGTAGCAATTTTGTATATTTTGTTTTTATTATATTTATAGATTAACTGTTTAGTTAATCTACAAAAATATTGTTTTATACATTTATATAAAAACTGCTACCATTCAGCGTGAACAGCTCCTATGTAGAACTGCAATCAGACTAACCATACCTGTAGTATCAATGACAAATAGGATTTGTGCATACTATATACTTATATATAACACATGAGAGAACAGGAGCTGTATACTCAAAATGCTAATGGTTTCAAATTTTTTTTTTATTATACACTGAGTAAAAAAAAATGATTGCAAAAGTGTACAAACCCTTCAAGAAATAAGGAAGACACAAGTATTAATATTCCGTAATGGCGAGTTCCCCCGCCACTGCAGAACTGCTATATTATGCGCTGGACCAGTAGTTATTACATTATTAACATTTTATATTTAATTTAAATCCATCCTAGAAAAAAAAAAAGATTTCATATTTTTTTATTGGTCAGGTCTGTTAGGAACTAATGGCAGCATCTGGTAGAGCCCCCCGTGCTATGAATTCAGATCCAACACTAGTTCTGGATTAATCGCGGTCATGGAAAGCCAGATCCGTCGCGATAAATCTGGACCGATTCGTCTTTCTCTCCTCCCAGCTGGTTCGTCACCTTGTGTGTTGCTAGAATCATCATCTGGGTCATCGCCCTCCTCTGTGTCACCCGCCTGACGTGGTACCCATAGATCAGAGAGGAGAGAGAGTTTTTCCCGTTCAGTACTGCACGCGGCGTAAGCCTGGGGAGAGACAGAGAGAGAAGATAAAAAAAAAGCGATCCGGGAAACCAATACATAATGGGAGTTGTAGTATATATTGTAGAGAGCTACAACTAACCTGCATGAGAAGCTGCGGGGAAGGAAAAGCCTCGGTTATGGCTGCAGCCATTGCCGGACTAACTCTGTTGAACTGCTGAATTTGCCTACTCCAAACCAGAGGCAAACCTGTGAGTGATCCTCGAGGACCCCAACCACGCCAGCTGCCCACCGAGGTGCAGAACGAGTACGACTGAGCTTCCCAATGTTTCCTACGGACAAATAAATCATGTGACACAAAAGACCCCCAATGTGAACGCTATTGTATTTAGCATTTTCATGGGTCAGTACAATTATAACAATACCAAATTTGTGTCGCTCTGACTATTTTACTAGCTTAAAAGAAAATTAAGAACTTTGTGAAAAAATATTTGGTTGATGTCACCCTTGTCCAAGACATATTTTTATTTTTCTGTCGAACTGTGTGAGTTTTTGGCATTATGAGCTGCAATTCTTATTAGTCTCATTTTGGGGTACATGTGACGGTTTTTTCCCCCTTTATGGATTTTACTGTACAGGATAAATAGGTTAATATTTTCTCTTTTATGGAGGCAGGGATACCGAATATGCTTTTTTTTTTTCTTTAAAAATGAGACAGATTTCAGATTTTAAACACACAGTGCTGCTCACCATTATTCGCACCCCTTCATTTTTTTTCATAGACTGTACAATATATTCAGAAATAAATGTTAATGTACTAAAGTTATATCCTTAGGATTTTTTAATTAGTGGTCCAAAGTAATGCAACAATAAAACATTGTTTTTCAACTTACATGTTGCAATTTCAAAGAAGAATCAGAATATCTGTATGTGCAGCAATAAAGGCGCCCCTAATTAATGCTTGGTTGCACCCCCTTTGGCATTGATGACTCGGAAGAAAGGTAAGAACATTTCTAAAACAATCTACAGGGAGGAGATTAGAACAAAACAAAATCCTCTAACCTGCATGTTCACAAACGCCTGAAGCCTGACAAACAAGATGGAAGAACTGGAAGCAGAAATATCTACAGGTAACTATGACATAGTGGGAATAACCGAGACATGGTTAGATGAAAGCTATGACTGGGCAGTTAACTTACAGGGTTACAGTCGGTTTAGAAAGGATCGTAAAAAATCAGAGAGGAGGAGGGGTTTGTCTTTATGTAAAGTCTTGTCTAAAGTCCACTTTAGGGAAGGATATTGGCGAAGGCAATGAGGATGTCGAGTCCATATGGGTCAAAATACATGGAGGGAAAATTAGTAACAATATTCTGTTACAAACTCCCAAATATAACAGAAATCATGGAAAGTCTACTACTAAGGCAGATAGATGAAGCTGCAACCCATAATGAGGTCCTTGTTATGGGTGACTTTAACTATCCGGATATTAGCTGGGAAACAGAGACCTGCGAAACCCATAAAGGCGACAGGTTTCTGCTAATAACCAAGAAAAATTATCTTTCACAATTGGTGCAGAATCCAACCAGATGAGCAGCACTTTTAGAGCTAATACTATCTAATAGACCTGACAGAATAACAAATCTGCAGGTCGTCAGGCATCTAGGAAATAAACGACCACCATATTGTACAGTTTCACTTGTCTTTCGCTAGGGGACTTGTCAGGGAGTCACAAAAACCAGTACTGAACTTTAGGAAGGCAAAGTTTGACCAACTTAGAAATGCCCTTATTCTGGTTGACTGGGACAATGTCCTCAGAAATAAGAATACAGATAATAAATGGGAAATGTTTAAGAACATCCTAAATAGGCACTGTAAGCGGTTTATACCTTGTGGGAATAAAAGGACAAGAAGTAGGAAAAACCCAATGTGGCTAAACAGAGAAGTAAGAGGGGCAATTACCAGTAAAAAGAAAGCATTTACACTACTAAAGCAGGATGGTACCGCTGAAGCTCTAAAAACTATAGGGAGAAAAATACTTTATCTAAAAAAGTAATTAAAGCTGCCAAAAAGGAAACTGAGAAGCACATTGCTAAGGAGAGTAAAGGTACTGCCACACTACACAATCCCGCTAGCGATCACGATAACGACGCATACTAATGCGATCGCTAGCGGGATTGTTTCTATATCGCTGATAGCGGCTTAACTTAGCGATGTCGTTAAGGACGCTATCGCGGTTAGCGATCTCCTTAATGACTTTAGCGGTACAAAAGTACCGCTAAATCGCTAAGAAAAGGTGCCACACTAAGCGATATATACTTACCCAGCGGGGCGCCGACGATAAAATAGGGTCCGGAACGATGTCAGCGACGAGTGAGATCACAGCAGGATCTCAGCAGGGGCCACGTCGCTGGTAGATGCCGCACACAACAACATCGCTAACGGGATCGCTAAATAGTGACGTTTTTTAGCGATCCCGTTAGCGATGTTGTTTAGTGTGGCATACCCTTAAAACTAATCCCAAACTGTTCTTCAACTATATCAATAGTAAAAGAATCAAAAGTGAAAGTGTAGGCCCTTTACAAAATTGTGAGGAAAGAATGGCTGTAGATGATGAGGTAAAAGCGAATATATTAAACACCTTCTCCACGGTATTCACGGCGGAAAATAAAATGCTAGGTGAAATGCAGAGAGACAAAGAAAACCCTTATTAAGGGTCACCAATCTAACCCAAGAAGAGGTGCAAAACCGGCTAAATAAGATTAAAATAGATAAATCTCCGGGTCCGGATGGCATACACCCACGAGTACTAAGAGAACTAAGTAATGTAATAGACAAGCCGTTATTTCTTAGATTTAGGGACTCTATAGCGACGGGGTCTGTTCCACAGGACTGGCGCATAGCAAATATGGTGCCAATATTCAAAAAGCGCTCTAAGGCTAGGTGCAGACGGTGCGGAATGGGCTGAGGAATTTTCCGTGCAGTTTTTGTGAAATCCGCAGGTAAAATGACCTGTTTTTTACCTGCGGATTTACTGCGGATTTCCCCAGCGGTTTCAGACCTGCGGATTTCTATTGACAGGGTGGTCACACGAGTCAAACAAGTGTTTGACTCGTGTGACCAACTTTTTACTATTGATGCCGCCTATGTCGCATCAATAGTAAAAAGATCTAATGTTAAAATAATAAAAAAAATAATAAATAATGATATTCTCACCTTCCGGTGGCCCCGCAGCTTTCCCGCCTCTCAGTGACGCTCCCGGCAAGTTTCGTTCCCAGGAGTCCTTTGCGGCAATCATCCCGATGACGTACATCTCGCGAGACCGCTACGTCATCTGGGTGATTTCGCAAAGCATCACTGGGAACGCGATTGGCGGGAGCGTCGCTGAGAGGCGGGAAAGCTGCGTGGGACGCCGGAAGGTGAGAATATCACTATTTTTATTTTAATTATTGTTTTTACATGGATATGGTACCCAGGGCTTGGAGGAGAATCTCCTCTCCTCCAGACCCTGGGTACCATCCGCACATGAACCGCTTCCGCATGGTGGGCACAGCCACTTAGAGCAGGTCTGACAACGCTGCGGAACTGCACAAAAGAAGTGACATGCTGCGGATTTAAATCCGCACCAAATCCGCGCGGAAAAATCCGCAGCATGTGCACTGCAGTTTTTTTTTTTCATTGAATTTAATGCTACTGTATGTCACTTGCAGTTCTGCTGCGGATCCGCAGCGGTAAATCCGCTGCGGATCCGCAGTAGAATCCGCAACGTGTGCACATACCCTAAAAGTGAACCTGGAAATTATAGGCCAGTAAGTCTAACCTCTATTGTTGGTAAAATACTTGAAGGGTTTCTGAGGGATGTTATTCTGGATTATCTCAATGAGAATAACTGTGTGACTCCATATCAGCATGGGTTTATGAGGAGTCGCTCCTGTCACACCAATCTAATCAGTTTTTATGAAGAGGTAAGCTATAGACTGGACCAAGGTGAGTCATTGGAAGTGGAATATCTTGATTTTTCCAAAGCGTTTGATACCGTGCCACACAAGAGGTTGGTACACAAAATGAGAATGCTGGGTCTGGGGGAAAATGTGTGTAAATGGGTAAAAAATATTTAGACTTGAGAGTCCTCAGTGGTTGATACCTTTTAATGGCTAACTGAAAAGATGGTAACAAATTGCAAGCTTTCAAGACTACTCAGGTCTCTTCATCAGGCAAAGACTAAAACAAAAACTGAAGAATCACATATATATATATATACACAAGAGGACACAGGAATAGTGCAATAGGTAAGACAAGTGACGTGAAGCAGAACTGTCATTATGGCAGAGGAATGAACATAAATATTGGAACAGATCATTGGATAAGGAGAGAGTTTTATTACCCTCTGATTGGGGTCTGGTGTTGTGTTTTGATGCCCCTAGAAGGTCAGAGACGCAGATTCCTTAATTGATATAGAATGACATGAATCCATGTGACACGTTCATTCCAGCACTAAGAGTGTCAAAGGTCATCATAAGTTTGTATTCCCAAACCTTTCTATCTTTCTCAGATTTGAAGTTAGATTTTAATACCAGTCTGTATGTGGGGGAGACCGGGCAAAAACTGAGAACAAGGATGAATTCTCATCGCCACACGATAAGAGAAAAAAGAATGGATTTACCTGTGGCAAAACACTTTTGTATGCCCGGTCATAGCATAATGGATATGGAATTACTGGTATTAAAATCTAACTTCAAATCTGAGAAAGATAGAAAGGTTTGGGAATACAAACTTATGATGACCTTTGACACTCTTAGTGCTGGAATGAACGTGTCACATGGATTCATGTCATTCTATATCAATTAAGGAATCTGCGTCTCTGACCTTCTAGGGGCATCAAAACACAACACCAGACCCCAATCAGAGGGTAATAAAACTCTCTCCTTATCTATGATCTGTTCCAATATTTATGTTCATTCCTCTGCCATAATGACAGTTCTGCTTCACGTCACTTGTCTTACCTATTGCATTATTCCTGTGTCCTCTTGTGTATATATATATATGTGATTCTTCAGTTTTTGTTTTAGTCTTTGCCTGATGAAGAGACCGGAGTAGTCTCGAAAGCTTGCAATTTGTTACCATCTTTTCAGTTAGCCATTAAAAGGTATCAACCACTGAGGACTCTCAAGTCTAAATATTTTTCTATCTACTGGCTAACACGGTACGAAGATACACATCTTTCCTATATGTAAATGGGTAAGTAACTGGCTTAGTGATAGAAAGCAAAGGGGGGTTATAAATGGTATATTCTCTAACTGGGTCGCTGTGACCAGTGGGGACTGCAGGGGTCGGTGTTGGGACCTATTCTCTTCAACATATTTATTAACGGTCTGGTAGAAGGTTTACACAGTAAAATATTGATATTTGCAGATGATACAAAACTATGTAAAGCAGTCAATACAAGAGAAGATAGTATTCTGCTACAGATGGATCTGGATAAGTTGGAAACTTGGGCCGAAAGGTGGCAGATGGGGTTTACCAATGATAAATGTAAGGTTGTACAGATGGAAACAAGGAATCAATACCACTATTACACACTGAACGCGAAACCACTGGGTAAATCTGACATGGAGAAGGACTTGGGGATCCTAGTTAATGATAAACTTACCTGGAGCAGTCAGTGCCAGGCAGTGGCTGCCAAGCCAAACAGGATCATGGGGTGCATTAAAAGAGGTCTGGATAAACATGATGAGAGCATTATACTGCCTCTGTACAAATCCCTGTTTACACCGCACATGGAGTACTGTGTACAGTTTTGGGCACCGGAGCTCAAGAAGGATGTAATGAAACTAGAGCAAGTACAAAGGAGGGCAATGAAATTAATAAAGGGGATGGGGAACTACAATACCCAGAGAGATTAGCAAAATTAGGATTATTTAGTCTAGAAAAAAGACGACTGAGGGGCCATCTAATAACCATTGTATAAGTATGTAAGGGGACAATACAAATATCTCTCAGAGGATCTGTTTATACCAAGGAAGGTGACGGTCACAAGGGGGCATTCTCTGCGTCTGGAGGAGAGAAGCTTTTTCCACCAACATAGAAGAGGATTCTTTACTGTTAGGGCAGTGAGAATCTGGAATTCCTTGCCTGAGAAGGTGGTGATGGTGAACTCAGTCGAGGGGTTCAAGAGAGGCCTGGATGTCTTCCTGGAGCGTAACAATATTGTATCTTACAGTTATTAGGTTCTTTAGAAGGACGTAGATCTGGGGATTTATTCTGATGGAATATAGGCTGAACTGGATGGAGAAATGTCTTTTTTTGGCCTTGCTAACTATGTTATGTTACTATTTTTTTTTTAAAAAGGAACATTCTCTACACAGAATAATAACCATGCTTAGTGAGATTCTGCACTGAAAATCCACACCAAATACACATATTGTGCCTTGTGATATCTACTGGCCTGGACACTTAAAAAAGGAGGTTGCCACAAAAAAAAAAAAAAAAAATTATATATATATATATATATATATATATATACATATATATATATAATATATATATGTATATATATATATATATATATATATATATATGTAGAGTGGCAAAGGGTTGTGTTATAGACGGGAGGTATCTGGCTCAGAGATGCCTTGTATCTGTTATGTAGCCCAGTACACATTAGCCCTGGGTAGTGGCATCACTATAGCAGTGTATGTGGTTAAAGGACCTGTGATGATGTCACTACCACATGACCAGTCATGTGTTCTGTGTTAGCTGGATGTCTGATATATAAATGAGCCTACTGCTGACCACAGGTGTGAGTGGCTGGAGGTGTGGAGACCTCCAGTGTGGGAGTTCTGAGGAGACCTCCAGTGTGTGTGCTGAAGAGAGTACTCAGTTAGAGTACCAGGACTTTTATCTGTTTTTGTTACTTTGTGCCGAAGAAGGCTGTTTTGTTTTCTGTTTGACAGCAAGTTTATGAAGTCTTAATAAACTTGCTTAAAGAACCAGGAAGAGTTGCCCTCCTGCTTACCTCCGGTCGCACACCAGCGAGACCACATCCCTACAATTGGTGGAGAATGCGGGCAGCGGTCCCAGCAGAGAAGTGGGTGCTGCATGTCGTGGGTAAAGGTCATAGCAACCCAGCCAGCATTGCAGGAGAAAATGGAGGACCTGCTGAAGCACTTGGTCCAGGCGCAGGCACAGCAGCAAGAGACCAACAGGTTGTTGGTGCAGCAAATACAACAAAGCCAGCAGGAACAACGGCAGCAGTTGCAGCTTCTGACAACCGCCATCCAGGGCAGGACGAGCGCCCCAACCCCAGGTCGGGACGATGACAACCACATCAGGAAGGCGGTAAGACGCACCATACAGAAAATGACCCCCGGGGATGATGTTGAAGCCTTCCTGACGGTATTTGAGAGGGTCGCTGAGAGGGAAAGACTTCCCCCAGAGCAGTGGGCAGAGGTACTGGCCCCATACCTAACAGGGGAACCCCAAAAGGCATACTTTGATTTAACTGTGCAGGACGCTCAGGAGTATCCTAAATTAAAGGTGGAGATCCTTGCACGGTTGGGGGTGACAATGACTGTCAGGGCACAGAGAGTGCACCGCTGGGAGTATCACCGGGACAAACCACCGCGTTCCCAAATGTTTGACCTGCTGCACCTCGTCCAGAAATGGCTACAGCCAGAGTCCGCCACGCCGGCACAGATGGTGGAAAGAGTCCTAATGGATCGGTTTGTGCACTCCCTGCCCAGGCCCCTGCAGACTTGGGTTGCCCAGGGTGATCCCCGCAGTGCCGATGAACTGGTCGGACTGGTCGAGAGGTACCAGGGGATGGAAGGTACCTTGGGGAAGCAGCCCATTTGTCACGTTACTGGCGATACAGGACTGGAAGTCAGTGGCCGGAGCAGAAGTGTGCAGGTGAGCGGACCAAGGAAGGACTTCTGGAAGTGCCGTATATGGCGGTGGTGGTTCACTATGTTGGCAGATGCCGGAGCCCGCCCGAGCACGGGCCGGCCGAGATCACACACAAGCACCAAGTCCGTTTAGGTGAATAGAGTTGGAGGTAGGAACAGCAGGGTTTCCACAAGAGACAGGAAGATGTCAGCAGAACACCTTCCAGATCAGGAGCTCAGATAATGCTTCACTCAGTTAGACTGAGCACCACAATATACTCAGCAACAGGAAGCTGCACAGGGCCAGGTATATATAGCAGGTCCAATCAGTCTTAATCAGGGCGAGAACAATCAGCAGGGCAGGTGATGATCTCTATCCAATCAGTCTCAATCAGGGAGGGAACAATCAGCAGAGCAGGTGATGATCTCTATCCCAGACGAAGTTCATATGGTTTCAGGCTGAAGTTATTCAAGTTCCGAAATAGCTCCACAGCAAGGTAACAGACCAGCAAGCCATGGCTCACAGGTTCAAATCCTAACAATACTCCACTCTTAACGGCGGCCTCTGGACGCAACTTGTCCAGGTTTTGCAGGATACCGCTGGTGAAATTGTCTAATCAAACGAGGAGCATTGATGTTGCTTACTGGTTCCCATGAATTTTCCTCCGTGTCGTAGTCCTGCCATTTGATTAAATATTGCAAACGATTTCTGTGTATTCGGGAATCCAAGATCTTTTCCACCACAAACTGCTCCTGTCCGTCCACTTCAATTGCATCGGGAGGCGGAGGGGATCGTTCTGGAAATGGATTGGTTGTGGCAGCTTTCAACAATGACACATGAAACACAGGATGAATCTTCATTGATGTTGGTAGCTGTAGACGTACGGCCAATGGACTCACAATCTTACTGATTTTGTATGGTCCCACAAATTTTTGTCCTAATTTAGGAGAAGGAATCTTCAATTTCAAATTCTTAGTGGATAACCACACTCGATCTCCAATCCTAAACGTGGGAGTGGGTCTCCGATACCTGTCGGCCGCTTTTTTATATTTCTCCTGAGCTTCCTTTAGAGTGTCTTTCAGAACATTCAGATTTTGCTGTAGCAGAGAGATTCTTTCTGCGACTGCTGGTATTAATGGTGCCACAGGATTTTTGGGAAGGATGTTTGGGTGATATCCCAGATTTGCAAAAAATGGCGTCTGTTTCGTAGAGGCATTCTGTGAATTATTATATGAAAATTCCGCAAATGGCAGCAGATCCACCCAGTCGTCTTTCAGATGGCAAATATAACAACGAAGATACTGCTCCAGCGTCTGATTTGTACGTTCTGTCTGGCCGTTAGATTGCGGATGGTAAGCGGTTGACAATCGTACTTTGATGTCTAGTGCTGAGCATAAACTGCGCCAAAATTTAGATGTAAATTGCACACCTCGATCTGAAACGACTTCATCCGGCACTCCGTGGAGGCGAAAAACATTGCAAATTATCAGATCAGCTGTATCTTTTGCTGAAGGTAGACCTGAACACGGGATGAAATGCGCTGCTTTTGTAAGTCGATCCACTACTACCAGAATGGATGTCTTTCCCTTGGACTCTGGTAGATCTACAATAAAGTCCATTGAAATTGATCCCCATGGTCGTGTTGGGATGGCGAGAGGCTGCAATAGTCCCATAGGGGATGCACGTGGAGTCTTATATCTGGCACAGATGTCACAGGAATTAACATACTTCTTCACGTCTTCTTGAAAGTTCGGCCACCAAAAGAAACGTGACAAAAACTCCTGCGTTTTCTGTGTCCCTTTGTGTCCTGCAATTTTAGAATCGTGCACTAGTTGTAGGACTCTTAACCGAGCTGCTTCTGGTACATATAGTGGTCGACCATCAGTCCATACTTGATTTTTAAAAAACAGATGCACGTCCCCTGATGGACGTGATAGAAACGATTCTGTTTCGTATGCTGCCTTCAAATCTTCCAGCAAATCTCCATCATGTATTACTCCCAAGATCTTAGTATCTGCCACAATGGGTTTGGGTGTCGTTACAAGATTAGTTTCGCTTGAAAACATTCTGGATAATGCGTCTGCTTTCTTGTTACGGAAGCCTGGTCGATATGAAATTACAAAATTGAATTGATTCAAAAACAGACTCCAACGAGTCTGCCGAGGAGAGAGGCATTTTGCAGACCTGATAAACTCTAGATTGCGATGATCGGTCAACACCAAAATTTGTTGTGCAGCCCCTTGGAGATGATGTCTCCACTCTTTGAATGCTGATATGATGGCGAGCAATTCTTTATTTCCCACGTCATAGTTCTTCTCGACTACAGACATACGTTGTGAGAAAAATGCACATGGATGCAGCAACTTCTTTTCCCCTGTCCTCTGAGAAAGGATAGCGCCGACCGCACAGTCTGAAGCATCCACCTCGATGATAAAAGCCAATTCAGGGTCAGGATGGCGTAATATGGGAGCCGTTGTGAATTTCGTTTTTAAACGAGAGAACGCTTCTTGCGCTTGGGATGTCCAGATGAATTTTGCTCCTTTTTTTGTTAATTGCGTGATGGGTAGCACGATTTCTGAAAAATTCTTAATAAAGCGTCTGTAAAAGTTGGCGAACCCCACAAAACGCTGAACTTCTTTCACATTTTTAGGGATAGGCCATTCGGTGATAGCTTGCGTTTTCTTAGCATCCATCCGTAATCCTTGAGGTGAAATGAAGTATCCCAAGAACTGAATCTCTTCTCGATGGAATTCACATTTTTCTAATTTAATATATAATGAATTCTCCCTTAACCGTTGTAGCACTTGTCTTACGTGCGTCTGATGTTCCTCCATAGAGTTTGAAAAGATCAGGATGTCATCTAGATAAACGACCATGAACTGATCCAACAGGTCTTGGAAAATATCATTTGCCAGGTGCTGGAAGGTAGCTGGAGCATTAGCGAGTCCGAAAGGCATCACTAGACTTTCAAAGTGTCCGTATCGGGTACGAAAGGCCGTTTTCCATTCATCTCCAGGCTTTATTCGTACTAAATTGTATGCCCCACGTAAATCTAACTTAGTGAAGATCTTCGCACTTTGTACTCTTTCTAGGAGTTCCGGGATCAACGGTAGAGGATAACGTTTTTTTACCGTGACTTTATTAAGCTCCCTGTAGTCCACTACTGGGCGTAATGTTCCATCCTTCTTCTTGACAAAGAATATAGGGGCTCCAGCGGGCGACGATGATGGACGAATACATTTTTTGCTTAGGTTTTCATCAATAAATTCTTTAAGAGCCTTCAGTTCAGGACCCGCTAAAGGGTAGATAGTTCCAAACGGTATAGCCGCCCCCGGGAGTAGTTCTATTGGGCAGTCGTATGGTCGATGCGGGGGAAGTGTATCAGCTCCCTTCTTGTCACAGACATCCAAGAAATCTTCATACACCGCTGGTAGCTGAGGCAATTCTGGATTCTGAACTGCTTCTAATGTGGATTCGCTTGGAACCTCCGTCTGAACTTCCTTTTCGGGGAAACTGATCTTTTTCATCTCCCAATCGATGATAGGATTGTGCTTCTGCAACCAGGGCAAACCTAAAATGATGGGAAAATGTGGAGAAGAAATAATTAGGAATGTCAACATCTCACGATGCTGCGGCTCAATATAGATCTCCAAAGGTCCTGTCTCATGATCCACTGGCCCCGAATTCAGTGGAGATCCATCTACCATCTCCATCACAATAGGTGAACGTCTTTTCTGCATATCTATGCCATGATTTTGAGCAAATGCAGAATCCATGAACATCCCGCTGGCCCCAGAGTCGATCATGGCTGATGCAGTGATCCACTGGGAGTTAACCTTCAGTTTGATAGTTACAAAATAGTGGGATTCACGGCTCTCCTTCCTGGTAGGTGGAACTATGGATGATATGGACTGGATCTCATCTTTAGCATAATCAGTCTCTGAGACGAAAGACTCCTCGTCGGAAGAATCAGGATCCATTATAGCCGCCACCATTTCTCTTGAACGGTTTGTGGGACGACTTGGACAGTTAATAAGAAAATGTCCTGCTTCCCCGCAGTGCAGACATAGATTCTCTTTAAATCTCTGTTCTCTTCGTTCTGCACTCGCTCGTCTCTGGATCGCATCCACTTGCATTGGCTCTAGTTCTGTATCTCGGACATTCCGGCTAGGCACTTCTTTAGTGACCGATGGCAGGGAGGAGTTATAAGAGTTAGTTGAACGATTCATGGAGGTCCACTTCTCTTGTCGTCGTTCAGACAGACGGGTGTCAACCCGGATGCAATGCTTGATGAAATCATCCAGATCCGAAGGGGTCTCTCCACGGGCAAGTTTGTCCTTTACTGCACTAGAAAGTCCTCTTTTAAAGAAAGATACTTTTGCTGCATTATTCCATTCAGTGTCAACGGCCCACCTCCTATACTCCATAGCATACTCTGCGACGGGGCGTTTGCCTTGTCGTAATGCCAGCAACGTTGATTCAGCAGTAGCTGCACGGTTTGGGTCATCAAACATCTGCTGCATCGCTCGAATAAACTCGGTCAGATTGTCTAAACGTGCGTCCCGAGTCTCAATCAGAGGATTAGCCCAAGCGATTGCTTTGTGGGTTAACAGCATAATGATGCATAGCACCTTTGACCTATCAGTCGGAAACTGATTAGCATGTGTATCGAAGAACAGGTAACATTGATTCAAAAATCCACGAAATTTATCTCGATCACCGCCAAAACGAAAAGGTGGTAGCTTGGGGGGCGTGGCAGACGCTGAGGCGGAAGCTTGTCCTTCTTGCTGAGTAATTCGAGCAGTCAACACTTGTACCGTACTCTGCAGATCTTGGATAGCTTGTTGGTGGTTCTGGACATTATGATCGCTTTGTGCAATAAATGCGTCCATCCGTGCTTTTCCATTCACCTGTTCGGTGTGCAAACTGGACATTGCACCCTGCAGTTTTCTGACACGTGTTTCCAAAGTTTCTGCTCCAGCGGCCTCCATTTTTGAGAGGCTGAGTATTCTGTCACGTTACTGGCGATACAGGACTGGAAGTCAGTGGCCAGAGCAGAAGTGTGCAGGTGAGCGGACCAAGGAAGGACTTCTGGAAGTGCCGTATATGGCGGTGGTGGTTCACTATGTTGGCAGATGCCAGAGCCCGCCCGAGCACGGGCCGGCCGAGATCACACACAAGCACCAAGTCCGTTTAGGTGAATAGAGTTGGAGGTAGGAACAGCAGGGTTTCCACAAGAGACAGGAAGATGTCAGCAGAACACCTTCCAGATCAGGAGCTCAGATAATGCTTCACTCAGTTAGACTGAACACCACAATATACTCAGCAACAGGAAGCTATACAGGGCCAGGTATATATAGCAGGTCCAATCAGTCTTAATCAGGGCGAGAACAATCAGCAGGGCAGGTGATGATCTCTATCCAATCAGTCTCAATCAGGGAGGGAACAATCAGCAGAGCAGGTGATGATCTCTATCCCAGACGAAGTTCATATGGTTTCAGGCTGAAGTTATTCAAGTTCCGAAATAGCTCCACAGCAAGGGAACAGACCAGCAAGCCATGGCTCACAGGTTCAAATCCTAACACCATTCCATACTGGGGGTCCCAGCAGGGGGCGGAGTCCCAAAAAGGGGTGGAGCGTCCAAGGTCAAAAGGGGCGGGGGAGGTTGTGCCCAAGGTCCCTACGGGTGATGTTATCTGGTGGAGGTGTCACAGGCCAGGACATATAGCTGCACGGTGTCCCCAGACTACCGAGCAGATGGACTGCAGCATGGGACGCTGTATCTCATTCTATGCCGATCCAGTCTGCAGTGTGGATTCTATCCTGAACGAGGGGCCCCAAGCATGTCCCGTGAGAGTGAACGGTCGAGTAGTAACGGCGCTACTGGACTCCGGGAGTCTTGTGACCCTGGTGAGGGCGAATCTGCCTCTCAAACTACTCCCGGGAAAAAAGGTTGGCTTGCGATGCATACACGGCGATGCAAAGGACTACCCTATGGCCAGAGTGGACATTGAGACTGCGCTGGGCACTCAGGTATCTGGCTCAGAGATGCCTTGTATCTGTTATGTAGCCCAGTACACATTAGCCCTGGGTAGTGGCATCACTATAGCAGTGTATGTGGTTAAAGGACCTGTGATGATGTCACTACCACATGACCAGTCATGTGTTCTGTGTTAGCTGGATGTCTGATATATAAATGAGCCTACTGCTGACCACAGGTGTGAGTGGCTGGAGGTGTGGAAACCTCCAGTGTGGGAGTTCTGAGGAGACCTCCAGTGTGTGTGCTGAAGAGAGTACTCAGTTAGAGTACCAGGACTTTTATCTGTTTTTGTTACTTTGTGCCGAAGAAGGCTGTTTTGTTTTCTGTTTGACAGCAAGTTTATGAAGTCTTAATAAACTTGCTTAAAGAACCAGGAAGAGTTGCCCTCCTGCTTACCTCCGGTCGCACACCAGCGAGACCACATCCCTACAATATAAATATATATATATATATATATATATATATACAGTACAGACCAAAAGTTTGGACACACCTTCTCATTCAAAGATTCTTCTGTATTTTCATGACTATGAGAATTGTAGAATTACACTGAAGGCATCAAAACTATGAATTATCACATGTGGAATTATACATTACACTTTACAAAAAAGTGTGAAACAACTTAAAATATGTTTTATATTCTAGGTTCTTCAAAGTAGCCACCTTTTGCTTTGATTACTGCTTTGCACGCAGAAAAGGTGAACGGCTGGACTCTACATGCCTGGTTCCCACCGTGAAGCATGGAGGAGGTGGTGTGATGATGTGGGGGTGCTTTGCTGGTGACACGTTGGGGATTATTCATAATTGAAGTGGTGAGCAGTCCAGCTCACCCCAAACCATCTCGATTGGGTTCAGGTCTGGTGACTGGAGGCCAGGTCATCTGGAGTAGCACCCCAACACTCTCCTTCTTGGTCAAATAGCCCTTACACAGCCTGGAGGTGTGTTTGGGGTCATTGTCCTGTTGAAAAATAAATGATGGTCCAACTAAACGCAAACCGGATGGAATAGCATGCTGCTGCAAGATGCTGTGGTAGCCATGCTGGTTCAGTATGCCTTCAATTTTGAATAAATCCCCAACAGTGTCACCAGCAAAGCATCCCCACACCATCACACCTCCTCCATGCTTCACGGTGGGAACCAGGCATGTAGAGTTCATCCGTTCACCTGTTCTGCGTGCAAAGCAGTAATCAAAGCAAAAGGTGGCTACTTTGAAGAACCTAGAATATAAGACATATTTTCAGTTGTTTCACACTTTTTTGTAAAGTGTAATGTATAATTCCACACGTGTTAATTCATAGTTTTGATGTCTTCAGTGTGATTCTACAATTTTCATAGCCATGAAAATAGAAAAAAAATCTTTGAATGAGAAGGTGTGTCCAAACTTTTGGTCTGTACTGTATATATATATATATATATGTATATATATATATATATATATATATATACAATATATATGTATATATATATATATATATATATATATATAACACATATATATATATATATATATTATATATATATATATATATATATATATATATAGCTTGGCCCATGCAAAATTTTCACACATTGGTCGTCGGGGGCACAGGCAATTTCAGAAAAAGCAAGCTGGTGAAATGTAAATGTATTTTATGAGATGATGAACACAGACGGGTATTTATATATGTTGATTGGTAATACAATAAATTGATTTGATAAGTAGAGGCCAAAAAATGTTTTCCGGTTGAGGTGCCACCTGCAGGTCATTGTGTCTTTCTGTAGGATTATGAAAGTGAATGTTTAAACTGTATTTAGTGATAAAATCGTGAATGTGTGGTTTGTTTGGCTATTTTCTTGCTGAAGGGGGCAAGTTTACCTTTCAAATGGTGTATCATTTGTGTGTGTGGGTGCAGTATGAGCGGAGATACAAAGTAATCACCGAAAAACAGTGATTAGAAATAATAGAATATATATATATATATATATATATATAATATATATATATATATATATATTAATACTCACCGAAACGGGCGCTGAGCCACACTCTTCGTCACGGCACACACATGCTGCCCGAGTTGCTTCCAAGTGTCTAGGTTTAACACCTCCATGTTGTGATACAGCTGTAGAAACACAAGGGCCTGACCTCCCAAAGAGCGCAACAAGGACAATACAAATAAATTATAAAATTAACCTTCATTTATACTGTATACAGCCTAGTATATGACATTTCTTATGAAGTCCCTAAAAGTAATACCCAGAAAATTCGAGACGCAGCGCTGAACTGCAAATCCCTCAACCACTGAACTCCGAGAGCTGAGCGGTCGCTGACGCCATTGGTTCACTTCTGCCATATTTCTAGAGAACCTGTGGTCCTCAAATAAGCATATTAATAGCCCCAAAAGCTGAACCTAATAGCCCTCATGAATTAAAACTGCCAGTGATGTCCATAGCAACCAATCTGAACTCGGCTTTCATTTTTTAAACTGCTCTGGAAAAAAGAAAGCTGCACTGTGATTGGTTGCTAGGGGAAGCGGCTAGTTTTTACTATTTTGATAGATGAGGCCTAAGGTCTCCTACTCATCCTGTGTCACTATAACCTCAAAGATAGGGTTGGCTAAATATATATATATTAATATTACACATGGTAAAATATAGAAAACAACCAATTACCTCACCTCATCTATTTGTCTCCAGGTTACCCAACCATCTTCCACATCGGCCTTGTTTTCACCTCCAGCGAATGTCTCTCCATTTTGTGAGACAACCTTTGACATCTATGAGTGTGAACAAACATCTACTGGAAGAGTCTGGACACTCAGTGCACACGGTTTTATTAAGAGACCTGCCCCCAAAATTGTCAACGTCACAGTGTTAAAAAGGTGACAACCTTTAGGATATATGTCTTCTTGGCTGTGATATGACAACTTAAAGGGTTTTCCTGGACTTTGAAATTGATGGTGTATCAATATCAGGCCGGTGTGGGTGCGACAACCGACACCACCACTATTCAGTGATTTGTAGCTTCAGATGGACTTAAAGAGAATCTGTCATCACAAATTAACCTCTTAAAGTAAAGGTATGGCCATAATGGCCTTGTTATACTGATTTAACGGATATCTGTAATGAAAAGAATCCGTAGTCTGGTTCTCGTTTAATTCACCTTAGAAATTTTGGTGCAATAATCTCTTTGTGCATTGGGGAGGGTCTGTGTGTAGGGTCTTTGGCTCTGTCGTGACCCCTCCACAATTGTATGAGCCTCCTTTTTAAATTTGGCGCTAGCATTGCAATTGGCACTGGTGGCGCTTGCGCACATTCATGCTGGCAGCGCGTGCGTAGGACGAGATCTCAGCTTGTCACTGAGCTGAGATCTCAATCTGCGCATACACAGCCACCAGTGCCATTTTACTGGAGGCTGCCAAAGGTTGACCTGAGCATACTCTGCTTCCGGCGCCATTTTGCTGGAGGCTGTCAAAGGTTGACCTGTTAATGCGCTGCCTCCGGCGGCATTTTGATGGAGGCTGCCAAAGGTTAACCTGTTAATGCGCTGCCTCCGGCGGCATTTTGCTGGAGGCTGCCAAAGGTTGACCTGAGCATGCGCTGCCTCCGGAGCCATTTTGCTGGAGGCTGCCAAAGGTTAACCTGTTAATGCGCTGCCTCCGGCGGCATTTTGCTGGAGGCTGCCAAAGGTTAACCTGAGCATGCGCTGCCGCCGGCGCCATTTTTGCTAGAGAACGCAAATGTGCACAAATGCCGCCCATGGCAAGAGAGACGCTAGCACAAACTTTAAAGAAGGAGGCCAATACAAATGTTGAGGTGCTAGAGCAGAGCTGAAGACCCAAGCCATAGTCCTGCCCTGATGCATGAAGAGACTATTTCACCAAAACTTCCAGAGTGAATTAAACAAGTACCATGTTATGGATATTTTCACTATTTTCATCCATTAAATCAGTATATTAGGGCCACTATGGCCGTACCTTTACACAGGTTAAATTGCGATGACAGGTTCTATTTAAAACAGTGAACAAACACTGTAGTGGCCACTCTCACATACTGCAGCTCAGCTCTTATGGAAGTGAATAGGAGCTGAGCTGTAGTACCCGAGGTAGCCTCTGACGATGTACTCAGCTGTGCTGTTCTGCTTTGTGCACCATTTACATCTGGCCGCAGCAGGACCTGTTATCACAGCTGGTGAGAGAGGGTGCCAGGTGTCGGACTACCATTGCCGTCACACTGACAACCTACTCTACGGATCTGTCATCAATCGCTAAAATCCCGCATAGCCCCTTTAAATGAATTACAGTTCTAACAAAGGACCAATGAAAATAATAGCACTTGCCTACGATAGTCTCGGAGACCCAAAATGACCAATGTGATCTTCTTATCCGGACACTTCTTGGCAAATCCAAACACAGAACCCGGGGTCTCTTCATTACTGGAGGTTATTGCAGCCTATGGTGTACAGAGCGATAATTTCATTATACCGATATGCCAACTGGGCGTGGTTCTTAAGAAAACACCCACAGTAAATTGTTGACCACACCCACTTGAATAAAAAGATTAGAATTACATACAGGGGGGAAAAAGGGTCACATCTCTGGAACGGAGAGAAGCAGGAACAAAAGAAAAACAAAGTCAAATTCTAGAGATAAGCGGCATTTACACCAGGTTAAAAAAAAAAAAAACATAAAAAATGCATTTATGCCAAGTGATAGGTCCTATCCAATGGACTGCTCAACATTTTAGATAAGTTAGCCAAATTTATTTATATATAAATAAAAAAATTCTATATATATTATATATACACACACACAGTACAGACCAAAAGTTTGGACACACCTCATTCAAAGATTTTTCTGTATTTTCATGACTATGAAAATTGTACATTCACACTGAAGGCATCAAAACTATGAATTAACACATGTGGAATTATAGACTTAACAAAAAGTGTGTAACAACTGAAAATGTCTTATATTCTAGGTTCTTCAAAGTAGCCACCTTTTGCTTTGATGACTGCTTTGCACACTCTTGGCATTCTCTTGATGAGCTTCAAGAGGTAGTCACCGGGAATGGTTTTCACTTCACCGGTGTGCCCTGTCAGGCTTAATAAGTGGGATTTCTGGCCTTATAAATGGGGTTGGGACCATCAGTTGTGTTGTGCAGAAGTCTAGTGGATACACAGCTGATAGTCCTACTGAATAGACTGTTAGAATTTGTATTATGGCAAGAAAAAAGCAGCTAAGTAAAGAAAAACGAGTGTCCATCATTACTTTAAGAAATGAAGGTGAGTCCGAAAAAATGGGAAAACTTTGAAAGTGTCCCCAAGTGCAGTTGCAAAAACCATCAAGCGCTACAAAGAAACTGGCTCACATGAGGATCGCCCCAGGAAAGGAAGACCAAGAGTCACCTCTGCTTCTAAGGATAAGTTTATCCGAGTCACCAGCCTCAGAAATTGCAGGTTTTACAGCAGCTCAGATTAGAGACCAGGTCAATGCCACACAGAGTTCTAGCAGCAGACACATCTCTACATCATCTGTTAAGAGGAGACTGTGCAGCAGGCCTTCATGGTAAAATAGCTGCTAGGAAACCACTGCTAAGGACAGGCAACAAGCAGAAGAGACTTGTTTGGGCTAAAGAACACAAGGAATGGACATTAGACCAGTGGAAATCTGTGCTTTGGTCTGAGGAGTCCAAATTTGAGATCTTTGGTTCCAACCACCGTGTCTTTGTGCGACGCAGAAAAGGTGAACGGATGGACTCTACATGCCTGGTTCCCACCGTGAAGCATGGAGGAGGTGGTGTGATGTGGGGGCGCTTTGCTGGTGACACTGTTGGGGATTTATTCAAAATTGAAGGCATACTGAACCAGCATGGCTACCACAGTATCTTGCAGCAGCATGCTATTCCATCCAGTTTGCGTTTAGTTGGACCATCATTTATTTTTCAACAGGACAATGACCCCAAACACACCTCCAGGCTGTGTAAGGGCTATGTGACCAAGAAGGAGAGTGTTGGGGGGCTACGCCAGATGACCTGACCTCCACAGTCACCAGAACTGAACCCAATCGAGATGGTTTGGGGTGAGCTGCACCGCAGAGTGAAGGCAAAAGGGCCAACAAGTGCTAAGCATCTCTGGGAACTCCTTCAAGACTGTTGGAAGACCATTTCCGGTGACTACCTCTTGAAGCTCATCAAGAGAATTCCAAGAGTGTGCAAAGCAGTCATCAAAGCAAAAGGTGGCTACTTTGAAGAACCTAGAATATAAGACCTATTTTCAGTTGTTTCACACTTTTTTGTAAAGTGTAATGTATAATTCCACATGTGTTAATTCATAGTTTTGATGCCTTCAGTGTGAATGTACAATTTTCATAGTCATGAAAATACAGAAAAATCTTTGAATGAGGTGTGTCCAAACTTTTGGTCTGTAATATATATATATATATATATATATATATATATATATATATAATGCGGTGGTCCCTGTCAGCCCATACAGTGATCATTCATGTCGCATTCATCATTCATGTGACATCACTTGACAGACAGGATACCTTCACTATGGGTGCACGGATTGGCGGGAAATTCAGCAGGTTATTTCTGTAAATTATTTCATTCTTTACTCTTAGAACAGTTCCAGATAACCCCTCTGACTTTCTGCATACTTAAATGATTTGCAACTTTAACATAATTTTTATTCATGAATACTTATTGCATTTTTTTTCTAATAAATGAATGGTACACATGTAAATAAGAAACTTTGTAATATATCTTATTGAGAAACTGGCTTATTTCTCCTCCTGGACTGACCTTTCACTCTCAAAAGTCTCAATTTACAGTTACAATGTGTCTTCAGTGAATACAGATTTCCCATTACTAAGATAGGAGGTGACAGTTGGTGCTCATAAACTTCTATGAAGAATTTGCAGCAGAATGTCTGCTTGCCTCTAGCTACTCTCCACATAGAATTTTAAAAGCACCAGCTATTATCTATTATCTCAGTAATAGGAACTGTGTCTTTACTAAATACAGATTGTTATAAATTGAGAATGAGCGATCAGTCCAGGAGGAGAAAGAAGCAGATTTCTCTGAGAAGATATGTTACATAGTTGCTTATTTTAATGTGTCCTATGGATTTATGAAATAAAAATGAAAACGGCGGTTACTCTTTTAGAACATATTTTGACTTAGTCATTTTCAAGATCACTGTTTGCTGTTAATGAATCACATAGAGGCCTTCTACTTTTCATAGATTGTGTACAGCCTAAAATATTTAGCCTGAACTCAATGCTGATACATTTCACCTGTGCTGATACATTGTAGCACACCACCAGAACATGGGAAATGTGTGTGCTGCTGATAATATGAAGATTACAGATGATTGCTTAGGCTACTTTCACACTTGCGTTTTTTTGCGCTGCGCATCGAGCGCACATCAAACGCATGAAAAAAACGCGTGCAAACGCGTGTAATCGCTGCGATATTTTGCCAACGAATAGTGCGCATTGTTTTTGAAAAACGCAGCGATTGTAAGCGATTGTATGCGATTTAAAGCGTTTTTGTATGCGTTTTTTCTGTGCAAAACACATGATGAAAATCCTTGAAAAATTCTTTCAACAGAACCCACCAATGGGACACCAGTGGGCGTGTCTTATTGAAAATATAAATAGAGCCTGTTCACAGCCATTCTTCACATTTGCTTGCATTTGCCTTGATGAACATGGATCAGCTTATGGAGACTTTCTTCTTCAACCTTGATGTGGACATGGATATGGCTCGGGCTTATGCCTTTGCTTGCCATGAACAAAGGAAGAGAGATAGACAGTGGAGACGGCAGCGTCGTCGTTTGTGGGTACATCCCATTGTAGAACTCCGGGAGAGCCGTGGAGCGTATCACACCCTCTACAGTGAGCTGCAGTCAAACCCGGAGAAATTTAACGACTACACCCGGATGTCACAACAATCCTTCATGGATTTACTTGCTCGGGTCCAACAATTAATAAGGAGACAGGACACACAGCTCCGTCGGGCGATTCCTCCAGAGGAAAGACTCCTGGTGACTTTACGGTACGTATTATTGAGAAACCAATGCCTGCATAATTGTATTACCATATATACCATGTATGCCTTGTACTATTCCAAAGATGACATCATTCTTGTTCTGCCAGCTAGTAAACAAAGACCTGCAGAATGATTTTTATTTCATTTTTTGGATTATTAATGTTTTACAAAAACATATACAATAATATTTTTTTTGTTCTTTCTCTAGATTCCTTGCTACTGGAGAGAGCCTGTCTTCACTCCACTTCCAGTACAGGATTGGTATCTCCACGTTGTCAGGAATTGTTCTGGACACCTGCCGGGCATTGTGGACTGTTCTCTGTCCGGAATTTATGCCCTGCCCACCACAGAAAAGTGGCTACAAATTGCTGACAAATTCTGGACAACCTGCAATTTCCACAACTGTTTGGGAGCAGTTGATGGGAAACACATACGGATTATCAAACCCAAAAGAACAGGCTCGGAGTACTACAATTACAAGAAGTACTATTCTACAGTTCTTATGGCCATTGCGGATGCAGACTGTATGTTTGTTGCGGTGGACATTGGTGCATTTGGCCGTGGGAATGACTCACAGGCGTTTAAGAACTCGGACATGGGACGGAGGTTGTATGAAAACCAGTTTAATTTCCCCATGCCACGGCCTCTTCCCCACACCGAAACTCCACCATTGTCATTTGTAATGGTTGGGGATGAGGCATTCCAGATGAGCCAACACCTGCTTAAACCCTACTCCAGCCGGGACTTGGACCACAACAAAAGAATTTTCAATTACAGGTTGACCAGGGCAAGGAGAACTGTAGAGTGTGCCTTCGGTATACTGGTTTCCAGATGGCGCATTCTGGGCACAGCCATTCATCTGAAACTGGAAACAGTGGATGAAGTGGTGAAGGCCTGTGTGGTGCTTCATAACTTTGTGATGTCTAAAGAGCACCCAAACTTTGAACTTGATGATGCTGCTCCTAACCCATTGCCTGACTTCACTCAGCACCCTCTCAGGTCTTCTGTTGAAGTAGGCCAAATGAGAGACCAATGTGCGGCCTACTTCATGTCAGATGTAGGACGGGTGGATTGGCAAGAACAAATGGTGTAAAATAATGTTATTGTCTGTATGTTAATAATTTTTTTTTTTAATGTTAATAAAATAACTCTGTTTATACCTGTACCACGTGCAGTCTGTTTTTAAATTTAAAAACAATTATGAAATGGCCAGGTTTACCAGTGAATTCATGATGCATATTTTTGGGTGCATCATCAAATCATTTGTAATCCTGACTATGTAGTTAAATATACATGCACACAAGTTGTATGACCTTTATTATTTATCCACTTTTGCTTCCATTTCCAGTAACGGTGGAGATAACACAACAATTATTTGTGGCACTGTGAATTGATTTGTAACGCAGAGATAAAAGATTATACATCTTGTTCTATACCAATGCCTGGTGGCATGCTGAAGTGGTGATGCCCCAAATAACGCATGTATCAGGCCTGGGCAGGTGAGTACACGAGTTATAAACAGCAGCATCGCTAAAGTATGATTCAAATTAATGCATACTGAAGCAACGCTGCTGGTTAAAACTCATGTCTGTTCACCTGCCCAGGTGTGATAGTAATGATCGAAGGTCAGGGTATTGTACATATATAGTGTATTTTCACCATCATTTCCTCTGTTTCTTCAACACACACTGAATAGAGGATGTGCTCATTTTACAAGCTATATGTAGAATCCCTGGCCTTCTATCACCAAGTGAAATAATGTAAAAAACACACCACACTCAATTCAGTTTTTAGTATATATGGCAAGGTTAAATAGATATGCCTTGCACGGAACCCCATCCTCTATTCAGTCTGTTCAATATTAGCAGACTGACAGAGTGGTTGTGAAGAAAAAAGGAATATATTTGTGTTTTGGAGTAAACATATCTCCATGAAGTACACAAACTTGTGTCATTCGTGGAGTTATGTGTACTCAAAAAGCAAGTACGCGCAGTGTGTGTACGGCCAAGTGTGTAGGCGGCAAAATATACGGATTTTTGTGTTACTCACCGTAAAATCCTTTTCTCCGAGACGCTCATTGGGGGACACAGGACTGTGGGTGTATGCTACTGCCACTAGGAGGCTGACACTAAGTAAACATAAAAAAAGGTTAGCTCCTCCTCCGCCGTATACACCTCAGCACTGGCCGCAGGCAAACCCAGTTTAGTGCAAAAAGCAGTAGGAGGCTAAAACAAAAATCAGTGTTAATACAGGTACAATATATCCAGAAGTAAATCTACTGATATAGACCCAAGCAAACAAAATTAGCTTAGAAAGCAAAGCCATCCGGCTATAAGGGAGGGTGCTGTGTCCCCCAATGAGCGTCTCGGAGAAAAGGATTTTACGGTGAGTAACACAAAAATCCGTATTTCTCCTTCGTCTCATTGGGGGACACAGGACTGTGGGACGTCCCAAAGCAGTCCACTTGGGTGGGAAACTGACTCCACAGTGCGATTATACATAGGCATTGCTCATAGGTGCGCTACCGCGCCCTGAAGAATCCTTCTACCCAGGCTAGCATCCGCTGACGCCTGAGTATGGACATTATAATGTTTTGAAAAAGTATGCAAACTGGACCAGGTTGCCGCCTTACAAACCTGTTCCGCCGAAGCCTGATGCCGAAGAGCCCAGGAAGCACCCACTGCTCTGGTGGAGTGAGCCCTGATTCCTGCGGGAACCACCGCGCCTCTGATGCGGTAGGCCTCTTGAATGGTTACCCGTATCCATCTAGCTAAAGTTGACCTAGACGCAGCGAGTCCCTTCCTGCGACCCTCAGGGAGGATAAACAGCGTGTCCGTCTGCCTAAAGGATGCCGTCCGAGATACATATCTCCTGAGTGCTCTCACCAGATCCAGCGTATGGAGAGCTTTTTCTACCCGATGCGTCGGAGCTGGGCAAAATGAGGGCAAAACAATGTCCTCATTGATGTGAAATGAGGACACGACTTTAGGCAAAAAAGGAGGTGCTGGCCTAAGCACTACCTTATCACGGTGGAAAAGTAAGTACGGAGCTCGGCAGGATAGTGCTGCTAGCTCCGAAACCCGCCTTATGGATGTTATGGCCACTAAAAATACCACCTTCCAGGAAAGGTATGTCAGGGAAACCTCCTGAAGAGGCTCAAAAGGAGATTCTTGCAGAACTCCCAGAACAAGATTGAGATCCCAAACATCTAAGGGAGCCTTGTAGGGGGGCACTATATGGACAACCCCCTGAATAAAGGTCTTGACCTGTAAATTAGATGCGATCCTTCGCTGAAAAAGAACCGACAAGGCCGAAATTTGACGCCTAAGAGTACTTGGTGCTAAGCCTGAATCTAAGCCTGCTTGGAGAAAAGACAGAATGTTGGGGATTGAAAAGTGAAGTGGGGAATAACCATGTTCCCTGCACCATGTAAAAAAGACCTTCCAAGTACCGTGGTAGATACGAGCCGAGGTGGGTTTTCTGGCGCTAGCCATTGTGGCGGCGACCTTTTTGGAGAATCCAGCCCTAGTCAGAATCCAAGATTCAACGGCCAGGCCGTCAAACACAGGACCGCTAAGTTCTGGTGGTAAACTGGGCCCTGGGAGAGAAGATCCACGCGTTCTGGCAGACGCCAGGGTGCGTCGCTGAGCAGCTTTACCAGCTCTGCGTACCATGAGCGACGCGGCCAATCCGGAGCGATCAATATCGCTGGTACCCCCTCTAACCTGATCTTCCTGATCACCCTTGGGAGCAGAGCCATTGGTGGAAACAAGTATAGAAGATGAAACTGATTCCATGGTAGAACCAGGGCATCCACTGCAATTGCCTGCGGATCTCGGTACCGGGAGACAAAGTTGGGCACCTTGGCGTTTATCCTGGAGGCCATCAGGTCCACATCTGGGGTTCCCCAGCGTAGGCATATCTGCTGGAATACCTCGGGATGTAGCGACCATTCCCCTGACGCTATCCCCTGACGGCTGAGAAAATCCGCTGCCCAGTTCTCCTCGCCTGGAATGTGGACCGCTGATATCACAGAGTGATTTCTTTCTGCCCAGGATAGAATGTGTCCTACCTCGCGCATGGCTGCCCTGCTGCGGGTACCCCCTGATGATTTATGTATGCCACCGCTGTGGCATTGTCCGATTGTATTCGGACAGGGCGGCCCGCCAAATGATGGTGAAAACGCCTCAGAGCCAGCCGAACAGCTCGGATCTCCAAAATATTGATTGGGAGGGTCGCTTCCTGCCGACACCAAGTCCCCTGAGCTGTATAGTGACGAAACACTGCTCCCCATCCGAGAAGGCTGGCGTCCGTTGTGACTATCAGCCAATGGACTGGAGGAAAATATCGCCCTGGCGAAGAGTGATGTCCCTTGTCCACCACGAAAGCGTCTGTCTGACCTGCCGGGACAGACGGCACTGAAAATTGAGCGAGTAAGGGCTCCCGTTCCATACTGCCAAGAGAGCATGCTGAAGGGAGCGGAGATGGAACTGGGCAAATGGAATGGCTTCGATCGCTGCCACCATCCTTCCTAGGACCCTCATACAAAACCGGATGGTGTGAGGTATTGGTTGGCGAAGGATCCGTACCTCCTGACGGAGAACTAGAGCCTTCTCCTGAGGAAGAGTTATCAACCCTTGAGCAGTGTTGAAAATCATTCCTAAAAAGGTGATCCTTTGAGATGGCACGGGAGACGATTTCTTTAGATTCACCAGCCACCCCAGGCGAGCAAGGGTGTCTAGCGTAATGCTGACACTCTTCTCGCAAACCTGATAGGACGGACCCTTGATGAGGAGATCGTCCAAATATGGCAAAATGACTATCCCCCGGGAGTGCAGAATGGACACAACGGCAGCCATAACCTTTGTGAACACACCTGGGGGCTGTGGCTAGTCCGAACGGCAAGGCTGTGAACTGGAAGTGAAGGTTGCCGATGGCAAACCGAAGAAACCTCTGATGAGGAGGAAATATGGGGATGTGGAGATATGCATCCTGAATGTCTATTGATGCTAGAAATTCCCCCTTTTCCATGGCTGCAATAACCGATCGTAGAGACTCCATTCGAAACCGTCGAATTCTGACAAATTGATTTAGTCGTTTTAGGTCCAAAATGGGTCTGACAGAGCCGTCCTTCTTGGGTACTATGAACAGATTGGAGTAAAACCCCTGACCCCTTTCGACCTCTGGAACAGGAACAATGACCCCGCTGCGCCGAAGAGATTCGACCGCCTTGAATAAGGCGTGAACACGGGATTCTTTTCTGGGAAGACGCGAAGGAAAAAATCGATTTGACGGACGATTGATGAATTCTATTTTGTACCCCGAGGAAACTAACTCCCTGACCCACTTGTCGTGAGTAATTGATAGCCAAGTGGGGCGAAACCAGAGTAAGCGGCCGCCTACTCTGGATAAATTGACCGGATTCTGCCTCCAGTCATTTATCCGAATATCTTTGGGATTTAGACCCTCTAGATCTTGGCTGTTGAGATCGCATTCTTCCCAAAGGGTTGGTCTTGTAGGAGACTTGGCGATCTCTGGCCTGATTAGGTCGACCTGAGCCGCTGGAGGTGGCTGGCGCGGCCCAACCTGGGTTACGAAAGGCCCTAAAGCGAGGCTGAAGCTGTCGGCGAAAAGGCTGTCTAATCCTCTGCTGAGGAAGGAAACTGCTCTTTCCTCCCGTCGCATCAGATATGAGCTGATCCAACTTCTCGCCAAATAATCGGCCGCTCTGATAGGGTAAGGACGTAAGTGATTTCTTTGAGGTTGAATCCGCTCGCCAAGTTCTCAACCACAAAGCTCTCCTGATAGCAATCGCATTAGCTGCAGCTAATGCCGCGCAATTTGCCGCATCCATAGAAGCGTTGATTAAAAAATCTCCTGCAAGAGCTATCTGATTGGAGATTTCCGTTACCTCAGAAGGCACCTCTATACCGTGAAGGGCTCTATTTAGAGACTCCGACCAAGATATCATGGCCAACCCAAGTCGCTGCAAAAGAAGGAGAGAGTGCAGAGCCTGATGCCTCAAACACTGAGCGGGCCAAGCTCTCAACCAGACGATCCGTTGGATCCTTGATCGAGGAACCGTTAGGAAGGGAGAGAAGCGTTTTAGACGCTAAACGCGATACAGGAGGATCGACTGTAGGAGATTCTGCCCACACTTTCAGAAGTTCGGGAGCAAAAGGATATCTGGTATTAAGGGCCTTTTGTCCTGCAAAGCGCTTGTCCGGTTTTTCTCGGTGGCGCTGCACCAGCTCCTCAAACTCAGGATGAGCACCAAAAACCTTGTGAGTTTGTCTGGCTCGTTTGAAAGACACCTTATGACCAGAGGCCAAGGTGGATTCATCCTCTATCCCCAGGGATTGATTGACAGCTTCAATCAGACTGTCAATTGTCTCCTGACAATACGGTGCCTCTAGATTGAGGGACCCTTCAGAATCAGAATCTGAATACTGATCACTTGCCTCCAAAGGGAGGGAGAGCGAGAAACTGAGCTAAAGGATGCCGAGGCCCCGGACGGCATAGGCGACGCAGTATGGGTTCGCTTCCCATGCGTCTGCCTGGTAAGAGCGCGGCTCCTGCAAGCCGGAGGTTCCTGAGGCGTAGTGAAGCCGGTGGAACCACTGTCCCTGCTCCTATCGGGAGCTTGAAGGGACTCGATTGCTCTGGTTAATGACGCCACAGATTGAGAAAGAGACAAGGCCCATTCCGGAGGACCTGACGCACTAGGCTCGGTTATAGGTAAGGACTCCTGAGCCCGTTCGGAGTCACAGGCTTCGCAGACCCGATTAGTCTGGGCGTGCGGAAAAGGGGATCTACAGGCAATGCATGCAGTATAAAACACCGTGTGGGTCTTAGCCCTTCTGGACATACTGGATCTGTCACAGATTTCCTCCTGTCAGAATAATTTGGATGTGGCGGTGCGGGTAGTAGCGGTGCGGAGCGCAGCAAAAAAACGGAGCAACCAGGCTGGAGGTAGTAGCACTTACCCCAGTCCTGTTCCCCGAACGTCCTTTAATGATTTTTCACCTCACTTGCTGGACCGTGTGGCGTAAAAAGGAAGACGGAAGCTCCAGACTTCCAAAAAACGCGCTCCCCTTTCAGGGAGGCGTTCCTAAATAGCCGAGCCCTAGGGGGAGGGGTCGCGGGGCGCGGCCTAGCGCCGGCAGAAGCCGGGGACCTGATTTCCAGCCGCGGCCTAGTCTCCGGCCGAAGCCGGGAGCTAAATTTCAGGCCGCGGCCTAGCGCTGGCCGAAGCCGCGGCCTAAATTTTCGGCGGCGGCCGCTCGGGATCTGGGGGGGGGGCCCGCCGGAAGTGCCGCTGCTGGGGGGAGGAGCCCGAGAACGCGCTCCTCTAAACGCCGATTTACCCCTCGCGTTGCCTGACCCTCGGCAAAAACCGGGGGCTAGATTTCCGCCCGCGGCCTAGCGCCGGCATGAAGCCGGGAGGTAAATTTCTGGCGGCGGCCGCCCCTGTGTCGGAGAGCAGGCCGCCGGATACGGGGGAAGGGGTATGGGGAACTCAGCCATGGACTTGCCCGCTTTTGCTTTGGAGCTGCTCCTGAAAACACCGGACCGCTTTCCCCTTTGCTCCAACTCTTCCACGACCGACGATCCTGGATTAAAGGTGGGTTCCCGGCCGTGATCCACTGGAGCATATGTAGGCCTTTCTCCCAAAAAAAAAGGTCCCAGCGTCTCTCAGCCGCAGTGGTTAGAGAGGGGCTTCCCAGAAAAAAAGGGGGTGAGGATGGTGCAGGCACCCTAACTCCATCACCCCTTCAGGGGGTGAGGAGAGGGACCATCCGCCTTCCTTGCAGCACCGCGGTCTTGCCTTGGTGGTGCAGTGGGGGCCGCACGGACTATTTTCTGCCTCTGTACAGCCTAGGGTTTCAATACCTTAGGGTGGTCAGGGCTGAGTCCGGCATTCGTGTCCCACGTCGCGGGAGAGGATACGTGGAGGCTTTACTCCACGTGCTCGCCCGTTGATGGTTTGGGGAGATCGGACCCCTTCAATAGGGTCCGTCGCCCCTGTCAAATCTTCGTGGGAAAATAGAAAAAAAAAAAATGGTCTGGAAGAAACCAGACGTGTGCCTCCATCAGACACTAAGCATGAACTGGGTTTGCCTGCGGCCAGTGCTGAGGTGTATACGGCGGAGGAGGAGCTAACCTTTTTTTATGTTTACTTAGTGTCAGCCTCCTAGTGGCAGTAGCATACACCCACAGTCCTGTGTCCCCAATGAGACGAAGGAGAAAAACACAAAGCAAACCAAAATTACTAAAAGAAGATTGGCACATTTATTTTCTACAACCGTAAAACAACATTTGAATTACCAATTTTATTTTTGGCTGACATTTCTACATATCACATTAAATAATTTTTTGGTTTACTCATAAAAATGAAAAATAGTCACACAAAGGTTTTGGATATCAGATTATTAAAATTTGGGTCAAACATGACCATGGTATCGTCACTGCCACAGAAATTGTATAGAAATGTGAGAAATTTTTATTGCTAATGACGTTTTGGTGGTGATTTTGAGACTCTGGGGGTGTGCAGAGATGAAGACCGGCTGGAAAGCGATGAAGGGGTTTGAGGGGAAGGGGAAACAAAAGTAGTAGGTGAAGGAAGCTGAGACATCAAATTAGAGTCACTTTCAGACACATTAGGAGGAGAGGGTGGATGCACCAACAAAGATTTTTTTTTTTCTTCTTGGGGACTGGAGTACCTTGCGTGGACCGACTTCTCTGTGTCCGCCTTAAGCTGGTTGACTGTGGCCTTGACCTAAAAAAGACAGAATGTAGGTCACCGCTCTCATGCTCGCTGGTGGCAGTGGCGGTGGAAGTGTTGCCAGTGCTCGGAGTAACAGAAGGGTTGCCGGTGTTCCAAGGAGAAGTGGCTGCCCTTGAAATGCATGGTTGATGACTGGTGGCGGTACTCATAGCATCAGTGGCTGGTGTGTCCATAAATTGATGACGACTCGTGGCGCTATTCATAGAAGGAGAAGTGGGTGCCCTTGAAATGCATGGTTGATGACTGGTGGCGGTACTCATAGGATCAGTGGCTGGTGTGTCCATAAATTGTTGACGACTCGTGGCGGTACTCATAGAAGGAGAAGTGGGTGCCCTTGAAATGGCTTTCTGACTGGTGACGGTACTCATTTGATCAGTGGGTGCTGTTCCAGAAAATTGTTGACTGGTAGCAGTACTAGTAGAAGGACAAGTTGGTATGTTGGCCCAAGCAGGTAGTGTGCTAGCTTGAGTCCATGACTGTGGACCAGTGTCAGTGGTGGTGTTGCTCCACACAGGAGCAGCGCTTGCCATGGTGGTGGCAACGGTGGACTGTCCAACAGTACTTGGACTTGTGGTGGTGTAGTGTTGACTTGGAATGCTGGTGGCCGTGCAGTGGTATGCAGCAGAAGTCGGTAGTGATGTGTGGCGAATCAGTGGTGGCACTGTTGGATATGCAACCACTGACTGCTGCGCGTACCGATTCTGCTGGATATACTGCATGTAAGCATTGTTGCAGGCCTGCATCACACCCAGCTGTTGCTCAGGAGTAAGGTGTTCCGCCATGCCCCGTTCTATTTTACTAAAAAAATGGTGCGCTGGTCTGTTGAGGTCGGCCTCCAGGCGATCAAAACGCTGGTCGACAGCGTTGAAGCGGTGATCCATATGGGTAAAACCACGTTCCATCAGTGAAAAACCGCTTCCAACTCTGCCTCCAAGCGTCTTGATATTGCCTTGAAAGGACTCGCTCAAGTGAACAAACTCAATGGCCGTGTCCGACGATGATGTCTGAAAAAGGAACCCAAATTTAAGCCATTTGTAGATTCAGCAGCAATACTTACCCAAAGGCAGGAAGATACTCACATCATGCTCTGCTTCGGCCAGTTCTTGCCGGGATGGGGAATATTCAGATCCAGAAGACATGCTGCAAAAAAAAAAAAAAAATACATGAACACATATTACATTATAAGGACAGTCTGTCATTTGGTTAAAGAATACTCACATTCTTGCCCTTTGGATCTGTCTTGATTCAAGAAGCAGTGTCTCCAGACAATGTTCAGCCTTGGTCCAAGATGGATCTTCAAGTGTTCAGCTACAGTCTCCAGGCAGTGTATGTAGCTTGTTGGTTGCTGGCCTTTTATAGGGATCCAGGCTGTATAATCTTCAGGTGTTATCAGCATGCAGTCTCCAGGTAGTCTGAGGGTCTGTGTGTCACTTCCTTTATCTATACTACTTTTATCTAGACTCCTCACAAACAATGTATCTTGTCTAGGGGGTCATTTGACAAGTGTCTAGACATGTTTACTAAAATATCGCATGCGCACACAATCGCTGACAAGCGCACAGCCATGCGCACACCAGCGTTCACATAGACTGCAATTATATTTTTATGCGCATAGCGTGCGCACACGTGCGCACGCACATTTTTATAATGGTGTGCTGAAAAAAAAAATGCAACATGTAGCGTCTGGCGCGTCTGGGCGCACACCTGGAAAATGCGCTGCGCACGTAAAACGCTGATGAACGCGTGCAAGCGCAATACAATGCGCCCGCCATGTTAATGATAGGGGAAAATTGCGCATGCGAACAATAGCGCACGATGCGCAGCGCAAAAAAACGCAAGTGTGAAAGTAGCCTTAGACTTCATAACATTGGAACAAAATCTGACCTTGAGCAACATGGTTACAGAATAGATCTGCCGGAGAATTATACCATTCACTAATTGCAAACCGAGAACTTGAAAATAGCAGTGGATCATGGATTCCTTTTTAGACACGTCTCGCTCATCCCCGTTACCTGATTGCAGCAACGGACACTTAAGAGAAAGTCTTTGGGCTCCACAAGTATCAGCATTTCATGTTCTTCTCCTATGCAAAGCTCCAGACCCTCCTGCAAAATAACACAAGAGCAGAAAATGAGAGCAGCACCAGCAACAAGTGACAAAATAATGCCGCAAAAGAAAAGCGGAGAAAATGCCCAAAAATGAGGACTTCTATTGGCAGCTCGTTCCACCTTCCCCTGGTGCTAATTTCCATAAATCTATAAAAGTTTCCCATGGCTGCCACCCGGAACCTCAGAGCCACACACTGGCAACATTTCCAGGCCCCCTCAAAAGATCAGCAAATGCTCCACCGCAGGCTCTTCCTCCACCCCTCGAACCCTCCACAGTCCCACTGCCCTCACCTTCTGCAACATTTCCATAATAAAATCTACTATTGCATGAATTGATACCACTGCTTTACTTAAAGTGTACCATGTGTCATGTACTACCTTACAACCCTTGTGTTTTTATGAAAATTAATTTTCATTGTATGCACGGTAATAAAGATTTGATTATTTTAAATAGAGTTCTCCAGTTTTCTTGATAGGATGAGTTAGTAACTGGATAGGAGATACTATATGCCGTTTGGCCAAATTATTGGCTATTTTTTCCCCATAGTTAGCATAGAACATAATGCTTCTCCATAGTTAGCATAAAGTATAATGCAGCCTCATAATTAGACACAGAGCATAATGCATTCCCATAGTTAGCCATAGAGTATAATGCTCAACCACCATATATAGCCACTGTGTACGCACTGATTAAAAAAAAATATTCTCACCTTCACTCCCAAACTATGCAGTGTCTCCTCCTGACATGGCAAGCCTGGTCATGTGCACGCCAATGTCAGCTGCTGGCCGGTGATTGTCAGCTAGTTTTGCTGTCCATGCATGGGCCGGGGCTCGATGGCTCATCGCCTGTGAACCACGGTCATTACGCCACTGCCTGGAGCCTGGTGAGCAGAAGCAAAAGGAGGGCCAGAACCCAGTCTGGGCCCCCTCTTCTACGCTTCGGCTCACCATACAACAGTAAGGGTAGTAATGCCCTGATAGCGGCCCTGGGGTTTCCATAGATTAATTTTCGTAAATGTGCAAATGTTATAAAACTCATCTTACTACACACGTCCAGTCTCCGGGCATCTCTCTCCGCCAAGTGACACTATAGGGAACAGAGTGCGGCTCTATGGCGTAATTATAACCGGCTGTGCTTAAGGATTCCAGCAGATCTTCACATCCAACATCCTGAAGGAGACCTGCAGAAAATGCAATAAGAAACCCAAGAGTTAATGAAGATTCCTCCCATTGAGACATATTTGGTTCAGCATTTTTCTGTAGATAACAAATAAGCAACAAAAAGACATATATAAATTGTCCTTGTTGGAATGAAGAGAGACATGCCATAAATTGGCTCCCTGGTGGCCTTATGCCATAAATTAGGGTCAACCTGAAAAAGCATAGCCCAAGTATAAAGCATGGTGAAGGGACAATATGTCTGTACAGCTGCGGGAAAACTGTAAGTCCTAGCATAGCTGAACTACAGGTGAAAACTACACATTTCCTGGTCTCACTGCTCTTACAGTAAAGAGTCCATAATCTCACTGCTCTTACAGTAAAGAGTCCATAGTCTCACTGCTCTTACAGTAAATCCATAGTCTCACTGCTCTTACAGTAAAGAGTAGATAGTCTCACTGCTCTTACAGTAAAGAATCCATAGTCTCACTGCTCTTACAGTAAAGAGTCCATAGTCTCACTGCTCTTACAGTAAAGGATCCATAGTCTCACTGCTCTTACAGTAAATAATCCATAGTCTCACTACTCTTACAGTAAAGAATCTATAGTCTCACTGCTCTTACAGTAAGTAATCCATACTCTCACAGTAAATAATCCATACTCTCACTGCTCTTACAGTAAATAATCCATAATCTCACTGCTCTTACAGTAAAGAATCCATAGTCTCATAGTCTCACTGCTCTTACAGTAAGTAATCCATACTCTCACAGTAAATAATCCATACTAACTGCTCTTACAGTAAGTAATCCATACTCTCACTGCTCTTACAGTAAATAATCCATAGTCTCACTGCTCTTACAGTAAAGAATCCATAGTCTCACTGCTCTTACAGTAAGTAATCCATACTCTCACAGTAAATAATCCATACTCTCACTGCTCTTACAGTAAATAATCCATAATCTCACTGCTCTTATAGTAAAGAATCCATAGTCTCACTGCTCTTACAGTAAAGAATCCATAGTCTCACTGCTCTTACAGTAAGTAATCCATACTCTCACAGTAAATAATCCATACTCTCACTACTCTTACAGTAAATATTCCATAGTCTCACTGCTCTTATAGTAAAGAATCCATAGTCTCACTACTCTTACAGTAAAGGATCCATAGTCTCACTGCTCTTACAGTAAATAATCCATAGTCTCACTACTCTTACAGTAAAGAATCTATAGTCTCACTGCTCTTACAGTAAGTAATCCATACTCTCACAGTAAATAATCCATACTCTCACTGCTCTTACAGTAAATAATCCATAATCTCACTGCTCTTACAGTAAAGAATCCATAGTCTCATAGTCTCACTGCTCTTACAGTAAGTAATCCATACTCTCACAGTAAATAATCCATACTAACTGCTCTTACAGTAAGTAATCCATACTCTCACTGCTCTTACAGTAAATAATCCATAGTCTCACTGCTCTTACAGTAAAGAATCCATAGTCTCACTGCTCTTACAGTAAGTAATCCATACTCTCACAGTAAATAATCCATACTCTCACTACTCTTACAGTAAATATTCCATAGTCTCACTGCTCTTATAGTAAAGAATCCATAGTCTCACTACTCTTACAGTAAAGAGTCCATAGTCTCACTGCTCTTACAGTAAATAATCCATAGTCTCACTACTCTTACAGTAAAGAATCCATAGTCTCACTGCTCTTACAGTAATAATCCATACTCTCACAGTAAATAATCCATACTCTCACTGCTCTTACAGTAAATAATCCATCTCACTGCTCTTACAGTAAATAATCCATGGTCTCACAGTAAATAATCCATACTCTCACTGCTCTTACAGTAAATAATCCATAGTCTCACTGCTCTTACAGTAAATAATCCATGGTCTCACTGCTCTTACAGTAAAGAATCCATAGTCTCACTACTCTTACAGTAAAGAATCCATAGTCTCACTGCTCTTACAGTAAAGAGTTCATAGTCTCACTGCTCTTACAGTAAATAATCCATAGTCACACTACTCTTACAGTAAAGAATCCATATCACTGCTCTTACAATAAAGCATCCATAGTCTCACTACTCTTACAGTAAAGAATCCATAGTCTCACTGCTCTTACAGTAAGTAATCCATACTCTCACAGTAAATAATCCATACTCTCACTGCTCTTACAGTAAATAATCCATAGTCTCACTGCTCTTACAGTAAAGAATCCATAGTCTCACTGCTCTTACAGTAAGTAATCCATACTCTCACAGTAAATAATCCATAGTCTCACTGCTCTTACAGTAAATAATCCATAGTCTCACTGCTCTTACAGTAAATAATCCATAGTCTCACTGCTCTTACAGTAAAGAATCCATAGTCTCACTGCTCTTACAGTAAAGAATCCATAGTCTCACTACTCTTACAGTAAAGAATCCATAGTCTCACTGCTCTTACAATAAAGCATTCATAGTCTCACTGCTCTTACAGTAAAGAGTTCATAGTCTCACTGCTCTTACAGTAAATAATCCATAGTCTCACTACTCTTACAGTAAAGAATCCATAGTCTCACTGCTCTTACAATAAAGCATCCATAGTCTCACTGCTCTTACAGTAAGTAATCCATACTCTCACAGTAAATAATCCATACTCTCACTGCTCTTACAGTAAATAATCCATAGTCTCACTGCTCTTACAGTAAAGAGTCTATAGTCTCACTGCTCTTACAGTAAAGAATCCATAGTCTCACTGCTCTTACAGTAAAGAATCCATAGTCTCACTGCTCTTACAGTAAAGAATCCATAGTCTCACTGCTCTTACAGTAAATCCATACTCTCACTGTTCTTACAGTAAATAATCCATAGTCTCACTGCTCTTACAGTAAAGAATCCATAGTCTCACTGCTCTTACAGTAAAGAATCCATATTCTCACTGCTCTTACAATAAAGAATCGCTGTCTGCTATTATGAATAAACCTTCTTTCCGTTAGATGTAGAGGATGCCTCCTTATCACTGTCACAGGCCTAAATGTATAAAGATCATTAGAAAGATCTCTGCATTGTCCCCTCATTATGTTTGTACATTGTAATAAGATCGCCCTTAAGCCTTCGTCTTTCCAAACGGAATAAGCCCAAGTTTAATATCTTGGTCGATTCTCTCATTTCTAATACTTATGCAATATTTCTGTTTGGTCAGTGTCATAGCTCTGGCTCTAATGTGGAGGGAGAACGCCTTTTCTTGAGTTTGGTGGTGGTGAAGCCCATAACTATCTCAGTTGTAAAAAACCCCATTGAACTCCATAAAAAGAGAAATCAAAAGAACCATTGAAGACCCCAACTAGAACTCATTCTGATAGTTTCTATGGGTCACTTCCAGTTTATGTCTACACTAGTTCTCATCCATTGGATCGTAATGTCACAAAACGTCCTACCGGCATCCAGGTGGACCATCATGTATTTCCCACACTGATCTGGTCTCAGGAGCTTCAGCGCCAGTGCAGACTCTTTTCGCTTCACCTTCTCCTCCTTCTCCCGATTCCGGATCTTCTCTTTCTCCTGCCTTTTGGCCTCTTTTTCCTTCCTCTGCTTGTCTGCCCGTAACCTTTGAGCTTCCAGTTCATTGGGATTTTTTCTCCTCCTGGTTCTTTTAGTTGGACTGGGAGTCGTGGAACCAGATAGAGGCACAGGTAATGTAGATGTAGGGACCTCAGTGGAAAGTTGAACTTTAGTATTCAGATCTAGATCCTCCAGTCTATTCTGGGATATCTCAGAGGCTTCAAGTTCTTCATGAAGACTTTACTTTCTTGGCAATTCTGCAGTCTCAACATTGGTAGACTCTTCCTCCGTCTCGGAGTCGGATATCTCCCAGGTTTTAGCCCTTTTTATTATTTTGAATGGGGACCTTGAAATAAATCCTTTGTCTTGTTCAGTTTCCATCACAAAATGCAGTTACGAGACATCAGATTTACTATTTCTCCATTCATTGTATCATCTTCCTTAAATTAGGGGGTCTGTTGTCACAGATCCAGGATGGCTAGAAGATAGGAAGACTATCAGAATAAGAAAAACAGGATATAAAGGACAATGCAGAGAACAGACACAAAGTATATATTAAAGATGCGGAATATTGTTAGTATCATCCTTTAGTGCCAACACATTCAGAATCCATATTTAGTCTGGGGCTGTTGACATTTTTGTGTTTATTTGTGCGTATAGGGTCCAATTCATTATTTTATTTGTACTTCTTTGTTGCCTGTTTATCATTTGAGGATTATCCTCCTTTTAATCAGGGTGGATAAAAATCATGATTTTTTTAAAAAAATCAAAAAAATCGGATTTTTTTGATTTAAATCGGATTTTTTTGATTTAAATCGGATTTTTTTGATTTAAATCGGATTTTTTGATTTAAATAGGATTTTTTAATCAAGTTGTACACAAGCAAAACTTTGTCTTTTTGCAAATCAAATTATTTAACAGTTGATGATTATGAAACCTAATAATTTTTATTTGCACTATTAAACAATCAGAATTGAACTACAGAGAGTAAAGGTACTGCCACACTAAACGCTCCCGCTAACGATCACGATAACGACGCATACTAATGCGATCGTTTTTGTGATCGTTTTAATGTCGCTAGTAGCTGCCACACTTAGCGATCTCGTTAATGACGCATAAGCGGTTAGCGATCTCATTAACAACTTTAACGGTCATTGCAATGTAAAAAACAGCGCACATCGCTCACAAAAGGTGCCAGACACAGCGATATAGGCTCACCAGCGGGACGCCAACGATCTAAATACGGTCCAGAACTCTAGTGAACGATCAGCGAGATCACAGCAGGGGCCACGTCGTTGCTACATGCCACACACGTTAGCGTCACTAACGAGATCGCTAAATAGTGACGTATTTTAGCGATCTCGTTAGCGACGCTGTTTAGTGTGGCATACCCTTAAGTACTTTTTAACAATAGCCTATCTCTAACGTTTGAAGTAAGCAAACATCTTCAGTGAATACATCAGTCCTTTAAGCCTACTGTTTATTTAGGACTTTTAATAGGAAAACTAGTTGTCCTGCTTTAGCAGTTCCTAAGCGGTTTCGGACTGGTGTTGTGTGCACAAAACCAAATGAAGAAAACAATCTCTCTACTCCTGCCGATGAAGCCGATGCAGTCAGTAGCTGAGTAGCTACATTTATTATCTTCGCTGGAAGAACAAGTGATTGCGACTTCCACCAGTCCAGTGGTTTTAGTTCATTAACGACGTTATCTACAAACATGTATTTTTGAAATGGTGCAGATTCACACTTCAATTTCAGCACAGTTGCCACAATGTCATGGTTAGTATTGGCGAGCCACTCCATTGCAGAGTTGATTTCCGCCTCAGATAGTTTTTTCCCTCTGTAGATGGGATGCAAGATATTGGCTAAATAGTGTTCTTCTTTTAATGCTTGGTCCTTGCGGTGGTGTATTGCAACCTTTACATTGTTTGAGAGGTTCAAGCGATCTAGCGAACCTTCTAAATCTTTCCAAACTTCTGTGGCATCAGCTATGGTTGCAGTATCTTTCTGCATTTTATCCAACGCAATAGATATTGGCTTTAACCTTTCCAAAAGGTCCTCGGCATTTCTCTTCACACCAAGATTTAATACTTTGCTTCGTATATTAGCATCAATTTTATCCCGATGTGTTTCGCAAATGGACACTAATTTTGACCAGTTGTTAATAAACAGTTCCAAGCATTCAGCCAAGGTATTCCATCTAACATCTTGTGGTAGAACCAACTTCAGTCCTCCCATTTCCTTGTAGGTTGCATGTGCAAAATGATTATTGCGGAAATATTTAACAATTTCTACAACATGTTCCTTGACACCCGAAATATGCAGGTCTTTTGCCAAAAGATGCAACAAATGGGCAGAACAACCGTATGTAATGACATTTGTGTCATCCTCATGTGCCAGTTCCGCTCGCATTTTTGCCACATTGCTTGCGTTATCAGTAACTAAGCTCCTTACTTTACATCCAAACTGTTCTTGGCATTGGTGAATTGAGTTCTTAGCAATTTCAAGTAAATATTCAGCAGTATGTGAATTTCCAGATGTGTCGATTGTGTCTGTAAGGTAAGTTTCACCATCTTCTGTTGTGACACAAGTGCAAATTATGGGGTCGTTGTGGATGTTGCTCCAACCATCCAAGCTCATGTTAACAACTTTGTCTTTCAAATATTTTGTACAAGCCGCTCTTTCTTTGTCGTATACAGCCTGAAGATGTTTTCCTGAGATATCAAATCTACTTGGTGGTTTGTAGCCTGGTCTTATTCCTTCGATCATTTGTACAAACAATGGGTGTTCAACTAGTCGGAAAGAAGAATTGGTTGCAAATATGAATTTAGCAATTTATTCATCAAAATGTTCTTTCTGGCTCGTCGTAGTCTTTAAGAGGAATTTTTCTACACTTTGCACGCAAAGTTTTTTGTTGGGCTGCTTTGTTGAAGTTGTACCCAGATATTGATTGTCACGTGCAGCACAAGCCATATTTGACCCTGAAAGCACAGTAATTAAAAATATAATTCGACTGCGTATTTGAAGAAATATAACGAAAATATTTTGAAACAAACTTTTTGAACAATGTAATGGTCCTCGTCCTATAAGGGCTGTCTCAAAAGTTATGCTACTCAAGTTTCCGGTGAAGTTGCTGTAATACTAGTAATACCAGAGCAACTGAAAAAAAATTATGTCACAAAAGTTTTAAAAATGTTTTTTTAAAAAAATGGTCAATTTGGCAGACTTCAAAAGTGAATTGTAGCCTACAATAAAAAAAAAATAGGCGTATACACACTCTTTTATTTTTACTTAACGTTAATCTTCTGTGAAATATTGCCTTAACATAAATTTAAATTCTATACTCCAGAACTAGTGCTAGAAATTTTTCTTTTCATAGACTTTAACCATCCCAGTAAAACGTCTGTTAAAATAGGTTGTAATTGCCAGACTTACCTCTAGTGCTAGGGTCCTGGTGCATAAGAAGCTGTGGGGGTTCATTGACATTAGTTGTATCACTATCAACATCTTCATTTCCCTTCTGGTTGCAGTTTTCATAATGTGATTTCAAACGGCAAACAAGTCCTTGGATATCCTTTTGACAGTATTTGCACTTTGCTCTCCCACCTTTCTTTCCAAGCTCTGCTGGCATCTCAACAAAATGAACCCAAATAGGGTCTCTCTTACGACCTGCCATGGCTCACGCAGATCACTTCTGAAGTTTGATTGTTACTACAGCCAAGTACTGCTGACTGACTATCCAACAAGTTTGGGCATGTCAACTGAATGGAAAAAGAAACTGAAACCAAGCTACAGAAAGTGAAACCAAGCTAGAAGTGTGGAGTTAATTGAACAATGATTGAAAGTTTTAGATTTTAATCGTGATTTATATTAAAAAAATCTTTTGATTTAAATCAGTGATTTAAATCATGATTAAAATCACGATTTAAATCGATCTGATTTAAATAGAAAAAAATCATTTGATTTAAATCATAATTTAAATCGTTGATTTAAATCGGCGTGATTTAAATCAATCCACCCTGCTTTTAATTATCCTCCTTTTTTATTAATGTTTTTATTGTAGGCAACTTTTTGGGTTTCCAGATGTTTTTGGCTGTTACCAAATATTTTTTGCACAAATGTACTTCAGTTCCCCTTCCCAAAATGATTTTAAGGCATCTTGCACAACCAAATCAAATCTCTTGCTTTGCACTTAGGAGGAGCAAACGCCCCGAAACATGTGTCTGCAAATAGAGAATCTGGATTGGCTTTTATCCTAAGTTATGTGGTTGATATTGACTTGTAGGATTGCTACTTTTAACAGATGCCACTAGTGTCCACATCTCTCTCTCTCTCTGAAGAGGAATTTTGCAAGAAGTTGTCCACTACTTTTACACTGATGCCCTATTCTTAGGATAGGGCATCAAGGTCTGATCAGCTGGAGTCCGATAAGCTGTGATCGGTGGTGGTGGCTGCCGACAGGAGATACTTACTTGCGGAGCTTGTAGTGTCCGGGGCTTGTTACTGCACATCCACCTCCTATTGAATTAAACAGGAAGGAGACGGATGTGTGGTACCCTGCGGCGGCCATTACATGTAGACGGCCAAGTAAGTACTTCCGTCCGCCGACACCGACATTTAGCAGAACACACAATTGTTTGGGCTAGAAAAGTCGCTAAACGGGCTAAAGACAGAAATAAACAGCATTGTTTCCTTTGTGCAAAACTCTTATTATTTGCATCATTTTGAAGATTGTGGCGCAAACAACATAAAAAATACAAGACAAAAAAATAAAGTGACGTAAAATAAACGGCAAATGGTGAATCAGGCCCCAGATAAATAATTGTCAACTAAATGTGACCTCACACAGTTTCACACGTCCGATCCGCGGAAGTTTGCCGGGTGAAGTCCACCACTAAAAGTTGACAAGTATGACATATGTTCTCTAAGAAAGGATACGTTGTGGTAACCATATGATCGGTGACATCCAGTTATGATCAGTTGAAGAAGACTGTCCATAATTAGGAAAATATAGCTGCTTTTTTTTTCAGAAACAGCGCCACCCTTGTCCACAGGTTGTGTCTGGTATTTCATCTTCTGAGTATCCAATCCAATGGAACGGAATAGAACCGTAATGTCAGTCACACAGTGGACAGGTGGAAGAAAACTGGCCCATATTTCTAAATTTGCACAACCCCTCTAAACTACACAACTATTTATCAGCAGTTACTTACACGACACCTGCAATCAAGCACCAGACAGATTTTGCACTTTCTCTTCTTGGACAACCCCCATCATCCTAACGATATCCCTCCATGTGCAAGGCAGGGAGTAGATTAGTCCCTCTGCCAAAACATGGCTCTGTCAAAATGGCTCCTCCATAAAGACAACTTCATTCTTCTCATCCCCTAAACACACGGTCACATGACCAGCCAGGACACGTCACGTGGAAGGGCTGTCAGCGTCCATTTTTCTTTCGGGCAGACCTTTTTTTTCCCATTACGCCACATAACACCATTGTTATTCTTTTATATTACGGATACAGCTTAGAGTAACCACAATTCGGACTTCAATGATAATTTCTAAATGAATATAATACTGTATTTTTAACCTATTGTAAATAAAGTTTGTTGAAAAAAAAAAGATTCTTTGTAGAACTGCGCGTCGGTCGGATCACGTGACAGCGCGCTGACGTCATCAGTCCGCGACATTTGCTGCAGATTCTGGGGGTCACCCTCACGTGTTTGCGTTTCTGCAGTGCGGGGAAATGGCCAAGAAAAAGAAGTTAAGGCTCATTGCCGAGATGGCCCGAAAGATCCGGGCTTACAGGGCGCTAAAGAACCGGCCGCGGGACTCCCAGCGCTATGCTTTGGATTATGAGGTTATTGCGTCTTCTGCAATGCAGAAAAAAGTCGCATGCGATTTTTCCTAATAGAGAAGTATTGTGTCACAATTTCTGCAGTAGGGTTGGTGCTTTAGTGTGACAGAACTTATTCCATTCATGACAGTGATATTTGTTATTATTACATTGCCATAATCCCACAGCATTAGGTCTCTGTTCCACGTTTCTGATCGCCTTCTGAATCTCACCATTTCTTTTATCAGACCATGACCCGACCCTTCAGCGGGAAACGTCTGCCTGTCCTCTCATGGGAAGATGTAAAGAACGAGAAGAGGCTTTTCACTCTGCTCTCTGGGATACGGGCGTTTGGAGTGGGACGAATGGTGACGACGAAATCGTGGCTGGAGGAATATGATGAGCCCTGTTACTGGACCATCACTAAGGTCAAAGTGGATTACACAGCAGAGGTGAGGACGATGGGATTTATTGGGGTATTCCAGGCCCTTGGATTTATTTTCTATACATGGGATTAATCTTAAATGTAAGATCTGTAGGTGACAGACCACCGGAGCCCCCTGTCTGCTAGACTCTGCTTTCTATAAAGTTGTATTTAGCAGACTGAACTCTCTTCCTTTGGTGTCTCTTGTAGTGATCATTTAGGCATCTGGAATTTCTATATTTAAGGCTGAAATATCCTTTAAAGAGGCATTCCAGAGCAAAGACGTTATTACCGTACTTATCCACGGGATAGGTGATAACATTTAGATTAGTGGGGTCTGACCACCCCCTCCTCACACCCACTTCATTCATTGTTTCAAGGACTGTCAAAGCCTTGGCTTTCCGCAGCAGTCTCGTAGGGAATAAACAGTGCAGTGGTCGAGCATATGCAGCTCCACTCCATTGTAACTGGGACAAAAGAGTCCTGTTCCAGAAGTCGTGGACCCAGCGGTCAGAACCTCCTCGATCTAGAAATAATCTATTGTGTGAAAATGCCCCTTTAAAGCAATCTTTCAGCAGGTTTTTGCTGTATAATATGATGTCATGAACTTTACTGGGTGCAATAGTAATGATAGAATCACAATTTTCTCTGCTGACCATCCAGCAGCGCTCGGAATGCTGAACCGTGTATAAGCCTGCCCACACCGCTGATTCGAATACTACAACTGTGAGATTGTTTTCTTCCTGAAGCTATTCTGATTGCCATTTTTATAAAGAAACAGAACAGGAACATATTCTTAGTATTTTCCACTAGAATCTGCTTTTGTTTAGTCCATGAGCAGTGTCTGGCATTGTATCAACGCCCGATTTAAAGTAACACTTCAGCATTTGTATTTTTAATTTCAACGCAGAAGTTGTGCCACTAATCTTAAGTTCCCTGCCCCTAGTTTTGTAGTGATCACCCACTGTTGTCTGCTCTTGCCGATGCCGCTCCACCATCTTGTGACCGTAAATTCTGACTGACCGGAAGTCAGAAGTAACGATCACAAGCTCTTAATGTATGTCCATGAGATCCTCGTTCTGACTCATAGACTTAACATTGTGTACTGACTTCCATATCCTCCAGCAAAACCTGGAGCGATCTGGCAGGTCACAACCTGCAAAAGACAACTGGAGCGGCTCCGAGAACTTGAATGATGGTGTGTGGTAAGTATAATACTAGGAGCAGGGAACTTAGATTTGAGACACCATTCCTGCTATAAAATAATAAAAAAAAATCACTGGACTGGTGCTTTAATAAATTAGGCAGAGTTGATATACCAGCCAGTGGGCTGAAATTCTGTTCCATCCTCACGGCTTTCGCCTTCTAAGGAAAATACACAGAAGGGTTGGCATAACTTATTTATAAGGTAAGGATATTATGTGCCGACTTGGAGAAGTGTTCATTGGCTTCGACAGGGTTGTATTATTTTTTTTATACCAGAGCCTGCATGTGCACATAACACACTGTACTGCTCTCCATTATGTAAACATACTCCTGTATTATTAATATCCATGAGCTGCCAGTGCCATCTGCCATCGTTGATTCGCAACTTTCCTCCTGTTTATAGTATAGAAGAAAGTTGTCAATCATCCGCAGCTCATGAATATGGGAACTCGGCGCTCAGCTTCTGCTGTGGCTAATAAAGTGGGATTTTATGTTAATTGCCGCAAAACACGCACTTAGTCATTAGTGACCCAACACTGGCATTGGGATCTCTGCCATTTCGTTAAGCAATTTTTTTGTTGCAGACTTACACATCGCCTACTTACTTTTTCACATCTGTATAGTTCAAGGAGTTTTTACCGATTCTTAGATATTGAGCTAAAAGTGAAAAAATAATATATACATAACCATTACAGCTAGTATTTGGCAGCATAGGACATCATTATGTACTCTCATTGAAGCATTGACTAGGAAGCTGAGGGAGATTATATATGTAAGCTTTTATTATTTTTTTTAAATGCCCCACCGTATAATGAAAATCTGTCTGCCTGCTGAAGCCACTAGGGGGAGATATATGTTTTTGGATTTATACAGGTCTTTTTGAAGGAATTCTGTTATCCCCAAACTCAGTTTATATAAGTCTGATAGGGGGTCCCAGTTTCTATAAAGCATCATGTGTGCTGTTTAACTTTCAGCTATTATTATCCAGAAAATTAACTATGATTATTAGTGCACCTTTGGTGTGGCCAAACGTTCAGTGTACCATTCCACCCCTCCCTCTTTATTGATTGCCAGTGTTCACTTGCCCAGAATGAGCACTGCCTGCACTTAAACCTTAGCTGTGCACACAGCCGCTGATACTAATGGGCGTGGAACAGTGCATCAAGAGTTTGGCCAAACCACAGCTAAACCTAAAGGTATCGTTCAGGATTAGAAACACTTGGCTGCTTCCTAAAACAGCATCCCTTGAAACTGGTCAATCCTTGAAGCCACTATGCCGAAGTAGTTGGCACACCAGACAGTGGTCAGCTCCTGCATTAGCACGCACAGCAGTGTTTATGTTTGTAGATTTTCTGTTGTTCCTGTATATAACTGAGCATAGAGTGTGAGGAATTCTAAAAAACTTATATAAGTTTAGTTATACCCTGCTCTGCAATAACTGAACTCATAAAGACAGAGATGTTAAGGTGATTTTATATATGGGCGCATGTAAATCTCATTTTCGTCTCTTACAGAATATGGACTTTGGTCAGGCTTGGGGTTACTTAACATTTAGAGGTAAGTGTTTTCATAATAAATTTCTCCATCCCAGTAATGGTGCACAATAAACCTTTTCTGAATTCAGCTAATACCCAAAAACATATTAAATGTAGAATCTAGCAACTGTGCTCGAATAAGGTGTTATCTGAGCATGCTCACATGCTAAATGAGTTTATTCGGCGTACTAGTTTTCGAGGCAATCCCTGCATGTGTTGCGGCTAACAGTCACGAGACATGCAGCTGCAGTGACTAGAACATATTTTTCAATCACGCCGAAGACTCTCAGCCCCCGAACATGATCAGATAACACTTTCTTCGAACATGTTTGCTCATCACTAGTAGAAACGCTTCTTTGATTATTGGGTATAAGTATAGCTGTGCGACAATTCTGATCATATTCTCCCTTGCACTTTCTTCCCTGTTCTTTCTTCTAACCAGGTAAACAACAGTCTGAAGAGACCGAGATAAGCAAAGCTATGTACCATGACTGGCGTGTTGTACCTCGGCATGAAGAGGATGACTTTAAAAACTTTACCCCTGTGCCCGAGCCAGAGGCCTTGACCCATGTGCTGTACCCACCACTGTTGAGAGCCATAATGTTGGCCCAAATGCAGAAGGAAGGAAAACAAACAATTGAACCTCTACTGGATCTCCAGAGAAAACGCATCTTCTCTAGTAAGAAGTTTGAAGAGGAACAGAAGGACAGACTGGGGACACCGGTGTGATAATGACTTGGTTGTCTTCAGAATCCAGCCTGTATAATGATCACTTATTGTGCCAAGGGTATAATGTTGTGCCACAGGTCTGGCGTCATATGTCTGGATCACGTTGTGGAAATCCATAGACTGTGATCTATGTAGTCCTGTGAGTGTGTGGGGGGCATTGTTCCTGTTACCTTGTATAACTGGATGTGCACTGGTTGGAGCTACTGGAATTCTGTTTGTCTTAAGTGGCACCGGGCACTAATTCATTATCAGGGGTTAATGCCCAGGTCAGTCATATTTACTGATCTGTAATAAAGTCCATTTAGATTCTGATACTGAGATGCCAAGTTGCATAATTTCTGAACAGCTTATTTCCAATTCTTTGTTTTTCAATATGTTGTCTCAAGATCATAAATGGGTAAAATTGCAAACTGTAAAAACAACTTTGAAATTTACTCCCTATTAGTGAGCGAATTTGTTTTGATTCAGTTTTGAATACGATCTGCAGCGAATATTATTGTTGCAATATTCGTTAAACACAGCCGAGCGTTATTAGAGTCAGTGGAGTAGAAATTACTGAATATGTTCGGAACCGATCAACAAACATACATTCGGCATGAATAGGGTAAAAATATGGCACAAATATGGCAAATTCAGATTCGGCGACTGAATCCAAACAAATTCGCTCAACTACTCCCTATTAAAAAGCTTTTTCCATTCTCCACAACAAAGGGATTTTTATAGCATAAATATTGCCTGGGTTACCGGCCACCACTGCAGTCCCTTCATGGCCTATTACAAAGATGAAGAAAACGTGGTGGTAGCTGGCTCTATACTTTAAAACTGTATTTCATCTGACTGGATCTGATCAGCCTCATTTCCTCTGCCTCTCTCCTGTGCTGCGGAGATAAAGCCGCCTCTGCAGCCAAGGAGAGCGCACAGTTCGGACCAGTGGTGCAGACAAGACATTAGTCTGCACCGTCAATTTTCAATGACACAGAAAAGAAGGCAGCTGTTTACTTTCAGCATTTTCATACAACCTTTTTAAAGGCATATTCTTATCTTATAAAGGTCTAAGGAGTGCTGTTTCTGATTTTGGTATGCAAATCTTACTGGGAGGGAAAAGGTGTACAAATTTTCACTCCAACTGGAAGAAAGCTGACTGCCTTTTATCACCTATTGTGATGCCTAACCATTAACAAGCATTGTCCAATAACTTGGGAAAGGGAGTAGCAACATTTAGTATTTGTATTATGGCCTACATGCTAATATATTGAATATATGCTCTAAATGGCCAGTGCTCCCTCTTTAGGCTGGTTTCACACTTTGGTGTTTCGAGATCCATGTGTACGGTACGGATCTGCAGTAGGTCTCCATACTAAACAGCCTCATAGACATACATGAGATCTACTGCAGGTCCAAAAATTACAATGGATGATAAACAGACATGAATACTGCCTTAAAGATTTAGTACTGCATTTTGAGACAAAAGTTTTCTCAGTTTCCTCTGAGATCTATAAGGCAAGCTGTAAGTGATGTTCTAAAAAGAGAATCTGCCGAAGTCCAAATCCCTTTTATCTATAGCCTCCAATAGATCTCCAAGGTCAGTGGGTGCTGCAGGATTTGCTGAAATGACACTCAAACTGCTAAAAAGTGTAAGATCCAAGGCATCAGCTATACACTAATCGAAAGTGAAAAAGGTTGTACACAGGCGTAGTTTGGTGTGAAAAAAATAATTGCCTCTGGATCCATTACGGGTGACTAGTATTGGCTGTGTTGTTGACGTCACATCAGATGTCAATCAGTGGCGTGATTGACCTAGGTCTTTTTTTCAACCTATATAACTATGTAAGTGGCATTTTGTCTACATAAGCAGAGCTCACTCACTGATTGGCTGCCTCTGCTTTGTGGATGTGAAGTCAGATCCGCATCCAGTGCCAGGCATCGAGAGCAGCAGTAGAGATTGACCAATTGGGCCCAGTAATCGTGAGTGCAGTACGAGGTTTTTTTTTTTTTTTTTTTTTTAGTTCAATCTTGTGCCTGGTGACCAATGTTTTCTGATAGCAAAAACCCCTTTCTTGTGAAAGAAGGTACAGTTTTATTTTTTTAGGAACTGAGGAAACATCTTTATCTTATTTCCTTTCTCTTCAGTTGCATTAACATAATCCCAGATTGATTGTACAGAGAAGCATGGGAGGTATATATGTAATCCTAGGGATTCTGAGTGCTGATTCTGTTGTTAAGATTAAAAGATGTGTCAACCTAGTGTCTCAGCATACATTGATTAAATGACAGTCGGTCATACAAATGCATTCAAGGGATTGTCCAGTTCTTATGCATTCATGGTTTATCCATAGGGTAGGTTATGAGGATTAGATTGGTGGAGGTTCCACCCTTCCAATCAGCTGATTGAAGAGTCATTTTAATTCTTTACACCGCTATACAGAAACTGGGACTCAAAAATGGGAAAAAAAAAACGTAAAAGCCATTCTACCACATCAGTGACCCTATACGGGATGGTCCTAACCTCTAATAGTAAAACCTTACCATATGTGTAATTGACGTAAATGTAAATAAGGGTCGAGAAGGACAGATGAAACCCAGCAATGAGGAGCTATATAATTGTAATGTCCAGTTCAAATTAAAGGGAGGTCATGCGGAAAGACCTGAAACCAAAAGCAAGAGAGTAGAGATGGGCAAACTCGAGCAGTACAGTTCGGCGTCCGTATTGGACATGGACTTCATCAGGAAGTCCGTGTTACTGTTTGGGTTCGGCCTCCCAAACACCAGGTGTTTGTCGCGCTGTCATGTGCATGACATCACGGCAAACACTGCTTCTGATCAGCGGTAAAATCATCACCGCCAGTCAGATAGCCGCGGTTCCCACACTGTCAAATCACAGCGTGTGCGCTCAGCTGTGATCGGAAAATACAGTTTATCTCCGATCACTGGTGTCGGCTGATGGGATTATAGCTCCCATCAATAAATAATTTTAAAAAACGGCGTGGAGTCCCCCCCCCCCCCCATTCTTGACAACCAGCCTTGCTAAAGCAGACAGCTGGGGGCTGGTATTCTCAGGCTGCTAAGGGGCCATGGATATTGATCACTCCCCAGCCTAAAAATAGCAGCCTACTTTCGCCCAGAAAAGGCACATCTATTAGATGTGCCAATTCTGGCAGTTTGTCCAGCTCTTCCCACTTGCTCTGTAACTGTGGCAAGTGGGGTTCATAGTTGTGTGGTTGATGTCACCTTTGTATTGTCAGATGACATCAAGCCTACTGAATAGTAATAGGGAGGCTTCTATAAGAAACCTATCCGTTACTAATCCTATTGTTGTATGGTAAATAAAGACACAGCCAGAATAAAGTCCATTATTTGAAATAAAATAAAACATACTTTTCCATTTTTATTTTAAAATGGCAAACACAGTGTTACTCACCTAACGCCTATTCCACCGAAGCTTTGTCTTCTGTAATAGAACAAATTTAAAAAACAACAGCATCCCTCACTTGTCCAAGATGCGACCGTCCAGGCTGAGAACCATTGGGGAATGAGTTGCTGCGAGTGCAGCGTTAGTGACTAGCGGTTACGTCATCGAGGTTACTGCAGGTCACTGAGGCTGCGCTCCCAGCCAGGTGTTATGTTTTGGTAGCTGAGAGCAGGCAAAAAACGGCAATACAGTCATGGCCAAAAGTTTTGAGAATGACACAAATATTCATTTTTACAAAGTCTACTGCTTCACTTTTTCTAATGGCAATTTGCATATACTCCAGAATGTTATAAAGAGTGATCAGCTTAACAGCAATTACTTGCAAAGTCAATATTTGGCTAGAAAATGAACTTTATCCCCCAAAACACATTTCAACATCATTGCAGCCCTGCCTTAAAAGGACCAGCTAACCTCTTTTCAGTGATTGCTCCATTAACACAGGTGTGGGTGTTGATGAGGACATGGCTGGAGATCAATCTGTCATGATTAAGTAAGGATGACACCACTGGACACTTTAAAAGGAGGCTGGTGCTTGGCATCATTGTTTCTCTTCTGTTAACCATGGTTATCTCTAAAGAAACACGTGCAGTCATCATTGCAATGCACAAAAATGGCCTAACAGGAAGAGTATCGCAGCTAGAAAGATTGCACCTCAGTCAACAATCTATCGCATAATCAAGAACTTCAAGGAGAGAGGTTCCATTGTTGCCAAAAAGGCTTCAGGGCGCCCAAGAAAGATCAGCAAGCGCCAGGACCATCTCTTAAAAGTGTTTCAGCTGCGGGATCGGGCTACCAGCAGTGCAGAGCTTGCTCAGGAATGGCAGCAGGCAGGTGTGAGTGCATCTGCACGCACTGTGAGGCGGAGACTCTTGGAGCAAGGCCTGGTCTCAAGGAGGGCAGCAAAGAAGCCACTTCTCTCCAGAAAAAACATCATGGACAGACTGATATTCTGCAAAAGGTACAGTCAGTGGACTGCTGAGGACTGGGGTAAAGTTATTTTCTCTGATGAATCCCCTTTTCGATTGTTTGGGACATCAGGAAAACGCCTCATTCGGAGAAGACAAGGTGAGCGCTACCACCAGTCTTGTTCATGCCAACTGATAAGCATCCTGAAACCATTCATGTGTGGGGTTGCTTCTCAGCCAAGGGAATCGGCTCTCTCACAGTCTTGCCTAAAAACACAGCCATGAATAAAGAATGGTACCAGAATGTCCTCCAAGAGCAACTTCTCCCAACCCTCCAAGAGCAGTTTGGCGATCAACAATGCCTTTTCCAGCATGATGGAGCACCTTGCCATAAAGCAAAGGTGATAACTAAATGGCTCAGGGAACAAAACATAGAGATTTTGGGTCCATGGCCTGGAAACTCCCCAGATCTTAATCCCATTGAGAACTTGTGGTCAATCATCAAGAGACGGGTGGACAAACAAAAACCTAAAAATTCTGACAAAATGAAAGCATTGATTGTGCAAGAATGGACTGCTATCAGTCAGAATTTGGTCCAGAAGTTGATTGAGAGCATGCCAGGAAGAATTGCAGAGGTCCTGAAGAAGAAGGGTCAACACTGCAAATATTGACTTGCTGCATTAACTCATTCTAACTGTCAATATAAGCTTTTGTTACTCATATGTTTGCAATTATTATATTTCTGTCTGTGATAAAAACATCTGTCAAACACACATAAAAACCAGAGGGCAGCAGATCATGTGAAAATATAATATTTGTGTCATTCTCAAAACTTTTGCGCATGACTGTACACCAGAGAGGTTGGAATCTATTGGATTGCAGTACCCTGACTAACCACCACAACTAAAGGCAGCCGTGGAGCGTTCCTACGTTGGTCCTAGATGCCTCGTCACAGCCTGAGAGATTAACTACACCTAAAGATAGAAAGAGGAAAGCTATCTGCCCCGGAGCAGATCCCCAAAGAACATAGGAAGCCCCCAAACATGTAATGGCGGTTAGACAAGAGGTAATACAGACACAGACAGAAAATAGTATGAGCAAACGCTGGGGCCCAATCTGCCTAGACAGAAAAAGATAGAAAGGATACTCACTGCAATCCAAAAAAAAACATAAAAAATACCAACTCTACTGATTGCAAAAACACCTGAGATCACACGACCTCTACCACCTAAATCAGTTCTCTGGTGTAACAAAACTAAGTCGCAGCCACTGAAAAAACTGGAAAAGGCAAATGAACAAATAACAGTGGCTCCAGAGGAACTGAGAGGAGCCCAAGCCCCCCGGGGGGGAACCTGGCTAACCTCACAGAAATGCAGAGAAATATGCAAATGGTAAGCACAAAAACAAAATATCTTATCTGAAAGCAGAAGAAGAGGCAAGACTCAGCAAGCTTCCAAGTGAACCAGGAACCACAGTTGAGACAAGAACAATTGATCACCGGCAACCATGATGGGAGGGAACCTCCCTTATATCAGACCAGTCTGTAACTCCTGATTGCCAATCCTCATTGAATGGTTCAGTACTGTTTGTAACCACCAGAGGGAGCTTCTGCTCAGAATTAATTTCTAAAACATTCACAACAGCCAGGCCAATGAATTGCAGTGACATCGGTGAGATCCCCGCTAGCACATTGAGAAAAACTTTCACGGTGAAGAGGCTAGTTCACTGCAGATGACCAGGAGAATTTCACTGTGGTGAATTTGAACTGCGGTGAACTCGCCTCTGCACTGTGAGAATTTGTCACGGTGCTAGCGGGGATCTCACCGAGGTCACCGCAGTTCATTGTACCGGCTGGGAACGCAGCCTCAGTGACCGGCAATAACCTTGATGACAGCAAATAGAAAAACACGGCACTCACGAAAAAATTAGAAAAAGGTGACACACTACGTGAGGAAAGTCTTGCTGTTTTGCGTTTGAAAGGGACAACAAGAGGGGAGGATTTATTCAAGTTTTTCCACTGAGCTCGCTAAAGAAATAAATCTACTGATGGATAAACTTTTTTGGTGTGTACTGATGGTGCTCCTTGCATGGTGGGTGTGAGGTCGGGACCGCCACCATCTTAGATAGGGCCTGTACCAGCCTCCATTTTGTCAGTTCACAGAGCCACAGACTGCTAAACTACACATGGCCTATTAGCATATTCAGTACGACCAGTTTTGATGTCCACTATGAATCAACGGGCTTTAACATGCTAATTAGTTTAGGCCAGTGTCTGAATAAGATGGTCAGTCATATGCTAACTAGCTCAAACTCAGGCCAGTATTTCCTGCTCCATATGAATTGCAGGCCAGTTAATATGCGTGCTTCAAAGCAAAGGGGAAGGGCCTAGCAGGTTTAAGAACTGTAGCCCTGAACAGGGGGTCATTCCATTTTACACACAGAAGCCAAGAAGATGGTCTAGGAAGCACAAGGGACAGATCTGATTTGCCTTGCCAAATGGAGCAGCAGCACATGCTTTGGGGACTGTCCAGCAACTGAAGACTGTTACCTGGGGAAGGCCGAGCTCCCGCCTCCCCATGACCATACAACCCGGTAATATTGATCTATAGCTTATACCTTTAAGCCTTGTACATTATCGTTGTATTTTTACTCTGACTGCAATTCCATTGTAATTACGTTGTATAGCTTTACTGTATATTTCTGTAATTATCTGGTGCGCCCTTAAGGCAATTAAACCATAAAATTAATCTTGGGCTGATGCTTTTACTCTGATCACGAATCTTAAAATACCCAGTGGTTAACAGGACAACCTCCCCGGCAGCCATTTGCTCTAGGTGCAGTTCCCTTACTGACCTGAGAGACAAAGGGGGCGCCGGAGAGCTGTACCTGTGGAGTTACGTCCCATTGGTGACGTGGGAGGAAAGGGGTCGTCCTTCACATTTGGTAGCGGCGGTGGGATCAGAAGCTGTGATACCCGGGCTACAGTGTGGCGGTCGGCTTAGTTCCTCACAGTGGGGTAAACCGAAGGATTCATAGTGCTCCGTGAACATGAAAAGAGACCTATCCTAAGTTTTCACTGCATCCTACATCAGGAGACGCTTTGTGCTTAGAGGTGTGTTGAGAAGCTTGGTGAGGTGATGTCGCTGGTTAACTTTATTGTTGCCTGAGCTTTAAATGATCGCCAGTCTAAAACACTGCTGGATAAAGCTGGAAATAATTATCCTGGTTTACTTCTGCACAGGAATGTGCGTTGGTTGTCAAGAGGGAAGGTGCTCAGCCAGTTCTCTGCTTGTCTGAGAGAAATCTGGACTTTTCTTGAAATGAAAAACGTTGAGCATCTTGAGTTAGCCAACACTGAGTGTCTCCTGAAGTTCTACTATCTCGTGGACATGACTGAACATCTGAACCAGCTCAATGTGAAAATGCAAGGTGCTGGAAATACAGTCTTATCCCTTCAACAAGCAGTGTTTGCATTTGAAAACAAGCTAGAACTCTTCATCGCCCACATTGAAACAGGTCGTTTACTACACTTTGAAAGACTGGGAGAGTTTAAAGATTCATGCACAGCAAGTGACCCTGCTCAACATCTTGATCTTCAGCAGGTAGCTGGCTTCACATCTAATCTCCTGCAGTCATTCAAAACGCCCTTTGGAGAATTTCGGTAGCGCACTCATCTTTTTAAGTTCATCATCACCCATCCACACGAGTGTGAAGTGGACAGCGCCGAACTGAGTTACATCCCCAGTGTCTCCGTCAGAGATTTTAAGCTACAAGCTGCTGACCTGAAGGTCTCAGACATGTGGGTGAATAAGTTCAAGTCACTGAATGAAGATTTAGAAAGACTAGCACGACATCAAGCAGAGCTGGCGAGCAAACACAAGTGGAGAGAAATTAAGAAACTTCAACCCGTGGACCAGCTGATTGTCAAAACTTGGAACACGCTTCCCGTCACATACCACACACTGCAGTGTGTGAGTATTGCTGTACTGGCAATGTTTAGCTGTATGTATGCATATGAGCAGTCTTTCTCACATCTAAGGACATTAAGACCAACTGATCACGTTTACCGGATGGAAGTCTCAATGCCTCCATGAAGCTTAACCTTACCATGCAGCAACTAACAGAATGGATTTTAACAGGGAAAAATGCAAAGTACTACATCTGGGCAATAAAAATGAAAAAAGCAAATACAAAATGGGAGAAATAGGGCTTAGTAACAGCACATGTGAAAAAGACTTGGGTATACTAATTGATCACAGACTGAACATGAGTCAACAGTGTGATGCAGCAGCAAAAAAGGCAAATACAATTCTAGGATGTATCAACAGAAGCATACAGTCTAGATCACGTGAAGTCATTATTGCCCTCTACTCCTCTTTGGTCAGACCTCATCTGGAATACTGTGTCCAGTTTTGGGCACCACATTTTAAAAAAGACATCAACAAACTGGAGCAAGTTCAGAGAAGAGCCACCAGAATGGTGACCAGTCTGCAAACCATGTCCTATGAGGAACGGTTGCAGGATTTGGGAATGTTTAGCTTGCAAAAAAGAAGACTGAGAGGAGACTTAATAGCTGTCTACAAATATCTCAAGGGCTGTCACATTGTAGAAGGATCATCTTTATTCTCATTTGCACAAGGAAAGACTAGAAGCAATGGGATGAAACTGAATGGGAGGAGACACAGATTAGATATTAGAAAAAACTTTTTGACAGTTAGAGAGATCAATGAGTGGAACAGGCTGCCACAAGAGGTGGTAAGTTCTCCTTCAATGGAAGTCTTCAAACAGAGTCTGAACAGACATCTGTCTGGGATGATTTAGAGAATCCTGCTTTGAGCAGGGGGTTGGACCAGATAGCCCAGGAGGTCCCTTCCAACTCTACTATTCTATGTATCAACCAGACTACAAAGCCATCAGCAAAACCATGCAGCACCAGAAGTCACATTAATGGTAAGAAGTACTTTATTCATTATTGGTTAGCAACAGCATAAGAACATTATTAAAAATAATTCAATGACTTATTTTACTTTAAAAGTGTTAAAGTTGTGTTGTGGGGCTGTGAACCCATGACAGAGGGCTTGTTTGAGATAAGCCGCCCTTAGAAAGGCCTGGCCATCACTTATTACTCCTCTTTCCCCTTAAAAACTACAAATCCATTTAGGCAGAACCTCCTACATGTGTATGGGGAGGATAGGCAAGATGGCTGATTGCTGCTTCCTGCGTTATACAAACATGGCTTATATGTGTAGACTCTTCTGCTTATGATTCTTGTGGGCCTTTTACTGTTCCAATCAAAATTGTTGAACCCCGTTAAAAATGAGGTTTCTTTGCAAAATGTACAAACTTTCTGCTGTTTCCAATAAACCAATCAAAGTAGAACAAAGTAAATGAGGCAAATCCACTGATATAACATCAATCCTCCATAAGCGGCCACTAATAAAGGAAATTATACAGAAACTTCTATAGATTGTTCTATCTTTTTATCTATCCATAAACAATGCTATTATTATGGAACGTGATGGAGTAGATGATGATGATGATGATGACTCCATTTCTCAGGCCTTGGCTTGCACTTGTGTTGTTTTTAGAAATCCATGTCTGCATCGCACATGATGGAAAGGTGTGAAGAGCAGGAATGTATGAAGTGTGATCTGCCTGCTCAGAGTTTTCCTGGATCCTTCTAGGATGTCCATCCTACAACAGCGTATTTAGCTTTATGGCCTTCTATCTGTCCATGGCAGGTAGGTGGAGGAGCATCCACTTCCTTCCGTCTGTCTATGGCAGGTAAGTGAAGGAACATCCGCTTCCTTCTGTCCGTGTGTACTATGTGCGGCAACCGTGTGCCGCATCAGTACCACACGGACACACAGACGGCCGCCGGGGAAGTAGCGCTACAGTAAGCGCTGTCCCCTTGCAGCTGATGCTGAAGCCGGCTGTTATTCCCCCTGCTCTGCCTGCGAGCAGAGAACGATGAGTAGTATATTAATACAGCACTCTTCGTTCTCCTCTGCTCCCAGGCAGAGCAGGGGGAATTACAGCCGGCTTCAGCACCAGCTGCAGGGGGACAGCGGCTTACAGTAGCTGTTACTTCCCCGGCGGCCGTCCACGCACACGGAGGACAGTGTGCACTGTTCTCCGTGTGCACGTGTGCGGGACATTTTCCGGTCCGTGTCAAAATGGAGATGTCTACGTGTTTGGCACACGGACACACGGTCCATGTGAAAACACGCACATGTGCATAGACACATAGAATATAATGTGTCTATGTCTGTATGTCACCACACGTACTGGAGACACGGACGTGTGAAGGAGGCCTAATACAGAGCTGGACAATGTGCGGCCCGCAGAACGACAGCAAAAAAGCTGTCTCAACACCACCACTATCCGCATCCTCAGTATGCAGGCAGAGGTGAATACATTGGTGAATGAGGGGCCGCCAGCCAGGTTGATGGTGCTAGTTGAATTTGTGTGCAACTACAGATTGTGGCCAGGAGTCATCTTTGCATGCACCATGGACAGGGGATTGGCTTGCACGCACAACAGTGCAAGAAGCAGTGGTATCACCCGCTGACACTGTTCATGGAGCCTGGTGTTCGGCCAACAAAGTTGGGTGCTTTGCTGCCATGTGCCTGATCACACTGGTGGTTGTTAGGCTGGTAGTTTTGCTACCCCTGCTGATGCGGCATGGCCGGTGGTGCAAATGACCTTTTTTGGGGTTATCGGCAGAGTCTTTAAAAAACAATCAGACTATTACAGGGACATTCAATGTCTTCATCTTCCACATCACCTCCTCACCTTGACCCCTGTCTTTCGGTGTTCCCCAAGGCTAAGTTCTAGGACCCCTACCTCCATCTACACCTTCGGCCTGGGACAGCTCATGTAATGGCACGGTTTGCAATATTATCAGTACGCCGATGACACAAAGATCTACCTATCTGTACCTGACGGCACCTCCTTACTGACCAAAATCACACGTCTTCTCGATATTTCATCCTTCTTTTCTGCTCGCTTTTAAAAAGTGGACATGGACAAAACGGAATACGTCATCTTTCAACCATTTCATGCTGAGTAGAAATGAGAGCTGTGTATGTATCATTCTGCACCAGTTTAGTAAGAGGTAAAGTTTGCCCAAGAGAAAATGAATTTCCAGACATTCACAGCCTTTTTTGCACATTGTTTGCAGCTGTGATCTTCATCTTCACGGTGGGGATGTGGTAAAGTTCCAAGTCGTCGTCAATACCATCATCGTCCATATCTTGTAAAGAGGAAATCTGGTGTTTCCCAGGGTAGTGGTTATCTACGTTTAGTGGCATTCCTTTAAGGCTAAGTTCACACGTTGTGGAATCGCCGCGGTAATTTCCACGGCAATCCCGCACCTCCCTGCCGCGGGAAATACGCATTTTTATTGGTATGCGTATTCCTGCTAAAAACTAGCGTTTTGCAAGCGTAATTAGCTTGCAGAATGCTAGCGTTTTCCAAGCGATCTGTAGCATCGCTTGGAAAACTGATTGACAGGTTGGTCACCACGAGTCAAACAGTGTTTGACACGTGTGACCAACTTTTTACTATTGATGCCGCCTATGTCGCATCAATAGTAAAAAGATCTAATGTAAAAATAATTAAAAAAATAATAAATCGTGCTATTCTCACCTTCCGGCGCCCCCGCAGCCTTCCTGGTCCTCCCATTCCCAAGGATGCATAGCGAAAATGACCCCAGATGACGTAGCATCACGTGAGACCGCTACGTCATCTGGGTGATTCTCGCAATGCATTACTGGGAACGGGATTGGCCGGGAGCGTCGCTGAGAGGCGGGAAGGCTGCGGGGGCTGCCGGAAGGTGAGAATATCATTATTTTTTATTTTAATTATTGTTTTTACAGGGATATGGTACCCAGGGCCTGGAGGAGAGTCTCCTCTCCTCCAGACCCTGGGTACCATCCGCACATGAACCGTTTACATTGCGCATGGTGGGCATAGCCACGTGCGGAAAGTAAGCGGTTCAATGCACTCCTATGGCGGCGGAATCACACGCGATTACACGAAATTAATGAACATTTTGCTTTTTTTCCGCGAAGCGTTTTCTTTTCAAGGAAAAAACGTTGCATGTGCACAAAAATTGCGGAATGCATTTAAATGAATAGGATGCTTAATACTTGTGTTTTTTAAGCGTTTTTGCCGCGGGAAAAAACGCGAATATTCCTGACCGTGTGCACTTAGCCTTACAGTGTTCGTTACGCTAGAACAAATAATTTTTGGCTGTGACATTTTGGTATTATTGGTAATATGTATGGGTGAAGAGGAAGAACCTTGTGCCACGGGTGTGTTGATAGCTACGGACGGTGCACTCCTCTTTAAACTTAGTTGTTCAAGAGCATCCTTCAGTTTGCTTGGTTTTCCTCCAACACTGATCTGCTTTCTCTAATTCAGCAGCTCATGAACATGTTGCACTTTGACCTTTATACAGACATGTGCGTCTTTGGCAACATATTTTTTAAGGGCATTTTTATGCCGAGCTTCACACTCGTATCTGCTACACCGGTCTTCTGAATGGCACGAAACACATTCTGGTAATTTGTGGTGGCTAAACGACTAATCATTGTAGGCTGTATCCTGGATGTCATACGTCCCATAACCACCGCTGTTATTAATCCTGTACCTTCCCATTCCAGCCGTCACCATGCCCCTTTTCCTGATCACTTCATCCAACAATTCGTCCACCATACTTTTACAAAAAACCTGCACCTTCTCAGCAGCAACTGTGTAGGAAACCACATTATTTTCCAAGGTGTTTATGATACCCTTAAAAATTTTTTTTTTACACACTATGTTGAGATGTACCCCCAGGGGAATTGTTTGTCAGCCCATACACTTAGTGTATGGGCATTCCAAGTATAGGTGAACCGCTCCTTTGTAATCTGAACATTTTTTTATGAGACCCTCCTCCACGTTTCTTCCAAGGAGGATTGTGGTGCGTGCAAATATGGCCAGGAATTGCATTCAATGCATAAGCAAACGCTATGGTCGACACACTTTCTTTAAATGGAAACAATTTTGTCATAAGGCCATAAAGTACGTCGGCTGAAAGCCTTATTGGGGTGCATGTAACATTGGTGCATACCAGGCTTTGCATTCAATGCATAAGTAAACAGTATGGGAGACACACTATCTTCTTAGGCTGTGTTTCCACGTTACGGAAACACAGCGCTTTGGATGGAGCGGAAATTCCGCTCCGCCCAAAGCCCCGCCCCCTTTTGAACGCGCGCTCATTCCGGATGTGTTCATGGAACACATCCGGAATCACCGCAGCGCTGCTCAGCCCTGTGTTATTTCCCTTGTGGCGACGCAGCGTCGCCGCAAGGGAATAGGACATCTGCGGTCTAAAAAGAGCGCCGCATGTCCGGAAACGCAGGTCTTCCGCCTGCGTGTTTTACAGCATAATGGAGACGGGATTTCTTGAAATCCCCTCCACTATGCTGTAACATCTGGACGCTGCGTGTTTGACGCTGCGCCAACGCACAGCGTCAAACACGCAGCTAATCCGGACTGTTTCCTGACCGTGGAAACATACCCTAATGGGAACAATTTTGTCATGAGGCTCTCAAGTACGTCTGCTGAAACGGTTATTGGGGTGCCTGTAACTTTGGGGTCAGGCAAGGCCTTGCATTCAATGCAACATCTTTTCAGGAGGCACTCCTGTACGTCTCGTGAAAGGGGTATTGGGATGCGTCCTAATTTTTGGCAGCCCCTCCACTCACTGCATAGGCAATAACAGTATAGATGACCCACTGTTTAATAATGGCCCTTTAACCCCTTCCTTACCGATGACGGAATAGTACGTCATCGGTAAGGATCCCCCGTTTTGAGGTGGGCTCCGGCGGTGAGCCCATCTCAAAGCCGCGACATGTCAGCTGTTATAAACAGCTGACATGTGCCCGCAATAGTCACAAGCGGAATCGCCATCCGCCCGCGCCTATTAACTAGTTAAATCCCGCTGTCAAAGCTGACAGCGGGCATTTAACTAGAGCTTCCGGCCGCCGGGCCGGAAGTCAGCGCATCGCCGACCCCCGTCACGTAATCAGGGTCGGCGACGCGTTGCCTTGACAACCAGAGGTCTCATAGAGACTTCTATGTTTGTTGCCGGCACATTGCTATGAGCGCCGCCCGGTGGTCGGCACTCATAGCAATGCATTAAATCTGCTACATATGGGCAATCTGCTCATCGCCCATATGTAGCGGAGGCGATCGAGTTGTGCATGCTTCTAGCCTCCCATGGAGGCTATTGAAGCATGACAAAAAAAAAAAAAAGGGATTAAAAAAAAATAAAAAAACCCTAAATGTTCAAATCACCCCCCTTTCGCCCAAATATAAAAAAAAAACAATTAAAGAAAAATCAAACATACACATATTAGGTATCGCCGCGTTCAGAATCGCCCGATCTATCAATAAAAAAAAAGGATTAACCAAATCGTTACATGGCGCAGCGAAAAAAAAATTCAAAAACGCCAGAATTACGTTTTTTTTGGTAGCCGCGACATTGCATTAAAATGCAATAACGGGCGATCAAAAGAACGTATTTTCCCAAACGTGGCATCATTTAAAACGGCAGCTCGGTGCGCAAAAAATAAGCCCTCACCCGACCCCAGATCACGGGAGATGGGAAAATGGAGATGCTACGGGTCTCGGAAAATGGCGCAATTATTTTTTTTATAGCAAACTTTGGAATTGTTTTTCACCACTTAGATAAAAGAGAACCTAGACATGTTTGGTGTCTATGAACTCGTAATGACCGGGAGAATCATAATGGCAGGTCAGTTTTTGCATTTAGTGAACCTAGCAAAAAAGCCAAGCAAAAAACAAGTTTGGGATTGCATTTTTCTTGCAATTTCACTGCACTTGGAATTTTTTTTCCCGTTTTCAAGGACACGACATGGTAAAACCAATAGTGTTGTTCAAAAGTACAACTCGTCCCGCAAAAAATAAGCCCTCACATGGCCATATTGACGGAAAAATAAAAAAGTTATGGCTCTGGAAAGAAGGGGAGCGGAAAACGAAAACAGCTCCGGGAGTGAAGGGGTTAAGAAGATTAATGCCGACTGTTGCCCCTCTAAAAAAAGGCTTTGTGACGTTAAGAGTCCCTCCTTCATAAATGAAACAAAATGTGTCTGCTTGTGTCACACACTACATGGCCAGCTAGGGTTGTCAAATGTTACAATGACATTTCCCAGTGAATGCATTTGTATTGGCTGAAAGCAATGCTAAAGTTGAAAAACGCTGCGTGTGAACATAGCTGAGAAGGTACAGGAAGATTTTTGCTTGGGGTTATTTTGCTGTATATATAAGTCATTACCCTGGAAAGGATGTTCCTTAACATATTTCCCAGCAAAAAGGAGATTTTTGTGTACTCCCCGTAAAATCCTTTTCTCCGAGACCCTCATTGGGGGACACACAGACCGTGGGTGTTATGCTGCTGCCACTAGGAGGACACTAAGCAATACATAAGCACAAAAGATTAACTCCTCCTCCTGCAGTAAACACCCTCTGTTGGCTCAATCCTGAACCAGTTCGGTGCCAAAGCAGTAGGAGCTCATAACAGAGTGCAATATGTCAGCAATTCAAAGAAACAACGAGGCTACAGGCTAAACAAGAGTGGGAGCTGTGTCCCCCAATGAGCGTCTCGGAGAAAAGGATTTTACGGTGAGTACACAAAAATCTCCTTTTCTCCATCGCCTCATTGGGGGACACACAGACCGTGGGATGTCCCAAAGCAGTCCCTGGGTGGGGAGCCATCAACAGATGAAGCCTCGTGAACCTCATGCATAAAACGCATAAAACGTCAACAGACAACTTACAGATGCGCAACAGCTGATTGCAGAATCTGTCTGCCAAGTGCCGCATCTGAAGAAACCTGAGCATGAATTTGGTAATGCTTGACGAAAGTATGAAGACTGGACCAAGTCGCAGCCTTGCACACTTGCTGTGCCGAAGCCTGGTGCCGAATGGCCCAGGAGGCCCCCACAGATCGAGTGGAGTGTGCCTTATCCCAGCCGGGATAGGCTGACCTTTAACACGATACGCCTCTTGGATCGCAGAGCGAATCCATCCGGCTAACGTGGTCTTGGAAGCAGGAAGACCCTGTCTGCGTCCTTCCGGAAGCACAAACAGAGCGTCCGATTTTCGGAAAGATGCAGTTCTCGAAATGTACCTTCGGAGAGCCCTCACCAAATCCAAGGTGTGAAGGGCTTTTTCAGTACGGTGAAATCGGCGCCGGACAGAACGAGGGCAAGACTATGTCCTCATTGATTTGAAAAAACCAAAACAACTTTTGGTATGAAAGAAGAAGTCCTAAGGACTACCTTGTCCTGGTGAAAACTGAGAAAAGGAGGTTTACAAGACAAAGCTGCCCACTCCGATACCCGTCTGATAGAGGTAATCGCCACCAGGAAGACAACCTTCCAGGAAAGAAGCGATAAGAACACTTCCGGCAAAGGTTCGAAGGGGGATTCCTATAAGGCACTGAGGACCAGATTAAGACCCCAAGGATCCAAAGGCCTCTTGTAGGGTGGAGCAAGATGTGACACTCCCTGGATAAAAAAGTCCTGACCTGAGACTTAGATGCGATCCGCCGTTGGAAAAAAGAACGGACAAAGCAGAAATCTGCCCCTTGAGGGAGGAGAGAGCTCACCCCGAGTCCATTCCTGCTTGGAGAAATTCTAGAATGGAAGGGATAGAAAAAACCAAAGGAGAACGACCTTTGACCTTACACCAGGAAAAGAATGTCTTCCAGACACGATGATAAATGCGGGCGGAAGCCGGCTTCCTGGCATTGACCATTGTGGAGACAACTTTGTGAGAAAAAACCAGCCTGACCTAAGATCCATGCTTCAATGGCCATACCGTCAAATTCATCACTTTCGAATTGTGATGGTAAATTGGACCCTGTGAAAGAAGGTCCGGATGGTCTGGTAATTTCAAAGGGACTTCTGCGACCAGATGCACTGGTTCCGCATACCACGGACGGCGAGGCCAGTCCGGAGCGACCAGAATGAGAGGAACACCTTCCGCCTTGATCTACCGAATCACCCTGGGGATTAACGGAAGAGGAGGAAAGATGTAAGGTAGGCGAAATTGACTCCAAGGGAGGACTAGCGCATCCGAGCCAATGGCTAGTGGATCGCAAGATCGATTTATGAAAGTCTGAACTTTGGCATTCAGTCTGGATGCCATGAGATCTACATCCGGCATGCCCCAACGCTGGCAAATGAGTTGAAAACAATTCCGGGAGCAGGGACCATTCCCCTGAGTCTAAGCCTTGGCGACTGAGGAAGTTGGCCTCCCAATTGTCCGCTCCCGGGATGTGAACCGCGGAGATGGGCGAGCGGTTTGTCTCGGCCCAGCGCAGGATGTGTGATACCTCGAACATCGCCGTTCTGCTCTGAGTGCCTCCCTGACGGTTGATGTACGCCACGGCCATGGCGTTGTCTGACTGGATCCGGATGGGACGACCGGCCAGAAGATGATGGAACTGGAAGAGAACTAGTTTGACAGCTCTGATCTCCAGGATGTTGATCGGGAGACTGGTCTTTGGGAAAGACCAGCGCCTTGAGCGTTGTGGTGAAGGAACACCGCTTCCCAGCCGAGGAAACTGGCATTGGTGGTCACCACCAGCCAATGGACAGGCAGAAAAGATTTTTCTTGATACAGCGATGAAGCATTCGTCCACCATTTCAGGGAGCTTCTGACTGTGGGAGAAAGACGAAAGCGGCGACTTAGAGACGCAGGGTTCCTATCCCAGAGTGATATTAGAAGAGGGCGAAGATGGAACTGGGCGAACGGTACTGCCTCGATGGAAGCTATCATCTTCCCGAGGACCTGGATGGCGCCTCGCCGAGAGTGGGAGCGGCCTGGAGAAAACAGGAGCACTCCCCGCCTCAGAGAAGCAATCTTCTCTGGAGGGAGAGATACCAACCCTTGGGAGGTGTCCAGAATCATTCCCAGAAAAGGAATCTTCTGAGAGGGAATGGGAAAAGACTTGTCTAAATTGACTAGTCAACCAGGCGAGAGAGGGTGTCGATAGTGATCTCGACACTCTCTGCGCAGGCCCGAAAAGTCGGTCCTTTGATGAGTAGGTCGTCCAAGTACGGGAGGACCACCACACCCCGAGAGAGTAAAATTGACATGGCGGCCGCCATGACTTTTGTGAACACTCTGGGGGCGGTTGCGAGACCAAAGGGCAGAGCGGCATCTGAAAACCAGTAGATTTCAGACCATGGTCGAGAATACCCGCCGGCCGGACCTGGTAAAGCAGGAGTAACTGGATGCCTACCCTGTCCAAGTCTTTCAGATACTGCAATACTGAGAAACTTGTGGGAAGGGGTACCCTCGAGTTTGGACCGTGAGGGTCTGCGTTCCCAGGAATGGGCGGGTTTAAAGAAGTTAGAGACTTCTACGAGGGGAATCTGCTCGCCACCCTCTGAGCCAAAGGGGCTCTGCTGATGATAATGGTGTTGGAGCCATAAGAACGTCGTTGCCCACTGTATCTAGGGATGCATGTACACATAATCCCTGGACCAGACTATTTGGTAATCCAGACCAATCACCTATTGAGGCTTGCTATTGTCTTGATTGATCTTGGCTAGGGCCCTAGACCGAACATCATGCTGTGGTCACCCAGGTGACATTAATAAAAAAGGGAAAATAATTGTCCCGAAAGCTTCAAAAGACTGAGCGCAGCCAACTGGACAGTCAGCGGGATTTTAATAAACAAGCTGTCAGTCAAAGACAGTAGAGGTTAATAAGCAAGCTGTAATATAGGATTCCTTATTGGAGACTCCGTCCACTCTGTTTTTTAGAATGTGGATAAAAGGACACCGTGATTAAACGGTTTTAGCTCCGAGAATAAATTGCTCGGCAACAACTATATCTTTGACCAATGTCAGCAACCCAGGGGGGTTGGTAAAAAAGAAAAACACTGTGAGGACGTTTGATCCCTTTGAAGGTCTCAGCAAGGTAAGGACTATTTTTATATTGTACAGCTCGCAGAGCTCTGTTAACCGGTTCGATGAGGAGCTCTAAGGATTCCTGATAGTCTGGCGAATCCGGATAAACTCACAGAGACTCATATTTTGAGTCGTGTGTTGCAATCCCCAGGAACGGGGGATCTGGAAACTGAACATTCGTACCCCAAGAGAAACAGCAGACTGCATGCCATGACATTCCTTGCTGCTGTCAGTCCCTGTCTGAAGACTTCGAAGGACAGAGAGGGGTCTTCATAGGTAAAATTGAAGCCAGAGACATTGCCCATTCGATGGACTCCTGTGAGAAAAAAGCAAACTGCACAGAATGAAGTGTAGAGTCGCCGCAATAAAGGGACATTACACGTAACACACTAAGCGTCAGCGTGCGTTCTATCAGTCAGTGCTCCCAGGTTCTATGTCTGGTACGGTCAGAGACGGCAGACTGCCTAGCGGCGACAAACAACGTAGGTCGCTAGGAAATTGCAAACCATTCACCATCCGCTCCGATTGTTCTCCTCAATCCACCGTACCTTTGAAAATGGGGGTGGAGAGGTTTTGTTAGCCTCCGGTCACCATCCGTACTGATTGTCTCCTCAATCCACCATCCCTTTAGTAGGGAGGTGGAGAGGTCTGGTTAGCCTCCAGTCAGCATTCGCTTTTGGACAGTGGTGACATAGTGAGGGCGCACAGGCGTCGAATGGAAACTGGATTGTGACATTATGCAAATAAGCGAGCCTGTAGACTGCTGCAGGGAAGGGGTTAAGCTATTTATAAGCTTACCCCGTGTTCATGAGTTTGTGCCCACAGGAAAAAATTAACTGTCTCGGGGCCTAGGAGACAGGACAATGCCGCCGCAGCGCTGTAGCGGACGCAGTAGCGGCGATGGAGCAGGGGAGGCCGCAGAAAACGCTGCAGATGATCGGTCGCAGCTGCGCTGCAGGCGACGACTGCAGTAGAGGTGATAGAACAGCCGCGATGGTGACAGCGGTGGCGCTGCAGGCGCAGTGGTGCTGAAGGGGACGGCCGCAGTAGCGGCGGAGCAGCAGGTCGCAGTAGCGCTGCAGATGACGACCGCATCGGCTTTGTTGACAGGGGGCAGAGGCCAACGGCGGCTCTGGAAGGGACGGCGACGCTGCAGGCACAGCCGCTGAATGGCGGTTACCTGCATTAACAGCGGTTATCAGGAGGAGCCGCGGCGATGCAGCGGTGGGAGAGACGGCCACGGCAGTTATCAGAAGGTGCCCGCAGCGGCACGGTCGGTTACAGCCGCCAGTCCCATATGAAGGTCGCAGCCGGCGGCTGGGCGGAGCCAAGGGTAGGAAGCTAGCGCGCTTCTCGCACAGAGCGAGAAGCGCCAAAAATGGGGGCGGAGCTGCCGAAAAGGGAGAAGCTAGGCCTACCCCAGCCAGAAGCCGGGGACTAAATTTATGGCTGCGGCCTATCCCGGGCCGAAGCCGGGGACTAAATTTATGGTTGCGGCCTATCCTGGGCCGAAGCCGGGGACTAAATTTGAGGCTGGGGCCTCGGCGCGACGCAGAGGCGGCCGCGGCGACAGGCGGCCGGTACACAATGCATCCAGGTGGTTGTACTCACTGCGGGGAGAGACCCGAAGATGGAGAAGGGGGAATTCCGCAGGACTACGGCAGCTATGGCCGTACTTCCTCAATCCACCATCCCCTTTGATAGGGGGGTGGAGAGGGATCTTACATGCCTCCAGACCGCCACCGCTTTCAGGAGAGGTGGTGGGGGTATCCATCCATGGTGCCACGCCAATCATCGCCCACATCAAGGGGTATCTCATGGGGAGAGCGGCCCATTCAAGGGATCTGTCGCCCCATGGTAGCGTAGGAGGGGTACGTGGAGGCGACACTCGCACGATGCCGCCTGTTGATGGTTTTTGGGAGATCGTGACTTTTCGTACAAGTCCCGTCGCCCATCCGTGCGTGAAGAAAGCAAAATAATAAAAAAGTGGTAAAAAACTGAGAAAAAAAAAAGTAGGGTCTGAGAGCAGACCCTAGTGCCTCCTACAGACACTAAGCAAGAACTGGTTCAGGATTGAGCCAACAGAGGGTGTATACTGCAGGAGGAGGAGTTAATCTTTTGTGCTTATGTATTGCTTAGTGTCCTCCTAGTGGCAGCAGCATAACACCCACGGTCTGTGTGTGTCATGGGTGCATCGCCACGAAGATCGTCGCGATTGCACATTCTGACTTCTCACAGCTGAGCTGCTGTTTCTTTGTTTTTTGGTAATGAGAGAGTTAATTTTTCCTAGCTCTTTGCTAAGGCTAGGTGCAGCCTCGCCCGGCTGCTTTTGATTATGTTCTAATTAGTTTCCTTTATATTCCTGCCAGTCTGGGTGTTAGACGCCGGTGAAAGCATTCATGTAGTCTAGCAGACTGGAGCGGTTCTGAGAATACTTAAGCTAAGAGCTCCTTAGTTGTTTTTACTCTTATAGCTTATAGTTTATCTCTGAGACCTTAGGTGTTCCTACTGTGTGTGAGTGTTGTATGTAAGACTTTATTTACTTTATTTCTTGTCTTTCTTGTATGTCTTTCTGTTCATTAACCGTTACCTGTTCATTCCCTTTGGTGGTATTCAGGGTCCTTCTTAGGACTAGAATACAGTTGGCAGGGATTGATAGGAGACAGGGTTTACGCTGGTGGCCTGGACCTCTGTACCTTTAACAGTACCTCCAGGTTGAGGGATTAGTTAGGACCCCAGTTTAGGGTCAGCTTAGACCACGGTCACCCTCTAGCCGGAGACAGCGTATAACGGATTCCGTTTTGACCCACTGGACATTCTGTCAGGTAAATCTATGTTATCATATATCTATGCGCATGTTATATAGTATGTTGCCCTTTTGATATAGATTACTGACATCACATATATATATCTGCTATACAGCGTGACATTTTCACCGGCCCAACTAAAGATTCTCCCCAGCTGTCATGGATCCAGTAGCCCAGCTGGCCCGGCAGTTGCAGGGGTTGTCCATGGAATTTGCAGACATTAAGTCCAAGGTTTTGTCCCCCCCGGAGCAAACCAGATCTGAACCTAAGGTTGCTCTCCCGGACAGGTTCACTGGTGGGCGGGACAAATTTTTACTTTCCGGGAGGCATGTAAATTGTACTTTCGGCTGCGGCCTCGGTCATCTGGGAGTGAAGAGCAGAGGGTGGGAATTGTTATCTCGCTCTTACAAGGGGACCCTCAATCTTGGGCGTTCTCTATTCCTCCAGGCTCCCCAGATCTCCAGTCAGTGGATCAATTTTTTACTGCCCTGGGTCTGGTATATGATGATCCGGATCGAGTCTCCCTTGCTGAAACAAGGTTACGTAAAATACGGCAAGGAAATCGTCCAGCGGAGGAATATTCTTCTGAGTTCCGTAGATGGGCAACAGATACTCAGTGGAATGACCCAGCTCTTAGGAGCCAGTTTTGTCAAGGGTTGTCTGACAAATTAAAAGATGTGTTGGCTCAGTATGATTCTCCTCCATCACTGGAGGCTGCTATGGCCCTCGCTATTCGCATTGATAGACGACTTCGGGGAAGACGCGAGGTAACTCCGCCCCCCGTGATGACTCCACCTACTACTAAAGTCCCTTATACTGAGGTTCCCCTGGTCTGTTCTGAGGAACCCATGCAGTTGGGAGGGACATCATTTTGTAGGAGGGAATCGGCGGTGCGCCGCAAGACTAGAAGGTGTTTCTTTTGCGGGAGAGAGGGACATTTTGTTGGGGGGTGTCCATCCCGGACCTCTTTGAGCCAAGGAGTTAACCTGGGAGTGTGTATTTCGTCCCCAAATCCCTCTCAGTTTCTCGTGCCTGCGGAGGTGGTGATTGGTACTAGAACTGAGAGGATTTCTGTTTTTCTTGATAGTGGGTCCGGGGCTAATCTGGTGGACGCTCGGTTTGCCCAGGTGCATGGTATGCAAATGAGTGTATTGGCCAAACCGGTCCCTATACTCTCTATTGATTCTAGACCTCTTGGTCAAGGTAGCTTGGTACAAGCTGTTCATAACATAGATCTTCGAGTAGGGGCAATACATAAAGAGCAATTGTCTTGTTATGTGTTGGAGGGTCTAACTACTCCTATTGTGTTGGGACTTCCTTGGTTGGCTAAACATAACCCAGTGATTGATTGGCAATCCAGAAAGATAAGCCAGTGGGGTGAATTTTGCAAGAATAACTGCATGAGCACGGTCATCGGTGCGGTTGTGCCTAGGACTTTGCCTCCTTTTCTGGAGGACTTTGGGGAGATGTTCTCAGAGGAGGGGTGTAAAGAGTTACCTCCTCATCGCGCATATGACTGCTCAATAAAGTTGCTTCCTGATGCCTTATCTCGTACTTTCCCAGGGACCGGGAGGATGGATGATCCGGTTCCTATTCCTCAGGAGGGAGTTGTAGTGTCAGCTGTATGCTCTGAGCTTGAGGGGGAGGTATTGGGGGCTCAGGGGGACGCCCCTGTGGGACTTCCAGGGAGACTGATAGTTCCAGATCGGTTAAGACTGAAGGTTACGGAGAACCGTTACAAACGGATGGCTGATAGGGGGAGAGTTTCTGGTCGAGATCTGAAGGTGAACGATCTGGTGTGGTTGTCTACCAGGAATATAAAACTTAAAGTTCCCTCCTGGAGGTTGGGTCCCAGATTCATCGGGCCGTACAGGATCAGTTCCATAATTAATCCTGTGGCATTTCGTCTGGACCTCCCTCCTACGTTTAAAAATCATAATGTGTTTCACAAGTCATTACTTAAAAAGTATGTGGCACCAGTCATACCGTCACCTCTACCTCCTCCTTCAGTGGTAGTCAATGATAACGTGGAATTTCATGGGTCGAAAATCATTGACTCACGTCTCAGTCGCCGATCCCCTCAGTACTTAGTTCATTGGAGGGGGTATGGTCCTGAGGAGAGGACGTGGGTCCCTGCGTCTGATGCTAACGCAGATCGATTGGTTCGGACCTTTCACACAACTTACCCGGACAGACCTGGTCATGAGGGTCCGGAGGCCCCTCGTAGAAGGGGGGGTACTGTCATGGGTGCATCGCCACGAAGATCGTCGCGATTGCACATTCTGACTTCTCACAGCTGAGCTGCTGTTTCTTTGTGTTTGGTAATGAGAGAGTTAATTTTACCTAGCTCTTTGCTAAGACTAGGTCCAGCCTCGCCCGGCTGCTTTTGATTATGTTCTAATTAGTTTCCTTTATATTCCTGCCAGTCTGGGTGTTAGACGCCGGTGAAAGCATTCATGTAGTCTAGCAGACTGGAGCGGTTCTGAGAATACTTAAGCTAAGAGCTCCTTAGTTGTTTTTACTCTTATAGCTTATAGTTTATCTCTGAGACCTTAGGTGTTCCTACTGTGTGTGAGTGTTGTATGTAAGACTTTATTTACTTTATTTCTTGTCTTTCTTGTATGTCTTTCTGTTCATTAACCGTTACCTGTTCATTCCCTTTGGTGGTATTCAGGGTCCTTCTTAGGACTAGAATACAGTTGGCAGGGATTGATAGGAGACAGGGTTTACGCTGGTGGCCTGGACCTCTGTACCTTTAACAGTACCTCCAGGTTGAGGGATTAGTTAGGACCCCAGTTTAGGGTCAGCTTAGACCACGGTCACCCTCTAGCCGGAGACAGCGTATAACGGATTCCGTTTTGACCCACTGGACATTCTGTCAGGTAAATCTATGTTATCATATATCTATGCGCATGTTATATAGTATGTTGCCCTTTTGATATAGATTACTGACATCACATATATATATCTGCTATACAGCGTGACAGTGTGTCCCCCAATGAGGCGATGGAGAAATCCATTTTGGTTTCGTTTTTGTATGTTTTTTGGTGCGCCTGTAAAAACGGCGTGAAACTCTGACAACATTGTTCACAGCTGTGACCTGGGAGTTTGAAAATGATGGAAATCCTGCTCAAATGACACGGGAACATCATAACAAATGTCCCTGAAAGCATTTCTGACATTTTTAGACCTTAAAAGGACCCACGGGGGTATCGCGGTAAAAATGCTCGGGTCTCCCATAGACTTACATTGGGCTCGTTGTTCTGTCCGAGTACCCGAGTATTCCAATCTGCTCGACCCGAACGAGCACCCAAGCATTTTAGTTCTCGCTCATCACCAATAGTTTTGTATCATCTGCAAATATCGTTATTTTACTGTGTAAACCTTCTATTAGAATGTTAATAAATGTTTTAGAGAAGAGGTCCCAACACCGACCCCTGCGGTCCCCACTGGTCACAGCAACCCAGTTAGAGAATATACCATTTATAACCACCCTCTGCTTTCTATCACTAAGCCAGTTACTTACCCATTTACACACATTTTCCCCCAGACCCAGTTTGAAGTCTGGGATCTGCCTATGTACGGCTGGTTTTCTGTCTGTTTCGGATAACATGATACATGATTTTAGTTTTTTTTTGTCTAGTCTCACTTGAATATAGGTCAATATTAAGTAAAGGCTCCTGATGAGTCGTCTTTGGTGAGGACGACGAAACCCGTAGAAATGAGAGGCTCTGAGAGTGAGTGTGTATACGTCACCTGAATACTGAAACGTGGGGTATATGTTTTTTCTATTAGTCAGCTTCTAAAATTCAAGGGGGTGAATTATGGGTATAGTTTTACATTTGGAATTAATAAAGTTTAGTTTTGTCATTTTGTCAGCAAACATGAATAATAAGTGATAACTCCTTTAAGAAGATCCAATTTTGGTTAAAACGATTCCATCATTCTGAATATAAAAAGGCTTCTCCCCTATGTGACGTCTCAGATGTTTATTAACTGTTTATTTCAAAGTAAAATATTTCCCACATTAAGAAAATAAAAAAGGCTTCTCTGTGTGACTGCTCTGATGTCTAACAAGAATATCTTTCCGGTTAAAACATTTCCCACATTCTGAACAGGAAAAAGGCTTCTCCCCTGTGTGGATTCTCCAATGGCTATCAAGAAACGATTTCTGGTTAAAACATTTCCCACATTCTGAACAGGAAAAAGGCTTCTCTCCTGTGTGAGTTCTCTGATGTCTAACAAGATGCCCTTTATGGTTAAAACATTTCCCACATTCTGAACAGGAAAAAGGCTTCTCCCCTGTGTGTGTTCTCAAATGGCTATCAAGATACGCTTTCAGGATAAAACATTTCCCACATTCAGAACAGGAATAAGGCTTCTCGCCTGTGTGAGTTCTCTGATGTATAACAAGATACGATTTCTGGTTAAAACATTTCCACATTCTGAACAGGAAAAAGGCTTCTCCCCTGTGTGAGTTCTCTGATGTTTAACAAGATCCGCTTTCTGGTTAAAATATTTCCCACATTCTGAACAGGAAAAAGCCTTCTTCCCTGTGTGGGTTCTCCAATGGCTATCAAGCAACAATTTATGCTTAAATATTTCCCACATTCTGAACAGGAAAAAGCCTTCTCCCCTGTGTGGGTTCTCCAATGGCTATCAAGCAACGATTTCTGCTTAAAACATTTCCCACATTCTGAACAGGAAAAAGGCTTCTCCCCTGTGTGAGTTCTCTGATGTCTAACAAGATGCACTTTCAGGATAAAACATTTCCCACATTCTGAACAGGAAAAAGGCTTCTCCCCTGTGTGAGTTCTCTGATGTCTAACAAGATGCACTTTCTGGTTAAAACATTTTCCACATTCTGAACAGGAAAAAGGCTTCTCCCCTGTGTGAGTTCTCTGATGTATAACAAGATACGCTTTCAGGTTAAAACATTTCCCACATTCTGAACAGGAAAAAGGCTTCTCCCCTGTGTGAGTTCTCTGATGTATAACAAGATACGCTTTCTGGTCAAAACATTTTCCACATTCTGAACAGGAAAAAGCCTTCTTCCCTGTGTGGGTACTCTGGTGAATATCAAGTTCTATTTTCCATTTAAAACATTTCCACATTCTGAACAGGAAAAAGGCTTCTCCCCTGTGTGAGTTCTCTGATGTATAATAAGATGCGCTTTCCGGTTAAAACATTCCCCACATTCTGAACAGGAAAAAGCCTTCTCCCCTGTATGGGTTCTCCAATGGCTATAAAGATACGATTTCAGTCTAAAACATTTCCCACATTCTGAACAGGAAAAAGGCTTCTCCCCTGTGTGGGTTCTTTGGTGTAAAACAAGAAGCCATTTCAGTCTAAAACATTTCCCACATTCTGAACAGGAAAAAGGCTTCTCCCTGTGTGGGTTCTCTGGTGTAAAACAAGATTCCATTTCAGTCTAAAACATTTCCCACATTCTGAACAGGAAAAAGGCTTCTCCCTGTGTGAGTTCTCTGATGTACAACAAGATGCGCTTTCTGGATAAAACATTTCCCACATTCTGGACAGGAAAAAGGCTTCTCCCCTGTGTGAGTTCTCTGATGTATAACAAGATGCGCTTTCTGGTCAAAACATTTTCCACATTCTGAACAGGAAAAAGCCTTCTCCCCTGTGTGGGTTCTTTGGTGTCTATCAAGAAACGATTTCTGCTTAAAACATTTCCCACACTCTGAACAGGAAAAACGCTTCTCCCCTGTGTGGGTTCTCTGGTGTAAAACAAGATTCCATTTCAGTCTAAAACATTTCCCACATTCTGAACAGGAAAAACGCTTCTCCCCTGTGTGGGTTCTCTGGTGTAGAACAAGATTCCATTTCAGTCTAAAACATTTCCCACATTCTGAACAGGAAAAAGGCTTCTCCCCTGTGTGAGTTCTCTGGTGGGTAACAAAATGTGATTTCTTTCTAAAATATTTCCCACATTCTGAACATGAAAATGACTTATTTGCTTTAGGAGCAGTTTGTTTTTTATTGCCTCTTTTGTGACTTTGATTTCCCTTAGTAGTCGGTAATGAAACAGAAGATGGGACTTGCTTCATAGGATCAGCTGACACATCTTTGCCGTGAATGGATGATGGTATATCTGGAGTAATACCAATCACTTCAATTGTATCTTGTCGGATCTCAAGATCATCAGATTTAAAAATTGATGATGTCAGCTGTCCCTCTGATCTCCTGGTAAAGTCATCTGCTAAGATAAAAAACAATTATTATTTTTTAATAAAATATCCTTGAGTCTTATATTTTTGAACATTTTTACTTAAACTGTCCATAAAAATGGCAAGCTATATAAAAAAAATTAATTATTTACCAAGACAATGACAGTTCATAGTCTAATAGAAAACCTTATTGGATGAACCAGTAGTGTGTGGTGTTCAACTGTTTGGTCTCTTTTTATTTGATATTTGGGAGGCAGAACAATCAATGTTATGTAGACGAAAATAATACCAATTCTCATGTCACTAAAAACAAGTCCCACTCAGGTCCATCATCTGTCAATGGAAAAACAGAGGTTCCCACACTGTTAGTGGCTCAAAGGCTGTTGAAAAGCAACAGGGTTTTTATAAACCAATCCAGCAAAATCCGCTCTCACTTCTGAGTCTTGCAATGAGCTCAAACAACATTTAGGATCCCTGTATTTAACAATACTATAGTGAGAAGAATCCATCCACTTAATTTACGGTGCTTGTCTCCTGGAGCACAATCTGGGCATTAAGTTTTGGGTAATAAAATGGCAAATGTGTAATTTCCACTCTCCAACATCCGTTGTGTGTTAATTTCCGGAAAGTGGCTGTGGAGTCAAAATATTCACTCCTCCTATAGATTATAACCCTCAGTGAATTAACTTATAAAATGGAATCACTTTATGGGGATTTAGACTATTCTGATTTTCTGTCATTTAGTTATATTAGGGCTTCTGCATACGGTATGTCCAATCTCATCTGTTATCTGTTCCTGCTGTCCAGCTGGAGTAATCTGCTCCCTACTTCAGTCAATTGGAAAGTACCACACCCTACTAAAGCTCAAAGCATATGGCCGGAATCTGCCAGATACAGCGTCGTTCTCAGCTTGCGGCTTGTGTATTTGTTTACTGTTGTGACCGTGGCCCGTTTACGGACAACTCGTGTCTTCGAATTCTGTCCTTCTGGTTCTCACCCAACTACCTGACTATTCATCTTGACATCTAACACCACAGAATAGCAGGTAACACCATGGTCCAAGCCTAGGGGTCCCTGTGTAAGTCCAGATCCATGTAAGGGTGTTAAAGGACGATGAGCAAGGCAATCCTTGGGATATGGAAAGCAGAAGTGCCAAGCATCTTCATGGTGGACATCTTTTGAGCTACCAGGTGACCCAATACATTTTGTCTGCAAACTTTCCAGCTAGATCTGCATTCAAATAGCTAATGGCGCTCCTTCCCTTCTGAACACTGCCATGTAACCAAATAGTAGTGTACAATCGTATGTAGGGTATTGTGCAAAGCTGGAAAATAATTAGCAAGATCCATTTGTTTTCCATTATCCTTTGTGAATAATTCCAAAGTTATCAACACTTAAAGTGACACACGTCAGATTTTAAAAATGGGGCCCGATTAGGAACACAAAACTGGCTGCGGAAACAGGTTAAATCAGAGTATTTTGGACACAAACTACTGTAGTCGAAAACCGTGACTATAGACAATAACATCTACTAAAATGATCAAACTCAACAGTCTTCATAAGTAAAAATGAGTAACTAGTGGTGAAACCTCTCTGGTGTAGTTAGCGTATGGGGCTCGGTGACTTCACAATCTAAACTACTGTAAGGTCCAATATTTTCTGTCAGATGAGTTTCAAGAAGAAACATTACACATTTAGAGCTGAGATGTCTTAAAGGGAATCTGTCAGCAGGATTGTGCACAGTAACTTACAGACAGTGACAGGTCGGCGCCGTTATACTGATTACAATGATACCTTGGTTGATGAAATCCGTCTTGTGGTTGTTGTTTAATCTGTATTTGTAGTTTTCAGTTAATGAGATTCTCGTGCTCTGGGGCGGGGCTGTGGAAGGGGCTTTCTGTGGTTCTCTGATCTCATATGCATCTGCATTGGCTTTTGAAAGGTCACTCACCACTCAGTGACCTGCCCCCATTTTTACATAATGCATATAATAGTGTTGATATTATTGTTGATAATGCCTATAATATTGTGGCTATTTTGAAAATTTAGCAATTTTCAAACTTTAAATTTCTATGCCCTTAAATCAGAGAGATATGTCACACAAATTTCTTAATAAATAACATTTCCCACATGTCTACTTTACATCAGCACAATTTTGGGAACAAATTTTTTTTTTGTTATGACGTTATAAGGGTTAAAAGTTGACCAGCGATTTCTCATTTTTTTTAGAGACCACATCACATTTGAAATCACTTTGAGGGGTCTATATGATAGAAAATACCCGAAAGTGACACCATTCTAAAAACTGCACCCCTCAAGGTGCTCAAAACCACATTTAAGAAGTTTATTAACCCTTTACGTGCTTCACAGGAACTGAAGCAATGTGGAAGGAAAAAATTAACATTTAACATTTTTTGCAAAAAATGTACTTCAGAACCATTTTTTTTTATTTTCACAAGTGTTAAAAGAAAAAATTAAACACAAAATTTGTTGTGCAATTTCTCCTGAATACACCGATACCCCATATGCGGGGGTAAACCACTTTTTGGGCGCACGGCAGAGGTCGGAAGGAAAAGAGCGCCGTTTGACTTTTTCAACGCAGAATTGGCTGGACGCCATGTCGCGTTTGGAGAGCCCCTGATGTGCCTAAACAGTGGAAACTGTTATGTTTCGGTAGCTGAGGAGTGCAGGTAAAAAAGGCAATACACCAGAGCAGTTGGAATCTATGAGATTGCAGTACCCTGACTAACCACCACAACTAGAGGCAGCCGTGGAGCGTTCCTACGTTGGTCCTAGACGCCTCGTCACAGCCTGAGAAACTAACTACACCTAAAGATAGAAAGAGGAAAGCTATCTGCCCCGGAGCAGATCCCCAAAGAACATAGAAAGCCCCCAAACATGTAATGGCGGTTAGACAAGAAGAAATACTGACACAGACAGAAAATAGTATGAGCAAACGTTGGGGCCCAAACTACCTAAATAGAAAAGGATAGGAAGGGCACTTACTGCAATCATAAAAAACCCTGAAAAGCACCAACTCTACTAATTTCAAAAACACCTGAGATCACACGACCTCTACCACCTAAATTAGTTCTCTGGTGTAACAAAATCAAAACAGCAGCCACTGAAAAAACTGGAAAAAGCAAATGTACAAACATCAGTGGCTGAACTAAACTGAGAGGGCAAAAGCCCCCGGAGGGGACCCTGAAGGCCCCCACAGAAGTGCAGGACAAAATGCAAAAATCAAGCACAAAAACAAAAAAAAGAAAATGTCTTATCTGTTAGCAGGAGATGCAGACACGACACATCAGGCTACAAAGGAAACAGGAATCAAGGATTGAGACCAGAACAATTGATCACCGGCAACCCTGATGGGAAGGCGACTCCCTTATATAAGACCAGTCAGTAACACCTGATTCCCAATCCTCACAATCTTCACTGGACAGTCCAGTACCGCTTGTAACCACCAGAGGGAGCCTCTGCTCAGAACTCATTTCAAGCCCATTCACAACAGTACCCCCCCCTTGAGGAGGGGTCACCGAACCCTCATTTGAGCAACCAGGTCAGTCAGGATGAGTTCTATGATAAGCACAGATGAGTCTCCTAGCATGGATGTCCGAAGCAAACACCCAAGAATTGTCTTCCTGACCATAACCTCTCCACTTAACCAAATACTGGAGTTTCCGTCTAGAAAAACGAGAATTCAATATTTTCTCAACCACAAACTCCAGATTGCCCTCAACCAGAACAGGGTCAGGAGGCACTGCAGTAGGAACCACTGGCTCAACAAACCTCTTCAACAAGGACTTGTGGAACACGTTATGGATCTTAAATGTCCCTGGAAGAAGCAAACGAAAAGAAACAGGATTAAGAATCTCCATGATCTTATAAGGTCCAATGAACCTAGGCTTAAATCTAGGAGATGCCACTCTCATAGGAATATTTTTTGAGGACAACCAGACCAAGTCCCCCACTTTAAACCGAGGACCATCAGTCCTATGCCGGTTAGCAAACCGCTGGGCCTCTCCTGAGAGAGGGACAACCTCTCCACTACTGGGTCCCAAATCTGTTGCATATGCTCCACAACAGAGTCAACACCTGGACAGACAGAAGCCTCCGTCTGTCCTGAAGAAAATCGAGGGTGAAACCCAGAATTACAGAAAAATGGAGACATCAAAGTGGCAGAGCTAGCCCTATTATTAAGAGCAAACTCAGCCAAAGGCAAAAAAGAGACCCAGTCATCCTGATCAGCAGACACAAAGCATCTTAGATAAGTCTCCAATGTCTGGTTTGTTCTCTCAGTTTGACCATTGGTCTGAGGATGAAACGCCGAGGAGAAAGACAATTGAACACCAAGTTTAGAACAAAAGGTCCTCCAAAATCTGGAAACAAACTGGACTCCTCTGTCAGACACAATGTTCTCAGGAATGCCGTGTAAACGAACCACGTGCTGAAGGAACAAAGGCACCAATTCAGAGGAGGAAGGCAACTTAGGTAATGGCACAAGATGTATCATCTTGGAAAACATATCACAAATCACCCAGATGACGGTCATTCTCTGAGAAACAGGGAGGTCGGAAATGAAATCCATAGAGATATGGGTCCATGGTCTCTTGGGCACAGGCAATGGCATCAACAAACCACTAGAGCGAGAGCAAGGCTTGGAGCGAGAGCAAGTCCCGCAGGACTGCACAAATTCCCTGACATCACGAGACAAGGTAGGCCACCAAAAGGACCGACTAACCAAGTCTCTGGTACCAAAAATTCCGGGATGACCGGCCAACGCGGAACAATGAATCTCAGACATCACACTCTTTTTCCACTGGTCCGGGACAAACAATTTCCCAACAGGGCAGCACTCGGGCCTATCCTCCTGACACCCCTCCAGAGCCAGTCTCAAATTGGGCGAGATGGCGGAAAGAACTACACCTTCTTTCAAAATAACAGAAGGATCAGATAACTCAGGAGAGTCCGCAAGGAAACTCCTCGAGAGGGCATCCGCCTTAACATTCTTAGTGCCAGGAAGAAAGGAAACCACAAAATTAAAACGTGTGAAAAACAAGGCCCACCTGGCCTGTCTAGGATTAAGTCGCTTGGCAGATTCCAGATAAACCAGATTCTTATGGTCCGTAAGGACCACCACCTGATGTTTGGCTCCCTCCAGCCAATGTCTCCACTCTTCAAAAGCCCACTTCATGGCCAATAACTCCCGATTACCCACGACATAATTACGTTCAGTAGGAGAAAATTTTCGAGAGAAAAAGGCACAAGGGTTACTTTTAGAGGTCTCTGGATCTCTTTGGGACAAAACGGCACCTGCCCCAATTTCAGAGGCATCAACCTCCACCTGAAATGGCAGAGAAACATCAGGCTGCCGTAGAACAGGAGCAGAAGTGAATCTCTGCTTAAGTTCCTGAAATGCAGAGACTGCCTCAGGAGGCCAATTCACCACATCAGAACCCTTTTTGGTCAAATCAGTTAATGGTTTAACAATAACCGAGAAATTACCAATAAATTTACGATAAAAATTGGCAAAACCCAAAAATCTTTGAAGAGCCTTTAATGAAGTAGGTTGGACCCAATCACAGATGGCCTGAACCTTGACCGGGTCCATTTCAATAACAGATGGGGACAAAATGAATCCCAGAAATGAGATCCTCTGTACGCCAAAAAGACACTTTGATCCATTCACATACAGAGCATTCTCTCTCAAAATCTGGAATACAGTTCGAACATGTTTCACATGAGAGTCCCAGTCATTGGAAAAAATCAAGATATCATCCAAATAAACAATCAGAAATTTATCCACAAAATCCCTGAAAATGTCATTCATGAAGGACTGGAAGACAGAAGGAGCATTAGTGAGCCCAAAGGGCATCACAAGGTACTCAAAATGCCCCTCAGGGGTATTAAATGCCATCTTCCATTCATCCCCGTGCTTAATGCGAATAAGGTTATATGCCCCCCTGAGGTCAAGCTTGGTAAACCAAGTAGCGTTTTTCACCCTGGAAAACAGGTCAGAAATCAAGGGTAACGGATATTGATATTTCACAGTAATATTGTTCAAAAGACGATAATCAATACACGGCCTTAATGAACCATCCTTTTTGGCCACAAAGACAAAACCGGCACCTAAGGGTGAAGAGGATGGTCTGATATGACCCTTCTCCAATGACTCCTTGATATAAGACCGCATAGCGTCATGTTCAGGTACAGACAAGTTAAAAAGGCGACCTTTAGGGAATTTACTACCAGGCACTAATTCAATAGCGCAGTCATAGCTCCTATGGGGAGGTAAGGATGCAGATTTACTTTCGCTAAACACATCAGAAAAATCAATCAAAAAGTCAGGAACATCCTGAGCCTGGGGGGAGGCAGAAAAAACAGGAGTGTTGGTATTAACACATTGGCAGCCCCAACTGGTTACAGACACAGATTTCCAATCCAAAACAGGATTATGAGACTGTAACCAAGGGAAACCCAGTACGATAATACGATATGTCATGCAGATTATACAGAACCAAAAATCGCAGCTCTCCTGATGATCAGGTTCAACCCTCATTATCACCTGAGTAGAGAACTGAGGTATATTCTCAGCCAAAGGGGTAGAATCGATCCCCAGTAGGGGAATAGACTTCCGTAGGGGTATCAAGGGAAACCCACAATGTTTAGCAAAATCAAAATCCATCAGGTTAATAGCTGCTCCCGAATCAACGAAAGCCTGAGCAGAAAATGAGGACAGAGAGCATATCAGGGTAACAGTTAATAAAAACTTAGTCTGAACACTACCCAAGACAACTGAGCGTGCAAAACGTCTTCCCCGCTTAGGGCAGACTGAAATAGCATGAGAGGCATCACCACAGTAGAAACATAACCCATTGCGCTTTCGAAACTCATGACGCTGTGCCCCAGAAACCACTCTATCACACTGCATGGATTCAGAAGCAGGTTCACAAGGCAACACTATACCACGCATACTTCTCCGCTCACGCAAACGTCTGTCAATTTGAATCGCTAATGACATAGAATCATTGAGACCAGAGGGGACAGGGAATCCCACCATAACATCCTTTACATTATCTGACAGACCCTTCCGAAAAAGGGCTGCCAAAGCGTCGTCATTCCATTTGGTCAGGACTGCACACCTACGGAATCTCTGACAGTATAACTCAGCGTCATCAAGCCCCTGATTTAATGCCAACAAGGCTTTTTCAGCTTGATCAGTGACATTAGGCTCATTGTACAATAACCCCAAAGCCTGAAAAAATGCATCAACATCACTCAAAACAGGATCCCCAGGTGTCAGGGAAAAAGCCCAATCCTGAGGATCGCCGCGCAGGAGAGAGATGACAATTTGAACCTGCTGCGCTGCGTTCCCTGAGGACTTAGATTTTAAGGCAAAAAACAATTTACAGTTATTTTTGAAATTCAGAAACTTAGCTCGATCCCCTAAAACAAATCTGGCATGGGAATCCTAGTTTCCACAACAGGCAACCAAGCAAGATAGGCAGCAATACTCCGAACCTCAGTGGCAAGCTGATCCACACGGCCAGACAACTGTGCAAACTCCATTGAGAGAAAAAATCCTCCCCAGCACCCAGAGATACAGAGGGAAAAAAAAAAATGCAACAAACAGAAAAAAATATCTCTGACAACTCTGACAACCTTTTTTCTTTCACAATATTTTTCCCTTCTGTGAGTACCATACAATTTTCAATTTTTTGGGCCGGTGATACTGTTATGTTTCGGTAGCTGAGGAGTGCAGGTAAAAAAGGCAATACACCAGAGCAGTTGGAATCTATGAGATTGCAGTACTCTGACTAACCACCACAACTAGAGGCAGCCGTGAAGCGTTCCTACGTTGGTCCTAGACGCCTCGTCACAGCCTGAGAAACTAACTACACCTAAAGATAGAAAGAGGAAAGCTATCTGCCCCGGAGCAGATCCCCAAATAACATAGAAAGCCCCCAAACATGTAATGGCGGTTAGACAAGAAGAAATACTGACACAGACAGAAAATAGTATGAGCAAACGTTGGGGCCCAAACTACCTAAATAGAAAAGGATAGGAAGGGCACTTACTGCAATCATAAAAAACCCTGAAAAGCACCAACTCTACTAATTTCAAAAACACCTGAGATCACACGACCTCTACCACCTAAATTAGTTCTCTGGTGTAACAAAATCAAAACAGCAGCCACTGAAAAAACTGGAAAAAGCAAATGTACAAACATCAGTGGCTGAACTAAACTGAGAGGGCAAAAGCCCCCGGAGGGGACCCTGAAGGCCCCACAGAAGTGCAGGACAAAATGCAAAAATCAAGCACAAAAACAAAAAAAAAGAAAATGTCTTATCTGTTAGCAGGAGATGCAGACACGACACATCAGGCTACAAAGGAAACAGGAATCAAGGATTGAGACCAGAACAATTGATCACCGGCAACCCTGATGGGAAGGCGACTCCCTTATATAAGACCAGTCAGTAACACCTGATTCCCAATCCTCACAATCTTCACTGGACAGTCCAGTACCACTTGTAACCACCAGAGGGAGCCTCTGCTCAGAACTCATTTCAAGCCCATTCACAACAGGAAACCCCCCACAAGTGACCACATTTTGGAAACTAGACCCCTTAAGGAACTCATCTAGATGTGTGGTGAGCACTTTGAACCTCCAAGTGCTTCACAGAAGTTTATAACGTAGAGCCGTGAAAATAAAAAATCATTTTTTTCCTCAAAAATCATTTTTTTTAGCACGCTATTTTTTTATTTTCCCAAGGGTAACAGGAGAAATTGGACCCCAAAAGTTGTTGTGCAATTTTTCCTGAGTACGCTAGTACTCCATATGTTGGGGGTAAACCACTGTTTGGGCGCATGGCAGGGCTCGGAAGGGAGGGAGCGCCATTTGACTTTTTGAACGCCACGTCGTGTTTGGAGACCCCTGATGTGCCTAAATAGTGAAAACACCTCAATTCTAGCTCCAACCCTAACTCCAACACACCCCTAACCCTAATCCCAACCCTAACCCTAATTGTAACCCAACCCTAATTGTAACCCTAACCCTAATTGTAACCCTAACCCTAATTCCAACCCTTACCCTAATTATAACCCTAACCAGGGCCGGCTACAGGTTTTTATGGGCCCGGGCGAAAGAGCCTCAGTGGGCCCCTTTAACACAGACCACGATTCATGATGCACAGATACAGCAGAGAAATATAGGTAAAGTACAATGCCAAACACTTCACTTCTTCCATTACATGAGTGATATCTATTGTAAATTGTACAATAGCTCAAAAACCGCCAAATCCTCACAGCGCACTGAACAGACTGGACAGTACAGTCCTCCATACAATATTATGGGCACCACAGTCTCCCCCTCATCACCCATATAATACCCCATGCAGGATGTCACCCCCCATATAATGCTCCATACAGAATACTGGACCCAAATAATGCTCCATACAGAATACTGGACCCAATATAATGCTCCATACAGGATACTGGTCCCCATATAATTCTCCATACAGGATACTGGTCCCCATATAATGCTCCATACAAAATATGGAGCTCTCCTCTGCGCTGTACTGCGTTCTGCAGTGTTACGGCTCAGGAAAGGGCGCTGTGGAAAGACTCCCCATTATCATCATGATTGTCTCCCCATCATCATCATTGCCTCCTTATCATCATCATTGCGTCCCATCATCATCATGGCCTCCCCATTATCATCAATGCCTGCACATCATTATCATCTCCTCCCCATCATCATCTTCTCCCCATCATCAATGCCTGCCCATTATCATCAATGCCTGCCCATCATCATCATCAATGCCTCCCCATTATCAGCAATGCCTGCCCATCATCATCTCCTCCCCATCATCATCAATGCCTGCCCATCATCATCTTCTCCCCATCATCAATGCCTGCCCATTATCATCAATGCCTGCCCATTATCATCATCTTCTCCCCATCATCATCAATGCCTCCCCATTATCAGCAATGCCTGCCCATCATCATCTTCTCCCCATATCAATGCCTGCCCATTATCATCAATGCCTGCCATTATCATCATCTTCTCCCATCATCATCATCAATGCCTCCCCATTATCAGCAATGCCTGCCATCATCCACACAGACAGCACCACAGCACACAAGCACTCTCTCACATACATACACACACACACATACACACACAAAGCACCGCACTACATACACACAGACACACACAGAGACACACACACGTCTTACCTGTCCGGCGTCCCCACGCTCTCTGCCACAGCCGGCCGCTGAATGATGACGTCATTCAGCGGCGCTGCTGTGAGAGGAAGCGCCGGCGCCCCCTAGAGCCCGGAGCTGCGGCAGCGGAGGCACGGGAGAGGTAAGTATTGTGCCTGCTGATGCCGGGGCCCTGAGCAAGGGGGGGGGGCCCCAGTGGCGGCGCTGACACCGCTCTCCTCCGCTAACGGGCGCGGGGGTGCCAGACTGCGAGTGGGCCCCCCGCCTGCTCAGGGCCCGGCACTTGCCCGGGTGTGCCGGGTGCTGACGCCGGCCCTGACCCTAACCCTAATGGAAAAATGAAAATAAATACAATTTCTTTATTTTATTAAATGTCCCTAACTAAGGGGGTGATAAAGGGGGGGTTTATTTACTATTTTTTTATTTTGATCACTGTGATAGCGTTTATCACAGTGAGTGATCAAAATGTACTTTCACCGAACTAATGAATCTGCCGGCCGGCAGATTTGGCAGGCGCACTGCGCATGCGCCCGCCATTTTCTTTTACAGGAAGAAGACGCTGGGAGGCTGGGAGCTGCGGGAGGACACCGGGAGGTACGGGGGGCACATCGGGGTACCCTATTTCTCTCCCCTCTGATGTGCGATCACATCAGAGGGGAGAGAAATTACATGCAGGATCGCGGCTTTTTTTTGCGCAAAAGCGGGGGACCCGAATTATGTTCTCTGGGGTCTCGGCTACCCCTGGTAGCCAAGACCCCGGAGAAAATCCGACTAGGCGGCCGCACTGCGCACGCCATTTTCTTTGCTGGAGAAGACGCGGGCAGCTGCGGGAGACATCGGAGGACACCAGGAGGCACGGGGGACAGATCGGGGGTCCCGGGGACCCTATTTCTCTCCCCTCTGATGTGCGATCACATCAAAGGATTATCACATCAAAGGATTATCACATCATTAACCCTCAGACACTTTCAGACTCCCTACACTCTTCGCTGTCCCCAATCTCCTCTTTTTCTTGTCCTGATCTGGCTGTTCATCACTACAATGACACTCTTAGAAGCACCCTTGACCAAGTAGCACCGCTCACCCTCAGAACTTCCAAACACACAGTAAAACAGCCCTGGCTCACATCGCAAACTCACCTTCTTCAGCGATGCTCTAGGAGTGCTGAACGCCTATGGAGAAAAACCTGCACACCAGAAGACTTCATCCACTTTTAAATTCATGTTAAGAACTTATAATGCAGCCCTTCACCTCGCTAAACAGACCTACTTCACCACCCTGATCTCCTCACTAGCCAACAACCCAAGAAACTTTTTGACACTTTTCACTCCCTCCTCAGGCCAAAAGCACAAGCCCCTATCACTGACATTTGTGCTAACGACCTGGCCTCCCATTTTATAGAAAAATAGATACTATCCGTCAGGAAATCTGCTCTCAACCACCAAGTGCTGTGACTCCCATCCCTCCCTGCATTTCCCCTGGCTCAATTTCCACATTTGATCCCATCACAGAAGAAGAAGTCTCCAGACTCCTCTCTTCCGACTAGATGCACTACCGACCCCATTCCCTCACATCTCCTCCAGTCTCTCTCTCCTGTTGTCACAACTCACCTAACTACAATCTTCAATCTCTCACTCTCCTCTGGCATTTTCCCATCCTCCTTCAAACACTCCATCATTACTCCACTACTAAAGAAACCCGCTCTCGACCCTTCCTGCACAACTACAGACCGGTCTCCAATCTCCCCTTCATCTCTAAACTTCTGGAGCGCCTAGTCTACTCCCGCCTCACCCGTTACCTCTCCACTCACTCCCTCCTAGACCTTCACAGTCCGGCTTCCGATCCCTACATTCGACTGAAACTGCACTCATCAAAGTGACCAATGACCTTCTGACAGCAAAACGTAACGGCGACCACTCTCTGCTCATTCTACTCGACCTTTCTGCAGCTTTCGACACGGTTGACCACCGTCTCCTACTGTCTAGGCTCCAGTCACTAGGTATTAAGGACACTGTTCTCTCCTGGTTCTCCTCCTATCTTTCTGACCGCTCCTTCAGTGTTTCGTTCTCTGGCTCCACGTCATCTCCTCTTCCTCTCACTGTCGGTGTACCCCAGGGCTCAGTCCTTGGCCCCCTTCTCTTCTCTCTCTACACCGCCCCAATTGGACAGACCATCAGCAGATTTGGCTTTCAGTACCATCTTTATGCTGATGACACACAATTATACAAGTCATCCCCCGACCTTACCCCGCTGTACTACAGAACGCCACCGACTGTTTGTCCGCAGTCTCCAACATCATGTTGCTCTCTATCTGAAACTCAACCTCTCCAAAACTGAACTTCTTCTGCTCCGCCGTCTACTAACCTCCCTAAATCTGACATTTCCCTCTCCGTAGGCGGCACCATAATAACACCCCGGCAGCAGGCTCGCTGTCTGGGTGTTATGTTTGACACCAATCTCTCCTTCACCTCCATATACAATCTCTTGCCCGCTCTTGCCGCCTACACCTAAAGAACATCTCTGGAATCCGCCCTTTTCTCACCATGGAAACAACAAAAACCCTCACTGTAGCATTGATCCACTCCCGCCTGGACTACTGCAATGCTCTATTACTTGGCCTCCCCATTACTCGACTATCCCCTCTCCAGTCCATCCTTAATGCAGCAGCCAGGGTCATCCATCTGGCTAATCGGTACTCGGACGCGTCCGCTCTTCGCCAGTCCTTACACTGGCTGCCCATTCATTATAGGATCCAATTCAAAGTACTGGTTCTCACCCACAAAGCTCTCCACAGTGCAGCACCCCCCTACATCTCCTCCCTCATTTCTATCTATCGGCCTAACCGACTGCTGCGCTCTGCAAACGACTTTCGACTAACCTCTGCACTAATCCGTACCTCCCACTCCCGACTCCAAGACTTCTCCGTTCTGCGCCAATCCTCTGGAATGCTCTACCCCAAGAAATTAGGACTATCCACAATTTGCATGGTTTCAGGCGCTCCCTCAAAACACATCTGTTCAGAGCGGCCTATCACATTCACTAATCAAAGTCATTCTCTGTGTAAGTGTGTGTGTGTGTAGCCATTCACTATCTCCATCCATCCCTCACTCCCTTAAGATGGCTGGACCATCATTGTAAATGCACCATTGTATATACACACCTGTACTTTGTATCTCCCCACCTCATTGTAGATTGTAAGCTCTCACGAGCAGGCCGTCTTATTTTGCTTTAATTACTGTATTGTTAACGTTGTTACTTATGACTTGTGTTTTGAAACTGTTAAACTGTAAAGCGCTGCGGAATATGATGGCGCTATATAAATAAAGATTATTATTATTATTATTATAAAGGAGAGAGAAATGAAATGGAGAATCGGGCTTTTTTTTTTGCGGTCGCCGTTATAGGGTTAATAACGGCGATCGCAAAAGCGAGGTCGGTATAAACCGACCGAATCATGTTCTCTGGGGTCTCGGCTACTCCCGGAAGCCGAGACGCCGGAGAAAATCCGACTCTGGGGGGGGCGCTATATACTTTCTCCAGAGTGCCATTAATTAACGGCGCTGTGGTTTAAGTACCCTTAATACCCGCCGTTAAAAGGCGTATCGGCAGTCGGTTAAGGGGTTAATGTTGTGGATCATAAAAGCAAAGTTTGGCTAGAAAGACTGGACCTGGTCTTGTAGGGACCATATGAGCACATTCAGCAGCACAGAAGGGAGAGAAGGTAGATTCATCCAATAAGATATCAGGGATCTAGAAGCCAAAAGCATCATTACCTCCGATTTTTTCTTGCAGGTCATCATAACACTTTTCATCAAGTAATTTTCTAACTTGTCAGCACATTCTATGTACGCTGGCATGTGGCTTTGCAGTTTACAGACCTGGGCAGGTAAGGGTCAGGTCTTCTATTCCCAGGATGTAGGTGGATCTCAGGTTGTAAGTTCTATATAAAAGGCTTTCAATGCCCAAAATCATTTGAACAATTTTGGTGGGGGAAAATGTTGTGATCTAGAGGCAAATGGCGATCATGGTAATACGGCCGGACTACATACCGATAAAGCAGCCCCAGCCGGTGATGAGACGAATCTGTGACTTTCCGCATTTAGTTGTTACTACTCACCTGGGTAGTAATATGTGGGAATCTCCTCTTTACACCGCTCATCACCCCTCACATGTATCTCTGTAGTATTAATATGGAACAGATCTTCACCCTGAAAAAAATATTGAAAAAGTCACAGACAGATGGAGAGGTCACAGTTCTACATTACACAAGTATAAAACCTATAATACTGTTGAATAAAACAGACTGAAACAAGAACCTTCACAGTCATCCACACATCATAGGGCAGATCTCATGACACCTTCTCTCCATCTACCTGATGTTCCTGAGGAGCACTGGCATCTTGTCTACAGTCCTGTGGAAGAAGAGGCGGGGACATCTCCCTGGTGTGGTCATCTTACTGGATAGATCTGGAGGAAAACATACAGGGAGTGAATTCATTCTTTACATACAGATAATTATAGGCCGTGTGTATTTAGTCCTGTCTATTACCTGGTGATGTGAGGGGTGGGGAACCTCCATTATGAAGTTCTTGTACAGATCTCGGTGTCCTTCTAAATACTCCCACTCCTCCATGGGAGAAAAAGACAGCGACATCCTGACACCTTATAGGAACCTGACACATACAATGATACCGTCATCCCCCCGATCCCTTCATAGTGTTACTGTATAATGTCCCAGCATTCTCAGCAGTGTCACCTCTCCAGTCAGCAGCTCAATCATCTTGTAGGTGAGTTCTAGGATCTTCTGGTCATTGATGTTCCTCATGGATCAGGGGGTGAGGTTGAGG
>JARQOD010000007.1:115198243-115347511 GCA_033576555.1 Oophaga sylvatica | reverse complement strand
TTGCACCACAGATTGTCCAGGAGTTGGTGGATGCTTTAGTCCAGGTGTGGGAGGAGATCCCTCACGAGACCATCCGTCGCGCTCATCAGGAGCATGGCCAGAAGTTGCAGGTGATATGGAAATTTAATTAGGATAAAAATATCCTTCAGTGTTTGCTGCTTGCCATGTCCAAATCTCTATTTAATGTCTTCTTGAGCGCTCAGAACGAAATGAGGACTGTCCACACGAAAGTGTCAGTATAACAGTTCGTCAAAGACATACATTTATTATTCATTCAAGGTTTTATACGTTTACAAAAAGGGGCTGGTTAGTCAATTAACATACAATTAAAAGCTGCTAGATTATTGGCTGTTCTAGTGTAAATATGATAATTATGATAATCATGATTAAAAGAGCTGAAGTTGCAGAATTATTGTTTATATTCTTGTGACCTAGTTGTCTTGCATAACTATAATGGTAACAACAGATATCTAATAGGACATTTTGTACTTCATGTATTTGTTCTTTTACGAAGGCCTTTATGAAGGCCAGATTTCTTTAAAACGACTGATTATAACTGGCCTAGAAATATGTGAGCACAGGGTTTTTTAGCAAGTGAGATCTATCTAACTGTGAACTGTGAATGCATATATGTGAATATACTTTGAATATATGGAATACATATATATTTCCATGACAGTCCCCCCTTAGATACCACTTGCCCTAAAAAACCTGCTCCTGGCCCAAGCGCTGCAACTCTTTTGTTCTGCCTGTGAGTTGAGACACCCCTAGCGCATGTCTCCCCCACCGAATATAGACTTTTCGCAAATGGGCAGTCAGGAGGACTGTCCCTGTCGGGGGTTTATGTGTTTGCAATCATAGTCTCCTTATTTGATAGGATGATTCATCAAGGATGTGTATTCTCAGTCTGGAGGTAGTTCGGAGATCTGGTCAAGCCAGGCAGTTCTATCCGGACTGGTGCGAGGTCCAAGATGGTGAGTGGAATCAAATTGGTTGTCTCCTGAACAGTTTTTTCCATTTTCCTGCGGATACAAGGAATTACACAGCAACCAGTAATTAATGCAAAAATGAGAACCCCCATAATGGCTGTCCCAACCTGTGCCAACATTTTCTGCCACCCACTCATCCACCCAAAGTATCGATCCCATGGGTCAGTGACACCTGAGTTCTGTTTCAGTTCCTCTGATAACTCATTAAGTTTCTGTATTGCCATTGTGACTTTACCATTTGGGCAGTGTTGTCTGGGATGTAGGTGCAACAGGTGTCTTTGATCATTTTGTAAACACCTCCTTTCTCAGCTAGAATCATATCCAAAGCCATTCTATTCTGGAATGCCATAATGGAAGTGGGGCCTAACTGTGCTGCCAAACCTTTTACAGCATCTATGGTGAAGTTAACAAATCTCTGCTGGTTATAATAGATGTAATTTATCCAATCAACATTTTTGTTTATAGTGACTCAAATCCTGCTTTAACTTGGTCTCTGGCCTTGAACTCATCAGGTAGGTCATCTGGTCATCTGTCTGGTCAGTCAGAGCATCCACGACATCCTTCATGGCTTAGGTGTCTCTCCTGGTACGGGAGCTTCCTTGCAATGCGATACGTGGATTCAAACAGGCTTTCCCTCTAGTTACACAGAGGTTGATGTCATCTGGGGCTCTTGGACAGGATCATCAAATCTGGCAGTGAGGAGAAAAACTCGAGAATGGACATTAGTTTTTGACCAATTCAATTACATAAGTGTTATGATTTGGTAGCTGAGGAGAGCAGGCAAAAAAAGGCAATACACCAGAGAGGTTGGAATCTATGGGATTGCAGTACCCTGACTAACCACCACAACTAAAGGCAGCCGTGGAGCGTTCCTACGTTGGTCCTAGACGCCTCGTCACAGCCTGAGAAGCTAACTACACCTAAAGATAGAAAAAGGAAAGCTATCTGCCCCGGAGCAGATCCCCAAAGAACATAGGAAGCCCCCAAACATGTAATGGCGGTTAGACAAGAGGAAATACAGACACAGACAGAAAATAGTATGAGCAAACGCTGGGGCCCAAACTTCCTAAATAGAAAAGGATAGGAAAGGCACTTACTGCAACCCCAAAAAACCCTGAAAAGTACCAACTCTACTAATTACAAAAACACCTGAGATCACACGACCTCTACCACCTAAATTAGTTCTCTGGTGTAACAAAAACTAAACAGCAACCACTGAAAAAAACTGGAAAAGGCAAATGAACAAACAGTGGCTGAACTAAACTGAGAGGAGCATAAGCCCCCGAAGGGGACCCGGCAGACCCCACAGAAGTGCAGGACAAAATGCAGGCACCAAAAAACTAAAAGAAGAAAATGTCTTATCTGTTAGCGGAAGATGCAGGCACGAAACAGCTTTTCTGGGTCTCTGGGAGTGTGCCTTATGCTAAACAGTGCAATAGGGAGTGTGTCATGCCATGGTTTGCGTGTCTCTTGGGCAATTTTTCAGCATTCTATTCTTAAGTGTTTCATTCAGTTTTTTCTACCTTCCTGCTGCTCTGGGGGTGGTAAGGAGTGTGTAGGCCTAAATCTGACCCTACTGCTAATCGGGTCTTGTGTGTCAGATTTGCTGTGAATGCGGGTCCCTGATCACTTTCTATCATTTCTGGAACCCCGTATCTGCACACTATTTTCCGAAAGTAGCTTAGTTGCAGTAGTCTTTGCTGACTTGGAAGGCTTCTGTTCATCTTGAAAATACTTCTTTTGACCACAATGGCGTATTTGAATCCTTCACTTGGCGATATCTGGATGTGGTCTATCTGGATCCTTTGAAGCTGGTAGAGTGGTCTTTCCAGATGAGGTGAGGGGGTCTTTCTTCCATACGTCCAGGCTTGAATTTGCCGCAGGTCAGACAGCTGCTGGTGAGTTTGGCTGTTAGGGTGGAGATCCCTGAAGCGAAACAGTAAGCACCAATCAGATCATTCATCTGTGTCTTTGATATGTGGATGTGGGTCCATGTACCCATTGGACCACCATAGGGTGCATACTTTGTGGTAGGCAGAGTTTGAAGTCTATTATTGATAACCTTCCTTCTTCACGTGTTGCTTTTTTCCTATTCAGCTCTTTTCCTTTTGGAGCTTGGTCTTGTAACTTCTTGAGCAGATTCCAGGACGTCTCTTTGTCAGGTTTCTTGTCTTCAGTCGTCATGTAGTAGCCGTCCGGCTCTACGACCTCTCCCACTTCTCCATGTTGTCTTCCTTTGGCTGCTTCTTTGGCTGCCATGTCCGCCATGTTATTGCCTCACGCCTCTTCTCTTCTCAGTTTTCCATGCACTTTGATTTTTCAAATTGCCACCATTTTGGAAGTTTGAGTATACCCAGTAGGTCCCTGAAGGCTCCATGATGCTTCACGGTTGTCCCGTTTGCTGTGATGAAGTCCCTTGTAGCCCAGATGGGTCTAAAGTCGTGTGCTATGCCATGCGAGTACCTGTAGTCCGTGTAGATGTTTGCAGTCTTGCCTTCTGCCATCTGGCAGGCCTTCGTCAGCGCTATCCGTTCTGCTTCCTGGGCTGACAGGCTAGGTGACAGACTTCTGGACCACAGAATTTCTTGATTGCTGGTCACTGCACTTCCTGTGTTGAAAACTTCTTCTGGAGCCATCCAAGTATCCCCCCTTGGGAGTGGGAGTAGAGTGGCCGGGCTGAGGACTGTAGGTCTGGAGACGGTGACATTATGAGACAAAGGCAATAGAGGCGCCACAAAGATGCCTGGCGGCGGGGAGATTACTGTTGGTTGAGCTTGATTGAAGATTGCCAAGATGTCATGTGGAGTGAGAGTTTCCAGTGGCTGTCCAAGAGTGATGTCAGCAACCTTGTCCAGGAGGGTGTGTGCTGCGATACTGCCATCAGGCAGGAGGGTGCTCTTCTTGCAACTGGATCCAAGCGGGCTGAGAGGCAGCCTAAAAGTCTCTGTTTTCCCCCGTGAATCCGTGCCAGGACTCCAGTAGCATGACCTTCTTTCTTCCATCAGGTAGACGGAAAGACTTTTGATAGTCAGGTAGGCCTGGTATTGGCGCTGAGACTGTGGAGTTCTTCCAATCTCCTGAATGGGTTGAAGGCTGCGTCTGATAGAAGGAGCGGGGTTGCGTTGATGCAAGCGCACAGAGGCTGCATTAGGACTGAGGCATCAGGGATCCAGGTTCTGCAATATGACACTAGACCAGGGAAGGCCTGCAGCATTCTTGGAGTTGTTGGGGGAGCCATCTTCTCCACAGTGGTCTTCCAGTCTTTTGACATGTGTTTCGTCTTGTGGGCAATACAGTGTCCCATGGATGTAACTTGCTTCTGGCATCACTGGACTTTGTTCTTCCAGACCTTGCGTTGCTGTTCTTCCAGGTAGAGTAGGAGAGACAAGGAATAGACTGTGCAGGTGTCAATGTCAACCACACAAAAGAGAAGGTCATCCACGTGTTGTAGAAGAGTGACTCTTGCATATTCTGCAATCCAGTTGACGAGGATGGAGGACATTGTCTTGGTGAAACTTAAAGGGCTTGATTTGAGCACCTTGAGGCAACATTGTCCATATGCACTGCACTGGTGCGTGAAAGCAGGCCTCCAGGTGGAGGGGAAACACTGAAGAAGGTACTGGCCAGGTTGATCACCGTGAATACCGTTGCGGTGACTGGGACTCTTGAGAGCAGAGTGTGATGGTTCAGCACTGTTGGGGTTTCAAATACCGTAGCCTCTTTCGCGGCCTCCAGGCCTTGCACCATTCTGAACTCAGTGGGGTTTACAGTCTTTTTCTTCACTGTGGAAAGCTGGGATTGATTCCGATGGGCGAGGCAGCCCAGTTTGGCCTTGTCCTCAGTATGCGGCAGGGGACTCCCATCTGCTGGTGCAGAGCTGGCGGGAAAACAAGCCGTCTACTAAGATCCACATCATGAGAGATGACGACCAGCTGGCTTTCTTGTTCTCCACCAAGACAGTCACTGTGTTAGCACCTGCTCTGGTCACAGGGGGTCTTCTTGTTGGGACGTCTCCTTAAACGGCTGCTTTTTTCTCAGCACGGGCCATCAGTAGTTTCTTTTTCTCCAGCTCGGTCTCAGGTCAATATTTGTGCACAAGTTTGAAGAGCTGAGTGGCCTTTTGCCGGTCTAGGGCCTGGGTGAACTGGTTGATTGCAGGGGGCACCTCCTGGTGCTTGCAAAAGATGAACCTCTGGCGTTAGAGCTGGATGAGGTGTTGCCATTCCATGAAGCGAGTAGAGTCCTTCTTGAGTTGAATATCCTGGCCAATGTCAAAGTTCTCAGGCCGTCTTCTTAGGCGAGTTCACTTAGACCTTCAGTTGGTCAGAGTGTAAGGTTCTATGTATATATTCCTGAAACTCAGTTTGTTTGTCAGCCATTTTACTTTCTGTCTTGCTGCAGCTATCTTGCCCTCAGTCAAAATGGAGTTTCCAGCTTGCATGTTCCCGCCCTGATTCTCTCCTTTGCTTCTTAAGCAGCCACAGCTGAGCAATCAGTGCTTCAGAATCTAGCCTGCAGTGAACCTGTGACTTGACTCCTGTAAGCCTTGGACCTTGTACTCCAGCTATTCCTACTGAGGAACTCTGAAGCACTTGTGGACTCTGAACCCTGCTCTTTGAAAGACCCACGTTTGCATGGACTTACGGTAACAGAGAGAAGATCCTGAATCTGTATTGGAGAGTGATTGCTGAGCTTGGATTACTCTGGCCTGCTGTGTCTCCTGTTTCTGTGTCTGCAAACTGTGTGACTATTTCTGCCAACTTGTATGAAGTAATACAGGACTTTTCTATATCAAACCTGTGACTCCTGTGTTTTCATCGCACCCAAGCACAAGACGCTATATGAACTGTACTACATACATTACAAGATTCTGAAGCCAAAACGTTAGTGTCTGCTGGGTCTGGAAGGCTGTGTCTGCTGTACTGTGGATATCAGACGTCCGGTTGTACTTTCTGTGATGACAGTGGTTGTGACTTCTCACAACCATTCCAGGTGAGCAATTCCCTTAAGTTTTTTCTTTTTGCAGTGTTACCACAGGTAAACACTATTGTTTTTTTTTTTTTTCCTTTCATTTCTCTTTTTTGTCTGCTGTAACTCTGGATATCAGATGTCTGGTTGAAACTTTCTGTGATGATAGTGGTTGTGACTTCTCACAACCATTCCAGGTGAGCAGTTCCCTTAATTTTTTTTCTCTCTGCAGTGTTGCCACAGGTGAACACTATTGTTTTTTTTTTCTCTCCTCTTCTTCCAGTAATCCTGTCTTAAAAGATCTGGAAAATGGAGGCCCGCATAAAGGAACTTTGCGGAGTGACTGATAATATCCTTGCAGATTTGCAGAATATAAAGACCCGTTTTACAAATCTACAGGACCTCAATAATCACAATTTGCAAGTGGTTGGACAGACTACCCAGGATTTGCGAGCCAGGATTGAGGTTCTAGAGGGGCGAGTCCAGGCTCCTGCCGTAGCCCCGAGTGCTGGGATTCCCAAGTTGCCCCCTTTTCGTTTTGGCGGTGAACGTGAGAAATTCAGGGGATTTATTAATCAATGCAATCTTTTTTTTTCTGCACATGCTTCACAATTTCCCACTGAACGATCTAAGGTGCTTACTATAATTATGTTGCTTACCAACAAGGCTTTAATGTGGGCAAACCCTCTGATTGAGACTGAGGATGATTGTTTGAATCACCTTGATGATTTTATTTCAGCCATGGGGCAGGTGTTTGATGACCCCAATCGAGGTGCAACAGCTGAAGCAGCCATGTTAGCTTTGCGCCAAGGTAAGCACTCGGTAGCTGAATATGCCTTGGATTTCAGGAGATGGGCCCTTGATACCACCTGGGACAGTTCCGCCAAAAAATCTATTTTTCGAAAGGGGTTATCTCCACTGATTAAGGATGAACTTGCTCGTGCCGACCCTCCCACTGCGTTAGGTGACTTTATTAACTACTGCATCCGTATTGATACTCGTCTGACTGAACGCAGGCAAGAGAGATGGTTCGAAAGCAATCGTACTAACCTTTTCCTACCTTCCTCTCCAGCTAAGGAACCTTTGAGTAGGATTACACGGGAACCTGAACCTGAACCCATGCAGGTAGACTCTTTACAACGACGGGTTAGTGATGCACGCAAGGAACATCGTTTTAAGGAGAATCTATGTTTCTATTGTGGTAAGTCAGGGCACTTCATTATAAACTGCCCCAGCCGTTCTCGTAAGACTACTGCAGCACTCATTCATTGTGAGTGTTGCGAGAGGGGATCTGTCAGGTCCGAGCCTCAGGCTCCAGAGAGATCTGCAGCAACAGATCTTGATTTCTCGGACTTAAACTCCATTACCTCTGAGGACGTTGACTGTGTAAACGCTGCCATTTTTCAAGTTTCCTCAGCGGTGTCCCAGCTGAGTTGTAAGAAAAACAATTCTCATTGCTTTCTTTCCATCAAACTCTGGGTTGACTCAGCTTGGGTGTCTAGCTCTGCTATGATCGACTCAGGGGCAAGTGGAAATTTTATGGATGTCTCCTTTGCTCTGAAACAGGGAATACGTTCAGTGAAGAAGGCTACTCCAGTACAGATGGAAACTGTGGATGGCTCCCTGCTGACCTCTGGACCAGTGGATCAGGAAACAGAGCCTTTGAGGGTTCTTATGGGTAAAGATCATCAAGAGAAACTGTCCTTTATGCTTATCTCTTCTCCCCACTTTCCCATTATTCTAGGGCTACCATGGCTGCAGGCTCAGAATCCTACCATTAACTGGGAGACCAAGGAATTACACTTTCCAGAGAAACAGATGAGTCCAAAAGTTTCAGCTTGCTCTGTTCCTAAAGGAATCATGTCAGTCCCTGAACTACCAGCTGTATACCAGGACTATGTGGATTTATGTGACAAGAAGAACGCTGACCAGCTTCCTCCTCACCGTCCATATGATTGTCCAATTGAATTATTGCCTGGAGCAGAGATACCTTTTGGTAAGATCTACCCCCTGGCGGGGCCCGAGCTAAAGGCTTTAAAGGATTACATAGATGAAAATCTAGCCAAGGGCTTCATACGCCCCTCTTCATCTCCTGCAGGTGCACCCATCTTCTTTGTAAAGAAGAAAGATGGATCTCTGAGACCATGCGTAGACTATAGGGAACTCAATAAGGTTACTATTAGAAACCGTTATCCATTGCCTTTAATCCCTGAGTTATTGGAGAGAGTGCGACATGCCAAAATTTTTTCTAAACTAGATCTTCGTGGGGCCTATAACTTAGTCCGTATTAGACCTGGGGATGAATGGAAGACTGCATTCAGGTCACGCTATGGACAATTTGAATATCTAGTTATGCCTTTTGGTCTGAGTACCGCCCCAGCCACTTTCCAACACTTGGTGAATGACATCTTCAGGGATCTCCTAGATACATTCGTGGTAATTTATTTGGATGATATTCTAATTTTTTCTAACTCCACAGAGGAACATCATGGACATGTGAGAATGGTCTTGGAACGTCTAAGACAAAATCATCTTTACATCAAACTTGAAAAGTGTGAATTCCATAGGACTGAAATTCAATTTCTGGGGTATTACTGTCTACACAAGGAATTAGTATGGATGGAAGCAAAACCCAAGCCATCAAGGATTGGCCAAGTCCTAGAAATGTGAAGGAGGTACAGCGCTTCATCGGGTTTGCCAACTTCTATAGACGTTTCATTAGAAATTTCTCTGAGGTAGTGTCACCTATCACTCAACTTACCCGGAAAGAGTCTAGGTTTTCCTGGACTCCCCAAGCCCAGGAAGCATTTTCCCGTCTAAAAGATAAATTTACCACTGCACCTATCCTAGTACATCCCAACCCCGAGCTTGCCTTCATAATAGAGGTGGATGCTTCAGACTGTGCCGTTGGAGCTATACTCTCTCAGAGAACAGGTGAGAAGAATGTCTTGCATCCCTGTGCCTTCTTTTCCCAGCAGTTGTCTTTGGCTGAGAGGAACTACGATGTGGGCAATAGAGAGTTGTTGGCCATTATTGCCGCCTTCAAAGAATGGAGACACCTTCTTCAGGGAGCTGCACAGCAAATAGTCGTCCTGACAGACCATCGTAACCTTGAGTTTATCAGGTCGGCTAAGTGCCTGACTCCTCGCCAGGCTCGCTGGAATCTTTTCTTAAACCAATTTAATTTTATCATCTCTTATAGACCAGGATCGCGCAATGGAAAGGCTGTTGCACTCTCTAGGATTTACTCAGCAGAGACACGTCCAATTACTCCTCCTAAGACTATTCTTCCTGACTCTAGATTCCTAGGAGTAATTCATAATCAAGATCTACTTAAGGACATCAAGGAAGCATACCATGCGGATTCCTTTTTGGCACAACCCCCAAGGGACGTAAGTCTTGTCTTTAAGAATGGTGTGTGGATTCAGGGACAACGTCTGTATATTCCTGAAACAGTCAGATTAAGAGTATTGCAACTCATTCACGATTCCAAGATAGCTGGGCATAGAGGAATTCTAAAGACACAGGAATTTCTTTCTCGTTTCTTTGGTGGCCCACTTGCAGGAAGGATGTTTTGAATTATGTCACTTCATGTGAGGTCTGTGCAAGATGCAAAACACCTCGCTCCTCACCAACTGGTCTGTTACAGCCTCTTCCCACCCCGTCCCGCCCGTGGGGATCCATTTCTATGGACTTCATTGTGGAGTTACCAACCTCTCAGGGGAAGAACACCATTCTAGTGGTGGTTGACCGTCTAACAATGGCAGCTCATTTTATCCCTTGTGTCGGCTTACCCACTGCAAAACAGACATCAGATTTGATGATTAAAGATGTGTTTCGCTTACATGGAGTACCGGATGAGGTTATTTCGGATCGAGGGGTGCAATTCACTTCTAGGTTTTGGCAAAATTTCTGTGCAGCATTGGACATTAAAGTAAACCTTTCTTCTGCTTTTCATCCCCAGACTAATGGACAGACCGAACGAACCAATCAAACCCTGGAGCAGTATCTCCGCTGCTTTATCTGCCACCTACAGGATGATTGGGTGGATCTACTTCCATTAGCTGAGTTCTCGTATAACAACTCTCAGAGTGCCTCCACTAAACAGTCTCCTTTTTACTCTAATCTAGGTTATCATCCTAACATTCTACCACGATTTCCCATAGAAACGCCTTTACCAGCAGTGGCTGAAAGAATCACGTCTTTACAGAAGAATATGGATCTTCTAAAGGAAAATCTGGAATCGGCTCAAGAAAGGTACAAGAAAGCAGCAGATAAATTTTGTAAACCTGCACCAGCTTTCAAGGTAGGAGACTTGGTCTGGCTGTCAACCAGAAATCTTAAGTTAAGGATTCCATCGTCTAAGTTGGGACATAAGTACATTGGACCCTATAAAATCAGTAAAATTATAAGTGCCGTTGCTTGTCGTCTTCAACTGCCCAGAACTATGAGAATCCACCCTGTCTTTCATGTATCCCTACTAAAGGCTGCGACACCCAATACGTTTCCTGGACGTTCCTCTCCTTGCCCTGACCCAGTGCTAGTCGATGGTCAGGAAGAATTTGTGGTGGAAAGGATTTTAGATTCCAGGTTGTATAGAAATCAGTTACAATATCTGATTAAATGGCAGGGCTACCCAGTGGAGGACAACTCATGGGAACCGGTCAATAACGTTAATGCTCCTCGCTTGCTCCGTCAGTTTCATCAGAGGTACCCACACAAGCCTGGTCTGAGGTCATCCGGAGGTTGTCCTTAAGGGGGAGTAATGTAAGGTTCTATGTATATATTCCTGAAACTCAGTTTGTTCGTCAGCCATTTTACTTTCTGTCTTGCTGCAGCTATCTTGCCCTCAGTCAAAATGGAGTTTCCAGCTTGCATGTTCCCGCCCTGATTCTCTCCTTTGCTTCTTAAGCAGCCACAGCTGAGCAATCAGTGCTTCAGAATCTAGCCTGCAGTGAACCTGTGACTTGACTCCTGTAAGCCTTGGACCTTGTACTCCAGCTATTCCTACTGAGGAACTCTGAAGCACTTGTGGACTCTGAACCCTGCTCTTTGAAAGACCCACGTTTGCATGGACTTACGGTAACAGAGAAGAAGATCCTGAATCTGTATTGGAGAGTGATTGCTGAGCTTGGATTACTCTGGCCTGCTGTGTCTCCTGTTTCTGTGTCTGCAAACTGTGTGACTATTTCTGCCAACTTGTATGAAGTAATACAGGACTTTTCTATATCAAACCTGTGACTCCTGTGTTTTCATCGCACCCAAGCACAAGACGCTATATGAACTGTACTACATACATTACACAGAGACATCTTGACTCTGGGTGATGGAGTGGCTTTTCTGGTACTATGTCCAGCACCTCCTGTGATAGGTCTGCAGTGTGGTTGTTTGAGGTTCCTGTTTCTTCTTGGGTCAGGGTGAAGAAAGTGTCATGGTCCCATCTTCCTGGAACACTCTGGTCGCTTTCAGCTTCTGCAGTAGGTCCACTCCCAATAGGTTGAGGGTGCAGGTTTTTTACACAACAAACTGGGACATGATGGAGTGTTCTAGCTGAGTCCACACGCTCAGGGGCTTCATAATCTGGAAATATCTGACTTGACCATCAATTCCCATGCAGGAAGCAGAAGATTCTGGTTGCGGAGTTCCACAAGAAAAGATATGACTACGCCATCCACTCTCAGGATATTGGTCCCACGGGTGGGGTTCCTTGTGGACTTGGTGTGCTCTTGTCCTATGGACGGGGTTCTTCACTGCTTTCTGTGTTTCTTCTTTTTCTGGGTGAAGTCAGTGTTCTGCACTTGTTCCGGAAATGACCAACCTCGCCACAGTTGTAACACTTGACATTCCTTCTGTCCCGGCGGGACTCAATCCTTTTTGCTACTGTGAGCAGGGTATCCATTGCTATTGACGTGTACTCAGGCCTGGCTGCTACCAGTGGTTTCCTGATTGGTTCTCTCAGTCCATGCACAAAAGCCTGTGCCAACATCCGTCTGTGTGTCTGATCATGGGTAATGAGGCCCAAATCTTGAAACACTTGCATTACTCTGTCATGGAACTTCTCCACAGACTCTGTCTTGTCTTGACTCGTGACATGTAGGCTGAGAGTTTGTCCTGTCAGTCTGCTTTTGGCCCATTCTCTGAGTTGCTCAATTAGCTTTGGTCCTGTCTCCCAGGCATACGCATCTGTGAGACAGTGAAGGAATATGTGTTGAATGGGGTGTACATTTCACCTAGGTATAAGGGAAATGTGTGGCTTTGTAAACCTAGTGGTAGAGAAAGGTCACTACACCTCACATTCAGCCCACACTTGCAGCTCAGGCCTGAAGCCATTCAGCTGCTAATTAGGAGACCAGAAGTAGGTGTCTGCAAACACAATCAGAGAGCTGGCTTAGTCTGGACACAGGAAGGGGTCCAGGCACAAGAAGCAGTCTCCAGGAGTGGGAGCACGCTTAATCTGGACAAGGGGTCCAGGCACAGAAGGTGTCTCCAGGAGTGTGAGCTATCTCAGTCTGGGTGCAGGAAGTACCCCGGACACAGGAGTAGTCTCAGTGAGAATCCGTGCGAATAGCGGCTGAATAGGAGTGGATCTCTCTCAAGTCTGGACATTGAAGGTGCCTTCAGACACAAGGAGGAGTATCTGTGAAACTCCATACTGGTAACATATATCATATGTGTTGTTTTGGGCCAGGCTGGTAGAGCCGGGACCCGGATAGACAGGGCAATCTATCTAAGTGTAATTAGTGGCTAGACAAGCCCAGGTCTTCTGTTTATGATTTGTTTTTATCTGTTTGCTGTGGACTTTAATAAAACTGGTTGCGGCCAGTTTTACACCAGAACTGCTGTCTAAATGAACTGTTTTCGTGCCATTCTGTCTACCCAGACAGCGATCCTAGAGCTATATCCCCTGAAAAGCTTACAATTGGCGGAGAATGCTGGGGCAGCGCAGTGGCTGATACAGTTGGTGCTGGAGTGTGCATGCAGCACAATGGCTTAGAGACAGCAATAAAGGTGAAGTCTGTTGAAATAGCAGCAGAAAAAAAAAAAAAAAAAGTGTGTCAAGAGAAACGTCTGATTGGAGCAGTCTTGGAGAGACAGTGGCCCTGATAGGGTCTGCAGAGAGAAAATGTATGCACAGCAAAGCTGAACTTGTTGTGAAAATGACTGTGGAATGTGCAGCAGCAAAAGAAATGTCTGTGGAGCAGTCTTAAAGAGACAGTAGCCCTAATAGACTTTGCAAAAGAAAAAAAAAAAAAAAGAGGGTGTTTGCACAGCAAGCTGAATTTTTCTGTGGAAAAGACTGTGTAGTGTGTATGTCTTGAGTGAAGACTGCCGTTGTTAAGACAGAGAAGTCTGACAGCATGGAGGCGCTGTTTGAACAAAGGGCGCAAGTTAATATGCAACATAAGACTGCTGTGATTGAGACAGATGAGTCCGGCAGTATGGAGGAGCTCGTTGAGTACCTGGTACAGGCCGAGCAGAGCATGCGGCTGCGGTGCCAGCTACAGCAGCAGGAGACTAACCGGTTGTTGGAGCAGATTCCAGCTCTCAGCACCTCGTCCCAGAGTAATGTTGTGAAGGTACATGCGTTGTCCGCTGTAAAAAAGGCGGTAAGACGGTCCCTGAAAAAGATGACACCTCGTGATGATGTGGAGGTATATCTCACTAGGTTTGAGAGACTGGCAGAGAAGGAGAATCTGCCCCTATCTGAATGGGCCATGATGGTCGCACCCTATCTGATTGGAGAGCCCCAAAGGGCCTATGCTGACCTGAGCAAGCAGGACAGCCAAGACTATGCTAAGCTGAAAGTGGAGATTCTTACCCGGCCGGGTGTTGCGGTGACGGCCCGTGCCAGGGGAGTTCATGACTGGAGTTGCAGTTGGGAGTCTGCAGTCAGTAAACCTGATTATGGAGTTGAAAAGGTGATAGTGAACCGCTACATCCAAGCACGTCCTCCTGAGGTACAGCCAGAGGTCGGACAAGGAGACCACCAGGACGCCAATCGTCTGGTCAGCCTGATGGAGAAGGCCTTCGCCAGCAAAGACTGTCTCCGTGACCAGCCGTCTGAGAGGTCGTCACTTCAGAGTTCCCGGACGCTGAACTCTCGCGGTAAGAGCGTTCCAGCTGTTGGGGACATGGGGTATGCTGATAAGCGGGTTCAGGCCCGAGGGGACATGTGGGTGGGAGAGTGTGATGGACAGTGTTGGAGATGTCGTGAAATTGCAGCCAACTGTCCAATAGAGGGGGAGCCTATGTATTGTGATGTTGGCAGATCCCTCTCTCCCTGCGCAGAGCCTGTGTGTGTGTCCACCTCAGCCGAAGAGACTGGACCACAGATGTGCCCGGTGGTTGTAAATGACTGCCCAGCACAGGCCCTCTTAGACTCAGAGAGTCCAGTGACTTCCGTATGTGACAGCCTGATTGATAGGGACTTCATCCCTGAAAAGCACCTGAGTGTGGTGTGCATCCATGGAGACACCAAAGTCTACCCAGAGACTGCCGTGGATTTGGTCCCTAAACTCGGGGAGGTTTCATATGAAGTGGGGGTAGTGAAGAACCTGGTGCAACCTGTCATATTGGGTAATGACTTTCCCCGATCTAAGGATCTCTGGGGGAAAAATGTTTCTGATGGACAGTGTGATGAAGCTCCTACTGAGGGTGCGCAGTCCCGAGGGGCGGAACACAATGCTAGTGGGCCGTTAAACTTATATGATGATGATGATCATGATAATGATGATGACCATGATAATGATGCTGATGCTGATAATGATAATGATGATGATCATGATAGTGATGATGATACTGATCATAATCATGATAATGATATTGATAATAATGATGACTGTGATAGTGATGAAATTCCTTTGCAGGTGATGTTGGGAGACGAGGATGGTGGTTCTCGGAACCGAGTGTCCCTTACTTACCTGTGTCCTGTGACAATTTTGAGAGTGAGCAGTGGCGAGACCCCTCTCTTAAAACGGCCCAGGAAAATATAAATGTTCTAAATGAGGTTTCCCAAGAGCCTGGCTCTGAGGAGAGGTTTCCTCATGTTGCCATAAACACTGAAGTCCAGGGAGAGGTCGTGAGCCAGCTCCTAGTACCTGAGCTATATAGAAGTATAGTGCTGGGGTTGTCACATAGTCACATACTTGAGGGACCAGATGGTGCAGTTAATGTTGTGGATGACATATTAACTAAGGTTCCAGATCAAGTTGTGAATGAAAATGAATTGTATAACCCTGACAGTGAGCAGGATGTGAATGAAAATGAATTGCATAACACTGACAGTGAGCCAGATGTGACTGAAGAAGTAGAGTGTAGGACGGACGGTAGGGCTTCTGGGCATGTCCTGCCAGAAGAGCCTGAAGGTGGGGAACTGGAGAAATGTGAAAAACCCCCTATACCTTCTGTGATAGTTGGTGACACATGGTCAGTGCACCAGGGACAGGAGGTACGTGAGTTTCTGAGGAAGAGTCAGCAGAAGTGTTCTGATGTGCCGGGTCGTACTTCTCTGGCCAGGCACTATATCAAAACTGAGCACGGCCCTAAGGTCAAGATGAAACCGTGCAGGATACCCGAGGCCCACAGAGAGTATAGGCCTGGGAGGGTACAGGGTAGTGCGGATGGTTCAGATGAAGAGAAAGCTGATGTTGGCTATGACTCAGGTGAAGATACAAATGACAGTGGTGAAGATGAAGCTGATGAGGGCTATGACTGGTCCAGAGTTCACTGTCTCTGTTGGATTGTTGACCAGCCCTCCGGTCTGGATGACCAGCCCTCCGGTCTGGAGAAGAGGGAGGGGATATGTGAGACAGTGAAGGAATATGTGTTGAATGGGGTGTACATTTCACCTAGGTATAAGGGAAATGTGTGGCTTTGTAAACCTAGTGGTAGAGAAAGGTCACTACACCTCACATTCAGCCCACACTTGCAGCTCAGGCCTGAAGCCATTCAGCTGCTAATTAGGAGACCAGAAGTAGGTGTCTGCAAACACAATCAGAGAGCTGGCTTAGTCTGGACACAGGAAGGGGTCCAGGCACAAGAAGCAGTCTCCAGGAGTGGGAGCACGCTTAATCTGGACAAGGGGTCCAGGCACAGAAGGTGTCTCCAGGAGTGTGAGCTATCTCAGTCTGGGTGCAGGAAGTACCCCGGACACAGGAGTAGTCTCAGTGAGAATCCGTGCGAATAGCGGCTGAATAGGAGTGGATCTCTCTCAAGTCTGGACATTGAAGGTGCCTTCAGACACAAGGAGGAGTATCTGTGAAACTCCATACTGGTAACATATATCATATGTGTTGTTTTGGGCCAGGCTGGTAGAGCCGGGACCCGGATAGACAGGGCAATCTATCTAAGTGTAATTAGTGGCTAGACAAGCCCAGGTCTTCTGTTTATGATTTGTTTTTATCTGTTTGCTGTGGACTTTAATAAAACTGGTTGCGGCCAGTTTTACACCAGAACTGCTGTCTGAATGAACTGTTTTCGTGCCATTCTGTCTACCCAGACAGCGATCCTAGAGCTATATCCCCTGAAAAGCTTACAGCATCTAACTCTGTTGGAAGCTTGAAGTGTTCTCTCATAATTGGCCAGAATGCATCACCTGCTTTTATTTCCATTACGGTCCAGAGATCAGTCCAGGCTGCTGCATACGTTCGCTGGATCTGCTGCATTTTTTTTGGCAAAATGGCATGGGGTGTATCCCTGGGTCTGGCAGCATACTGATCACCTGGCTTGGGATGAAGGGCTCATAGGATGGTGCCTCTACCTGTCCCTGCTCTATTGGTGCTTGTGTGTTTTCTTCCCTAGTATTGGGCAGCATGTGTGACGTTGCATCTTCATCTTCATCAGATAAGAAGTGACATGGTGTACTTGGTGCATACACTGGGTGAGATTTGGGCTTTAAAGTTGTCTTGCTGCATGGGGATTTCCCACTTCCTTGCTGAGGCTGCGGTGGATCAGTGGCATGGTTCCATGCTAGCAGCCCTGTAGCTATACCACCCCCCTGTGAAGCCCTAGCTGTGGACTGTTGTGTCTGGGGGCTACATGTAGCGTTTTGTGTAGGGAGATCTGCACTTTCTTCTCCTGATATAATGACTGGCAATGTTTGTACTGTGCTTGGGATAGACAAGGTGCCCTGTGCTGGAAACACTGAATACAGGGACACCACATTGCTTGGATTTGGCGTTGACCCAGTTGATGACGAAGTAGAAAAAAGAGGAAGAGAAGGGAGGTGTGAGGGAGGAGCGAGAGAAAGAGGAGGGGAGGGAGAGAAGAGTGAAAGGGGGAAAAGAGAGAAAGATGGAGGAGAGAGAGAGAAGAAAGATGGAGGGGGAGAAGTAGAAGAAGATGAAGAACAAGATTTGAGAGTTGGAGAGGAAGAGATAGAAGAAGAGGAAGATGAAGAAAATGGATGTGTCAGAGATGTGATGGAGGGAAAAGAAGGAATGAGAGGGATGGCAGTGAGGAAAGAGGAGAAAAGTCTGAAGAAGAAAGAGAAAGGGACTGAGAGAAGAAAAAGGAGAGGGTGTCCCCCCTGTGACTCTTGAGAGGGGATGGTTGAAACAAAAATGCCTTCTCCCTGTGGAGAGAGGCGGGGAGTGTTTTTCCCTGTACAAGGCTCCTTACTCAATGAGAGCAGCCTACACCTGTCCCGTGTCTCCACATGATGGACATGTGATGTGTGTGACTCTGAATTCTGCTCTTGTGACATGTCAGTGATCTTTTTCTCACAGATGATTTAACACCTTTTCAAACTTATTCACATAAAAAAAAATCACTTCCTGGTCCGTTCAAATTAACTTGCTGTATCTTTTACACGATGCACCGCTGCTCTTTTATAGCAGATGGTAATCTATTAATAAACTTTCCCGTTACCTTTCAAATAACAAAAAACAAGAAAAAAACATTTCATTATGCAGCGTAAAGGCTGCCTGTCTATTTGCTTCTCACGTACTCTGACATTCTATTCACATGCCTAGCCCTTCGATTCTTACGTACTGTGTCTATTCCAAAAACCTATTCAACAAAGGTGATTTAAAAATCTGAAAACTGCTGCACTCTGGTTCTGTTTGTTCTCGCCGAATGCCCGACGGGAGGGGCTACTCAGACCACTGCGTAGTTTGTGTCTGCTCTCTCCCTCAGCCTGTAATTCTCCTTATCTATGTGACCTTGTTCTAAAGCAAGCTTGTAGAAAAAAAAATGGCTGGAGAAATAAAGCTCTAAAATAAATTGCTTAGAGAAAAAATCTCTCCAAAATCATTTAAAAATGTACTTAAAAGAAAAATTTTAAAAACAAAAGTTAGATTTAGTAAAAAAAAAAAAACCTCTAGAAAAGGAAACAAAAAATAAATTCACCAAAAAGGGGAGAAAAGAGAAAAAAACGTATTAATCATAAAACTCTGAAAAACAACCCTTGTTACTAAAACAGCTAATTAAAAATCTCTGGAATGTCAGCTGGCTGCTTTCCCCCTCCCTTCCTTATATCTCTGCTTGCTGTCTCTATAGGCACTGAAATCACGTATCAAAAAAATAAATATATATTATTCCTCAGAATAGCAAAAAATGAATATAGTTCAGTCTGAATGCCTGATAATTCTCACGTTAAAACCTGTAGCCAAAAAAAACCTAGCTTAAAAAAAAATAAAAATCAAAGCCAAGAAACAGAATGCCTGATAACGTGATTAGCAGAGGAGGGGGGTCAAAGGGGTTTTCTCGCTGCTGCAGCCAGCACACTGCTCTGAATGAGATACTGACAGAGCGCACGGAGATGTGATTTAAAGCGACAGTACCTGATACACGACAGTGAGACAGACACCCGGGAGAATACGAATCCCTCTTTTGATGATCTGTGACACATACAAGCTGCTCTGGTAACTGATAACTCACCAATTGCACTGGGCGCGGTGAGGCTCAAGGTTCTATCGCTCTGTACCGTACGCCCTGGCTGCTGCACCGGTTACAGTAATCTGCAATAGCCTTCATCAAAATTCTCACTATCCACGTCTGATTTGACTGGGATGGCCTCCCGGTGCGTGGACGATTATTGTGAGAACTTATCCAAACAAAGCTTCTGCCCTTCACGTCTGATTTGACTGGGATGGCCTCCCAGTGCGTGAAAGTTTACTGCAGAAACTTAACCGAACAAAGCCCTCGCTTCCACAACTGGATTTTTTTGATAACTTCCCTCCAATATGTGAAGAATATCTGCGTGGACTTATCCAAAACAAAGCTCCCGCCCTTCACGTCTGATTTGACTGGGATGGCCTCCCGGTGCGTGAAAGTTTACTGCGGGAACTTATGCAGCAATTTGTCTTTTGCTATACAGCCCCAGAGATCAGCAAGCAAAAACACAGTCACCGTTCCAACTTTCTCCCGGTTCACATAAAACATGAAACATATACAGCACAGCAGCAACCAACTCGGCTTATATCCCAGGGCTTTTGGATAAGGGTATGGACTTTTTACACAACCTGGGAATGCGGTGATGACCACGTCCGACCGGCTGGAAGTGTAGGCTAGGACTAGGCACAGGGAACATTCAGGTAAGATGACAAAGTTTTCTTACCTTACTGATGGAGCTGCAGTCTCCGTCCCGTGTGCCAAGGCCAGGGCCAACACCCCCGTCTCTCCGGTCGGCCGGGTCCTCGTGCGTTTCGTCCAATGCCCCGCGTGCAGGCGCCAACTGATATGGAAATTTAATTAGGATAAAAATATCCTTCCGTGTTTGCTGCTTGCCATGTCCAAATCTCTATTTAATGTCTTCTTGAGCGCTCAGAACGAAATGAGGACTGTCCACACGAAAGTGTCAGTATTAGAGTTGAGCGATACTTTCCGATATCCCTAAGTATCGGAATCGGAATGGTATTGCCGATACCATTAAAATATCGGCGATACCCGATACCGATACCGGAAGTCCCATGTAAGTCTATGGGAACAAAATATCGGAACTAAAAAAACCCCATTCTTTCCTTGTAAACACTAAATATACACACATAGAATACATATATATATATACATGTCATTGTGACATATATATATACATATATGTATAGTTTATACACTTCTACATAGTAAAATATCCTCTGATTCAATTGCCGGGTAAAGCCGGCTTCTGTGAAAAGACAGAAGCACCCGACATGAAATGACACTTGGTGTACATAGGGTTAACCATGTCTTTTCATGTCGTTTGCTATCTGATTTGCACAAACAATTAAATCAGTCTATGTTTGCAAAATTTCACACCTGTAGGGGTTAATTAAAGGTGTAAATTCGTTGTAAAAAAAACGGACTTTTTTGCTACGAATTTACACCTTTAATTAACCCTACAGGTGTGAAATTTTGCAAACATAGACTGATTTAATTGTTTGTGCAAATCAGATATCAAACTACATGAAAAGACATGGTTAACCCTATGTACACCAAGTGTCATTTCATGTCGGGTTCTGCATTTTCACAAAAGCCGGCAATTGAATTAGCGGCTATTATACTATGTAGAAGTGTATGAACTATAAATATATATATATATATATATATATATATATATATATATGTGTCACAAACTCAATGACATGTATATATATATATGAGGTGTAAAATTGCTGAAAAAAAATGCGTGGGCTCCCGCCCTATTTTCGCAACCAGACAGACAAAGCCAGTGAGTGGGGGCAGATAATAATAGCCCAGAGAGGGACCATTATTTTTGGCCCCCCCCGGCTACTAACATCTGCCCCCAGACACCCCAGAAAGGGCAAATCTCTAATTAGATTTGCCCTTTCTGGCACTTTGCCCGTCTATTCCCATTGCCCTGTAGCGGTGGCGAATGGGTTAATAAGGGGTTAAAATGACCTTGCAATTGAAAGGTCACTTTAAGCCAGGTTAATAATTGAGAGCTGTCAATTAGACAACTATCAATTATTAATCCTATTGTATGAAAGAAAAATCAAACACACACACTTTAATAAAAAAGAAGTTTAATGAAATAATCACACAGTTTTTGACCATATTTTATTTACCTGCTAAAACCATTTCCTGTAATAAAAATAAATAATAAAGCAAAATTATTCTTACCAATCCGATGCACAGTCAGGTCCCATGGTGTTATCCTTCAGAAAGGGTTAATGTTTACTGCAGGGACCGCAGCTAATGCTGCAGCCTCACAGTAAACCCCCAAATGAATGAGTTCCTCTCCTGGCTGACAGGAGAGGAAGTGGAAAGCTTAATTGATTGCTTTCCACTTTCACTTCAGGTCAGCCAGGGACACAATCAGTGATGTCAGAGGGAACTGATTAACAAAAATAGGGGTTCCCTTCGAAAAAAAAATGGCGTGGGGTCCCCCCTATTTTTGTTAACCAGCCAGATGAAGCAGACCGCTGAGGCCTGGATTTTCAGGCTGTTAAGGAGCCAAGATCCATGGACCTTGCCAGCCTGATAATACCAGGCCACAGCAGTCTGCATATCTTGGCTGATTAACAAAAATAGGGGATCCCTCGAAAAAAAAATGGCGTGGGGTCCCCCCTATTTTTGTTAACCAGCCAGATGAAGCAGACCGCTGAGGCCTGGATTTTCAGGCTGTTAAGGAGCCAAGATCCATGGACCTTGCCAGCCTGATAATACCAGGCCACAGCAGTCTGCATATCTTGGCTGATTAACAAAAATAGGGGATCCCCTCGAAAAAAAAATGGCGTGGGGTCCCCCCTATTTTTGTTAACCAGCCAGATGAAGCAGTCCGCTGAGGCCTGGATTTTCAGGCTGTTAAGGAGCCAAGATCCATGGACCTTGCCAGCCTGATAATACCAGGCCACAGCAGTCTGCTTAGCTTGGCTGGTTAACAAAAATAGGGGATCCCCTCGAAAAAAAAACGGCGTGGGGATCCCCCCTATTTTTGTTAACCAGCCAAGTAAAATGCAGACTGCTGCGGCCTGGTATTAAAAGACTGTCAAGGCCCATGGATTTTGGCCCTCAACAGCCTGATAATACCAGGCTACAGCAGCCCCACATTTGGCGCATCAAAAGATGTGCCAATTGTGGCACTTTACCCGGCTCTTCCCACTGCCCTGTAGCGGTGGCAAGTGGGGTAATAAGGGGTTAATGTCACCGTTGATTGCACGGTGACAATAAGCCCGGTTAATAATGGAGAGGTGTCAATAAGACACCGATCCATTATTAATCCCAAAGTTTTTAAATGTTTAAAAAAAAAGACACAGCAAGAAAAAAGTCTTTTAATGAAATAAAAGAGACAACACAGTTTTCATTTTTTTTATTACTCTCTCATTCCTGCGACGCCATCGATCTCCTGTAAAAAAATAAAAAAAACAAACCAACAGTATACCACCTGTCCGACGCAGTCCATAGTAACGATTGTCCCACGACGATCCAGCTCTGCTACATCGGAATGACAGGCAGAGCCTGACATCCTGGCGCAGCACAGCTGCTTACCAGCTTCCCCGGCGGTGACGTCATCGGACTGCTTTACGGCCGCGATTACCCAGCAGTCACTGCAGTTATCGCGAGATACTGCATGTGACCGCCGGGGAGAAGAGGATGGCGGCCATTAAGCAGCCCGGGATGTGACCGCCGGAGATCTTCTGCCGGGTAAGTGCCGCTGACTCCTGACAGACCCGACCGACGGACACTGACAGTGACAGTGACATTCCGATTCCGGTATCCGATATGACAAAAATATCGGAACTCGGAATCGGAATTCCGATACAGCCAATATCGGCCGATACCCGATACTTGCGGTATCGGAATGCTCAACCCTAGTCAGTATAACAGTTCGTCAAAGACATACATTTATTATTCATTCAAGGTTTTATACGTTTACAAAAAGGGGCTGGTTAGTCAATTTACATACAATTAAAAGCTGCTAGATTATTGGCTGTTCTAGTGTAAATATGATAATTATGATAAAAGAGCTGAAGTTGCAGAATTATTGTTTATATTCTTGTGACCTAGTTGTCTTGCATAACTATAATGTAAACAACAGATATCTAATAGGACTTTTTGTACTTCATGTATTTGTTCCTTTACGAAGGCCTTTATGAAGGCCAGATTTCTTTAAAACGACTGATTATAACTGGCCTAGAAATATGTGAGCACAGGGTTTTTTAGCAAGTGAGATCTATCTAACTGTGAACTGTGAATGCATATATGTGAATATACTTTGAATATATGGAATACATATATATTTCCATGACACAGGATACACATACAGCATACCTACCAAATTTGGAAGACAGGAAAGAGGATTAAAGGCTGCGGCGCGTGTTGCGCGCCGCTGAAAATTTTAGGCCACGCCCCGACAACACCCATTTCACAGCTAATCACACCCATATCCTCGCCCCAAGCGTAACCATTTAGCACTGCTGATCACACTGACTGGTAATGAGGGCACAGTGGCTGGTACTGAGGAAAAGAAAGAAAGAGCAGCGAGAGAGAAAGAACAAACAGAGAAAGAAAGAGAGAAAGAAAGAAAAGAGAGAAAGAAAGAACAGAGAGAAAAAAGAACAGAGAGCGAGAAGGAAAGAACAGAGAGCGAGAAAGAAAGACTAGAGAGAGAGCCATAGGCGTAGCTAGGGTTTTGGTTTAGTGGGGGCAAAACTTCTGAGTGGGCCCATCATCAGAGAACCTCAGCAAATGACTGCGCTGTTGGCCAAAATAATCTATATATAAAAAGACCAATATTGATATTACCGCCATATGGTCTGTGTTAAATAATACCAGTCCTACAGAACATATAATAGATTACAGCACAGGTACAGATAATGACTTACCGCTGATGTTCTTTCTAATGGAATTGTTCACTTTTCATGTCTTTTCCATCTGGCCCACACCGACATGACGACTTCTCCAGCCAGGACTCGACTGCACCCCCATTAAAAAAAAATAAAAAAATACTCACCTCCCGGCTCCTGTGCTGCTCACTGTTCTCCCTCTCAGCGTCTGACAGTGGGCGCCGGCAGGTGATGTTATTGCGCCCACTGTCATACGCTGAGAGGGGGATTATGGGAGAGAAGGAGCGCTCGCTCCTTCTCTCTCTATGCGGTCAGCTTTATCGGCTGGATGCCGATACAGCTGACCCTCCGATGACGGGTGGGGGGCCCACTGCTGGCACCGGGCCCCCCCCAACGCCTGTTCAGGCCCCATAGCTTCCGGGCGGCAGAGCAGGAGAGCGATTCTCCCTGCTCTGCCGCAGAATGTAACTGTATCGTAGCTCCGGGTGGGCCCCCTCAGAGCGCGGGCCCCGGGGCCACCGCCCCCTCTGCCCCACGACCTATCCTTTCAAATCAGGGCCCACCACGCAGGAGCTGGGGCCCACCGTAGGTTTCTCCGGTGTCCCGGTGCCTCAGTCCGACCCTGCTTGCCAGTCTGATAATACCAGGCCACAGCAGTCTGCATATCTTTGCTGGTTAACAAAAATAGGGGATCCCCTCGAAAAAAAATTGGCGTGGTTCCCCCCTATTTTTGTTAACCAGCCAGATGAAGCAGACTGCTGAGGCCTGGTTTTTCAGGCTGGTAATGAGCCAATATCCATGGACCTTGCCAGCCTGATAATACCAGGCCACAGCAGTCTGCTAAGCTTGACTGGTTAACAAAAATAGGGGATCCCCTCGAAAAAAAAAAACGGCGTAGGGGTCCCCCTATTTTTGTTAACCAGCCAAGTAAGATGCAGACTGCTGCGGCCTGGTATTAAAAGACTGTCAAGGCCCATGGATTTTGGCCCTCAACAGCCTGATAATACCAGGCTACAGCAGCCCCACATTTGGCGCATCAAAAGATGTGCCAATTGTGGCACTTTACCCGGCTCTTCCCACTGCCCTGTAGCGGTGGCAAGTGGGGTAATAAGGGGTTAATGTCACCGTTGATTGCACGGTGACAATAAGCCCGGTTAATAATGGAGAGGTGTCAATAAGACACCGATCCATTATTAATCCCAAAGTTTTTAAATGTATAAAAAAAAAGACACAGCAAGAAAAAAGTATTTTAATGAAATAAAAGAGACAACACAGTTTTCATTTCTTTTATTACTCTCTCATTCCTGCGACGCCATCGATCTCCTGTAAAAAAAGAAAAAAAAAAAACCAACAGTATACCACCTGTCCGACGCAGTCCATAGTAACGACAGTCCCACGACGATCCAGCTCTGCTACATCGGAATGACAGGCAGAGCCTGACATCCCGGCGCAGCACAGCTGATTACCTGCTTCCCCGGCGGTGACGTCATCGGACTGACTGCTTTACGGCCGGGATTACCCAGCAGTCACTGCAGTTATCGCGAGAAACTGCATGTGACCGCCGGGGAAAGATGATGGCGGCCATCAACCAGTCCAGGCCGTGACCACCGGAGATCTTCTGCCAGGTAAGTGCCGCTGACTCCTGACAGACCCGACCGACGGACACTCACAGTGACAGTGACAATTCCGATTCCGGTATACGATATATGGGAAATATCGAAAGTCAATATCGAAAGTCCGATACAGCTAATATCGGCCGATACCCGATACTTGCGGTATCGTATCGCTCAACACTAATGGAGAGGCGTCAATAAGCCACCGATCCATTACTAATCCTATAGTTGTAAATGGGTTAAATAAACACACAGCCAGAATAAAGTATTTTAATGAAATAAAACACCACACAGTTTCCCATCTTTATTGTACTATGAGACTCCCTCCATCCCCTGTAAAAAAATCAAATTAATATACTCCCTGTTCCGACGCAATCCATGTAATAACGAGTGTCCCACGACGATCTCCCCTATAGAGGTGTCACTCTATAGGGCCTCCAGTGACTCACTGACACTAGACAATGGCTCCTGCAGTGTTGTCACAGAGGGGTCACTTGAGTTTATCCTCTCACTTGAGGGCAATGCTGTATGAGAATTTTCCATGCAGCAGGGTCGCAAGTGACAGGATGAACTCCTGTGACCTGACGGCGGAGTGATACAGTGCGGAAGGATTCCTTCCTCATTGTATCATCAGAGGCCTCGAGAGATCGTCGTGGGACACTCGTTAATATATGGATTACGTCAGGACAGTGAGTATACGGTTGTGTTTATTAATTTATTTTTTTTTACAGGGGATTGAGGGCGTCGGGTATAAGCAGTATGGTGAGTATGTATGTGTTTTTTTTTTACTAGTCAGCACAGTAGCCGGATAATGGGACTACTACTGTCTCATCATTGGCTACACGCACACACACACATAGATACACACAGACACCTGCACACAGACCCACACATATTCACTGCACACATAGTCTCCGCCCACACACTTCCCTCCTCCCTATCTGCAGCGTTTCTTACACCCACATCCTCAGCAAATCCGCAGATCTTTTTTAAACCTGCAGTTTTGCTGCGGATTTGACTTACTTAATGCAAGTCAATTGGGGCAGAAATGCTGCAGATCCGCAAAAAGAATTGACATGCTGCGAAAAAAAACGCTGCAAATCCGTGCGTATTTTTCCGCAGCATGTGCGCAACAAAACTCAAAGTCACATAGAATAACATTGGCTGTGCACTACACTGCGGATTTGATGCAATTCTGTGCGTCCAAAAACGCTGCGGATCCGCATCTAAATGCGCAACGTTTGCACACAGCATGTACACTATATATAGAGCTCCTGTGTGTAATGTCACTAGTGATCACTGTATTATCTGTACACTGACAGTATATACTATTACTATGTACAGAGCGCCTGTGTATAACGGCACTTATGGTAATATTATTACAGTATTCTGATTTTTTTTAATTAATGATCGCTACTGTAGTATTTGGTCACTATGTGGTGGTAAAATGTGGGTCTGGTCATGGTGTGGAGCTATTTATGCCTTGCATGTGGTATTAATGGTCATTTTTTTTTAAAAAAAGTATGTGACTCATTCCATAAAGAAACATAAATAAAAATAAAGCTAAAAAGAGTATTGGATGTTTTAACGAATGTTTAAGAGGTGAGAGTAGAGTAGGGCCTGGCTGAAAGAGTCTACCTTGTGGTGGTGGCTTCTTAAAATAAATCTTTTGGCCAAAAGAAAATCTGCAGGTTATGTATGTATGTGAGCTGGTGTTAGATAGGAACTGATGTGTGAATGGTGAGGATGTGCTGCAGAAGGGAAGTTTTTCTATGACTGGGAGATGGGACTGTGGAAGATTCAAGGCCTTGAGGCAGAGCCTGGGAGAAGTCTCAAGGAGGCCAATTCCTGGTGGCAGCCCTGGCTGTATATACTGTACATGCTGCTTTATATCTGGATCATCTACCGATGTGCAATAGTGTTCACCCCCCAATAATGTTCTTGTTATTCTGAAGACTCATCATTTTTTTATTTTGTCTTTTAATTATTTTCCTGTTCATGTAACATTTTACATTAATATTGATCTACTTGTACATTATGGACCTATGTGGACCCTCTACTGATGTGGACCCTCTCCTGATGTGGACCCTGGCTCGCCCCCAATACTCCGCACATGCGGGGTGCAGTGAGATCACAGGGCGGGAGGCGGCAGGCAGCGGAGGCCATCGCCTGTGTTACCCTTCTGGGCTCTCGGCAGCTCCAGCTCGTCCCCACATCGTACAATCCGCTTCCTGGACGATGGACATTGTAGTACCGATTATATACAGTATACTGTGTGTCTTCTGTACCTACACTATATACAGTATACTGTGGATCTACTGTACCTACACTAATGCAGTATACAAGATTCAAGATTCAAAGAAGCTTTATTGGCAGGACTAAATACACATTAGTTTTGACAAAGCAAGTGTACAAAACGGAATAGGGATAGGGATGTTGGGTAGGGGCAGATCTAGGGTAGGGGCTATGGAAAGAAATTACATATAGTAGAAGCTGGAAAGTAACTGCAGAAACTGAACAATGAGCGGGAAATTCAAACTTCCTAACAGTTATGTGTTCAGCCAATCAGCAGAAGGAAGGAGGAGCTAATGTAGATTCTGTAAGCCCCGCCCTGGAAGCGCGTCATCTCTGCAGTTCTCTCTCTGGTCCATTCTTCCTGTATATAAAGGAGGAGTCCGTGCGGTGCAGTCATCAGTTTTAATTCACTGCAGAAGATGTCTGGTCGCGGCAAAGGAGGAAAAGGACTCGGGAAGGGCGGCGCCAAGCGGCACAGGAAGGTGCTCCGTGATAACATCCAGGGCATCACCAAGCCTGCCATCCGCCGTCTCGCTCGCAGAGGAGGCGTCAAGCGCATCTCCGGCCTCATCTATGAGGAGACTCGCGGGGTCCTGAAAGTCTTCCTGGAGAACGTGATCCGTGACGCCGTCACCTACACCGAGCACGCCAAGAGGAAGACCGTCACCGCCATGGACGTGGTGTACGCGCTCAAGCGCCAGGGCCGCACTCTCTACGGCTTCGGAGGCTGATTGTATTCTCTGCTCTGTCCTGACAACACAAAGGCTCTTTTCAGAACCACCACATCTTCTAGTGAGAGGCTGCACCTAACGTTCTGTGCTGGGGTCTTGTGTCTCCTGTTCTCTGGTGATTTAGATTTTCTTTTGGGTATAACGCTCCTGTGATTCTCATACTGTAGTTACAATAGCGGCCGCCGCTCCATAATTGTTTTCTAGCGCTGATCCGCGTCTCCGGGTTTTGTCCTCTGATGCGGATTGTTCTGTTGCTGCTTCGGCGGTTTGAATCGCTTGCGATTCCCGCCTTGTGCGGCAGCTTCCGTTTTTTTTATATGCAGCACGTGGTGTGTGGACTGGCTGCTATACAATGATTTGTTACCTGTGCAGCGATCTATTGGTCTAGTGCCTCTAGATTATCTGCAGGTTTCCGTGATAAGGAGCTACGTTCATTTTGATAGAAGACCCGGGGTTCCGGTCAATGGGTATAATAAGTGAAGCCGCATTATCCAGATAGTGGGATGTGCCCGCAGTGTGTGATCTGGGACTAGGGGCTTATTTAAAGGAAATTTAATACATTCAGATTTGTGGAGCATATCCCAACCAGGGAAAATTAATCGGCTTTCCCACGCAGATCCCACTGTATCCGGAGTCCTGAAATCTACTGGGGCCGCGTCTGTTTCCCTGTTTATCTCTGATAAATCTGGGTTAGTTTTCTATATAGAAACCTATATAGATCCTGCGCTTATTGGGCTCACAGGGAATGTCGCTGTATTAGGCCGCTGCATAGATGGACGCCCTATGTGCCGGCCGCGTCCTGGGCACTGAAGGCTATTATACCTCACCAGAATAATAATGGCGACTGCTCAGGAGAACGATCACCGTGTTTGGGGGGCAGACAGCTGTGGGGACAGGACCCTGTATTATCAGTGGGGCAGAGCTCCCCCCACCGGTATACACAGCGATCGCCGCTACAGGCAGAGGGGCCGGTAATAATCCGACGGACGAAGAATAGAGATTGAGCGGGAAATTCAAAATCACCAACGGATCAGAAATCATCCAATGATCGAGAGACATCCGCAGGCGCCGACAAATCCCAGATACAAATGTATCCGCCTACATTTAACTCCTTAGTGGCCGTGTGTTTGCTGATCCCCACTACTTGCTTACAGAAGCGGCGACTTCCCCACCCGAGACCCAACAGCGCTCACATCAGGCTCCTGGCAGAACATATGCGGCTTCATACGTCCGTCTGTGATGGGATCAGCGCTGACACCACAGGGAATCGCACAGAATAATAAGTGATTGAGGAGCCTCCTGCATGTGGAGATGGGGCGGAGCAGAAGGACTGACAGGGATTATTCCTGGCTCAGCTTTCCAGATCTATGGGGAGAGATCTGTCCCAATCACTACACACAGTCCTACTTCAATAAGGGCTAATTTCCAGGTAGCGCTTTCCCCATAGACCCAGTGAGCCGCTGTCAGCTGTGACGGGACTGTAAACCCTGCAGCGTGGGAGGCTGTGACTACAGTGAAATGGCTTCTTAGTAGCCGCCCTGGTGCGGTGTGAATAGCCGGCTCCCTCCGGAGTTCGGCTGCTCCTCCCCGGTACACACTGTACATCTCCCTCATGTGTCTGATATCAGTAACATGAAGCAGGATCAGTCATTACCCGCCATGAATTTCTGCGCTGTGGTGACCGCAGTACAGTGGAGCACGGATCGTGTATAGTTACCTCTATATACCGCCTGGTGCAGACGCCAGTGTGAACATCCCTGATCTCTGGTGCCGGCTCTTATGAGGAGGATGTGGCGGCTCTTAGAAGAGCCTTTGGCTGTGTGGACAGATGTGGGGAGCGGTGATCACTTGCTCTTGCTCGCCTTGCTGCTCTCGGTCTTCTTGGGCAGCAGCACGGCCTGGATGTTGGGCAGGACGCCCCCCTGGGCGATGGTCACCCCACCCAGCAGCCTGTTGAGCTCCTCGTCATTGCGCACCGCCAGCTGCAGGTGACGGGGGATGATGCGGGTCTTCTTGTTGTCCCGGGCAGCATTGCCGGCCAATTCCAGGATCTCAGCGGTCAGATACTCCAGCACAGCGGCCATATAGACCGGAGCGCCGGCGCCGACTCTCTCGGCATAATTGCCCTTGCGGAGAAGCCTGTGCACACGGCCGACTGGGAACTGCAGTCCTGCCCGGGATGAGCGGGTCTTCGCCTTAGCACGGACTTTGCCTCCTTGTTTGCCGCGTCCAGACATCGCTCTGATCTTCTCCAAGTGCCGAAAAGCGCAGGAAGAATTGACTTCTGGAGTGATGCCGGTTCTGCCGCCTCATTTGCTTTTTATCAGCTGCTGCCCCGCCCTCCTACCTTCTCAATGGATGGATCTGAAGCCGCCAATGGGGAGCAGACTTGTGGAAACACCAATAAGGCCTGTTTCACACATCCGTTTTTCCCCTTGCGGCGCCCCCAGCATTTTTTTCGCAGCGCCACATCACAAAACCGTATGCGCCGCATGCGGTTTTTTTCCCATTGACTTTTATTAGCGCCGCATGGCGCCGCATGTCACTGCGGCGCGTCCGGTTGGTGCCGGATGCGGTGTCTGGTCACCGTCAGGTGTCTGGAAAAAACGTTGCATGTAACGTTTTTTGTCAGCAGCGAAAAAGCCGCATATGCGGCGCATGCGGTTCTTTTTTACAATGAAAGTCTATGGACGCTGCATCCGGTAGCCGCATCGATTTGTTAATTGATATACCAGCCCTCAGCAAACATATAAAAAAAAAATTGGGTGGGACATCAGACACAGCCACAGAAGCCACAGGAGCCACAGAAGCCACAGAGAGACACGGAGAGCCACAGAAAGCAGCACCAACGCAGCCACCGACGCAGCCACCAACGCAGCACGACGCAGCCACCGGACTGGCAGCCAGGATCCGTACCATGGAGCAGACGGTAAATATGAACCACCCACCCCCAAATTCAAAAATTTAAAATACATATGTCACCAATGCTGTGTGAGCTGATGTTTATTTTTTGTGGCCTGGTACATTATATATTTAATGTTTTTTCTGTGATGGGGATTGGTTCCCCAGGTATTGTATGAAATTAAATTGCCGATGATGGGGTGGGTCCCCGAGTTTAAAATGCATTTGTTTGGGAACTTTATTGTGTATTCACTGCTACTGTTGTGAATGTTGATAATGTAGATCTACTGGTACTGTTTTTTAGCAGTGATGTGCTTGGTCTCCCTGCGACAATCTGAAATGTGGATGTATTTGTGTATCAAATTTTTTTTTTATTTTTAAAAAAGTATTAATTTTTTTGGCCAGTGATGTTGTTGTTTTTTATGCTACTATCTGAAATGTGCATGTGTTTACTATGGTAATGTTTCTCTCCATTTTTTTTGCCAATGTTTTTTTTTTTTTTGGCCTGTCACGGTTTTATCTACTCATGGTCTGTTGAATTGTTTGACTATGCTAATGTTTTTTTGTTTGCAATCTTTGTTCTTTGTGGCTTGTCAAGGTTTTATCTACTCATGCTGCTATTATTTTTCTGTGTTTAGTATACAAATGTTGATGTACTTTTCTTTTTGTTGCAATGTTATTTTTTTGGCTGCCTCTGACCTTAGCTACTCATGCTCTTATGTGAAATTTCCATGTTTTTATTATCATATTGTTTTTTTTTTGGCCAGGGATACGTTTACCCTGGTACTGTTGATGGCTACAAAAAATGATTGCATGTGGTCGGAATAATGTCGTTGTTTGAATGTTATATTTTAAAACAGGGACAATCAAAACATATAAACCAATTTTTTTTGGTCTGTTAATTCCACAGCAGAAGAATTGATGCTGGCGATGAAAGGGCGCAGGACATCCTGGATGCAAGGAGGCAAGCCAGCAGAAAGTAAATGTCATCCCCCATGTCCCTAAAAATTTAATGTTTGTTTTTCTCTGATGGGGTGGATCCACATACCGCGGCGACTTCGCAGGCGCTGACACCGCTGCTCCTCAAACTTTCGCTCCTTCTCCAGAACGATAAACCTCAATCGATTCATCTCCGCAGTAAAATCAACAAGATTCCTGAAGATATTGCCGATAATGGGTTCCATGTTCGCCAATCACTTGCTACTTGCTCTTCTCTCCAAACTGCACTTTCTCCTCTACAACCTGTCAAAGAAGGGATGTAGGAGCAGTGTATATATAGGATTACAGTAGCCAATCATATTTGGAACCCCAAAAAGGGCCCCAAAATGGGCGTGCTTAAAAGCCGGATCCGGCGCATTACGGCGTCAACGGATGCCAACCGGATACACCGGATGAGACGTATGCGGTTCTTTTGCATTCGTGAACCGGATGCGGCGAAAAACCGGATGCGGCACATCCGTTGTTCAGAGAAAATACCGCATGCGGCCCTGCGGCTAAATGCCGGGGGCGCCGTTTAGGCGCCCGCTGGATGTGTGAAACAGGCCTAAGACGCAGCACACAAATGTCACATGACTTTCTTACCCAGTAGGAGGAGCAGACAGCGGTGCGCATGTGCTGTGCGGCTATAAATACCGCTGCGCTGGAGGAGCAGGAGCATTATCCTCCATTCTCGTTGTTGTGGTTTCACCATACCTGATCCCGCCAAGTCTGCACCCGCACCAAGAAGGGCTCCAAGAAAGCCGTCACTAAGACTCAGAAGAAGGACGGCAAGAAGTGGAGGAAGAGCAGGAAGGAGAGCTACGCCATCTAGGTGTACAAGGTGCTGAAGCAGGTGCACCCCGACACCGGCATCTCCTCCAAGGCCAGGGGCGGAACTATAGTGGAAGCAGGGGAAGCAGCTGCCACAGGGCCCGGGCTAGAAGGGGGCCGTCCCTGCTGCAGCTGCCCTGTGATTTAGGAGCAAAAAGGGGGGCCCGAGCACGCTGGCAAATGGATCCGCGCTCGGGCCCCCTCCCAACATTTTGTTCAGGCTTCTGACTCTGAACGCTGATGCATAACAACACTGTGTTGTTTTAAAGAGACACTACAGTGTTGTAAATGCAGACAGCGAACAGAAATGAGCACTGTAGCTTTAAGCTGCGGCCCAGTGCATTATGGTCCGTCTGTCACAGCGTGTGTGCATGTGGGGGCGGACAGCAGACGGCCAGGCAGACCACATGAAGCAGCAGGCTGACTGGACAAGCAGGTGGAAGCCCGGGCGAGCAGGGTGAGTACCGTGAGTCTCTCAACAGTGAGAAGAGGCTTGGCTGCTCAATGGTGACTGGGAGGGCAGGTGCAGGCAGGATCTAACAGGGCCCACATTCAACAGGGCCCAGGCCCCAGGCTGCAGTGCAGGGGGCCCACATTCAACACAGGGCCCAGGTAGCAAGGGGCCCGCATTCCAACAGGGCCTCGGGCTCCTGGGCCCTGTTTGACGCAAGCCTCAAGTCACCACTAACCTCCCCCTGGGCCCTGTTGGGCACGGGACCTCAGTCACCAGTAGCCTCCCCCTGGCCCAGTAACAGCCTCATGGTTGCTACAAGTGACGAGTGACACCCTGATCTCTGCTACATGTGACAAGTAACAACCTCAGCTCTACTACATGTAACAAGTAACAACCTCAGCTCTGCTACATGTGACAAGTAGCAACCTCGGCTCTGCTACATGTGACAAGTAGCAACCTCAGCTCTGCTACATATGACAAGTAACAACCTCAACTCTGCTACTTGTGACAAGTAGCAACCTCAGCTCTGCTATTTGTGACAAGTAACAACCTCAGCTCTGCTTATGTGACAAGTAACAACCTCAGCTCTGCTCATGTGACAAGTAGCAACCTCAGCTCTGCTACATGTGACAAGTAACCTCAGCTCTTCTACATGTGACAAGTAGCAACCTCAGCTCTGCTACATGTGACAAGTAACAACCTCAGCTCTGCTACATTTGACAAGTAACAACCTCAGCTCTGCTACATTTGACAAGTAACAACCTCAGCTCTGCTACATGTGACAAGTAGCAACCTCGGCTCTGCTACATGTGACAAGTAACAACCTCAGCTCTGCTACATGTGACAAGTAGCAACCTCAGCTCTGCTCATGTGACAAGTAACAACCTCAGCTCTGCTCATGTGACAAGTAACAACCTCAGCTCTGCTCATGTGACAAGTAACAACCTCAGCTCTGCTCATGTGACAAGTAGCAACCTCAGCTCTGCTCATGTAGACCAGTAAGCAACCTCAGCTCTGCTCATGTGACAAGTAGCAACCTCAGCTCTGCTACATGTGACAAGTAACCTCGCTCTGCTACATGTGACAAGTAGCAACCTCAGCTCTGCTACATGTGACAAGTAGCAACCTCAGCTCTGCTACATGTGACAAGTAACCTCGGCTCTGCTACAGTGACTAGTAGCAACCTCAGCTCTGCTACATGTGACAAGTAGAACCTCAGGCTCTGCTACAAGTGACAAGTAGCAACCTCAGCTCTGCTACTTGTGACAAGTAGCAACCTCAGCTCTGCTATTGTGACAAGTACAACCTCAGCTCTGCTACTGTGACAAGTAGCAACCTCAGCTCTGCTCATGTGACAAGTAAGCAACCTCAGCTCTGCTCATGTGACAAGTAACAACCTCAACTCTGCTACTTGTGACAAGTAGCAACCTCAGCTCTGCTATGTGACAAGTAACAACCTCAAACTCTGCTATTGTGACAAGTAGCAACCTCAGCTCTGCTCATTGTGATCAAGTAAATACCTCAAGTCAGTACCGTTTACTGTGACAAGTAACAACCTCAGCTCTGCTCATTTGACAAGTAACAACCTCAGCTCTGCTACATTGACAAGTAAACCTCAGCTCTTCTACATGTGACAAGTAGCAACCTCAGCTCTGCTACATGTGACAAGTAACAACCTCAGCTCTGCTACATTTGACAAGTAACAACCTCAGCTCTGCTACATTTGACAAGTAACAACCTCAGCTCTGCTACATGTGACAAGTAGCAACCTCAGCTCTGCTACATGTGACAAGTAACAACCTCAGCTCTGCTACATGTGACAAGTAGCAACCTCAGCTCTGCTCATGTGACAAGTAGCAACCTCAGCTCTGCTCATGTGACAAGTAGCAACCTCAGCTCTGCTACATGTGACAAGTAACCTCAGCTCTGCTACATGTGACAAGTAGCAACCTCAGCTCTGCTACATGTGACAAGTAGCAACCTCGGCTCTGCTCATGTGAAGTAGCAACCTCAGCTCTGCTACTGTGACAAGTAACCTCAGCTCTGCTACATGTGACAAGTAGCAACCTCAGCTCTGCTACATGTGACAAGTAGCAACCTCGGCTCTGCTACATGTGACAAGTAGCAACCTCGGCTCTGCTATGTGACAAGTAGCAACCTCAGCTCTGCTACATGTGACAAGTAGCAACCTCAGCTCTGCTACATGTGACAAGTAGCAACCTCAGCTCTGCTACATGTGACAAGTACAACCTCGGCTCTGCTACATGTGACAAGTAGCAACCTCAGCTCTGCTACATGTGACAAGTAGCAACCTCAGCTCTGCTACTATGTGACAAGTAGCAACCTCAGCTCTGCTACATGTGACAAGTAGCAACCTCAGCTCTGCTCATGTGACAAGTAGCAACCTCAGCTCTGCTACATGTGACAAGTAGCAACCTCAGCTCTGCTATGTGACAAGTAGCAACCTCAGCTCTGCTACATGTGACAAGTAATCAACCTCAGCTCTGCTCATGTGACAAGTAGCAACCTCGGCTCTGCTACATGTGACAAGTAGCAACCTCAGCTCTGCTACATGTGACAAGTAGCAACCTCAGCTCTGCTACATGTGACAAGTACAACCTCAGCTCTGCTCATGTGACAAGTAACAACCTCAGCTCTGCTCATGTGACAAACAACCTCAGCTCTGCTACATGTGACAAGTAGCAACCTCGGCTCTGCTACATGTGACAAGTAACAACCTCAGCTCTGCTACATGTGACAAGTAGCAACCTCAGCTCTGCTCATGTGACAAGTAACAACCTCAGCTCTGCTCATGTGACAAGTAACAACCTCAGCTCTGCTACATGTGACAAGTAGCAACCTCGGCTCTGCTACATGTGACAAGTAACAACCTCAGCTCTGCTACATGTGACAAGTAGCAACCTCGGCTCTCCTACATGTAACAACCTCAGCTCTGCTACATGTGACAAGTAGCAACCTCAGCTCTGCTCATGTGACAAGTAACAACCTCAGCTCTGCTCATGTGACAAATAACAACCTCAGCTCTGCTACATGTGACAAGTAACAACCTCAGCTCTGCTACATGTGACAAGTAACAACCTCAGCTCTGCTACATGTGACAAGTAGCAACCTCAGCTCTGCTACATGCGAGGAGTGACAGCCTCATCTCTGCTACATGTGCGGAGCGACAGCCTCAGCTTTGCTATACAAGTAGCAGAGCTGAGGCTGTCACTCCTCACATGTTGCAGAGATGAGGCTGTCACTCCTTACATGTAGCAGAGCTGAGGCTGTCACTCCTCGAATGTAGCAGAGCTGAGGCTGTCCCTACTCACATGTAGCAGAGCTGAGGCTGTTCCTCCTCACATGTAGCAAAGCTGAGGCTGTCACTCCTCACATGTAGCAGAACTGAGTCTGTCACTCCTCACATGTAGCAGAGCTGAGGCTGTCACTCCTCACATGTAGCAGAGCTGAGGCTGTCACTCCTCACATGTGTAATTGGTGAGGGCGTGGTGCAGAAGTACGGTATACAGAACAATCTTAGATTATTCTGTATACCGGACTGTTGTTCTACTGAATAAATCATCCGTTTTGAAAGCAATTTGCAGGCTGGATTACAAGTTTCTTCACATATTTACTCTGCAGAAAGCCTACCTTTCCCTCACTACCTCAGTTGCTTCCTGGGAGTTAGTTCTTTTCTGTTATTTCACTATCATTACTCCAAAAACCTCTAATTTTGGATAATAAAGGTATCTTTCTTAACACAACTTGGGTAGACCGGGATTGGCAACGCGCGCGAGGGGGGGGGGGCCCATTGTGAAGTTTGCTGTGGGGCCCTGCCGTTCCTAGTTACGCCCCTGTCCAAGGCCATGGTCATCATGAACTCCTTCGTCAACGACATCTTCGAGCGCATCGCAGGGGAAGCCTCCCGCCTGGCTCACTACAACAAGCGCTCCACCATCACCTCCCGGGAGATCCAGACCGCCCTGCGCCTGCTGCTGCCCGGAGAGCTGGCCAAGCACGCCGTGTCCGAGGGCACCAAGGCCGTCACCAAGTACACCAGCGCCAAGTGATCTGCTCAGCCTGCTGCTCCGCCATCACCCAAAGGCTCTTCTAAGAGCCACCACCTCTTCACTATAGAGCTGTGGCTGCGCCTGTGTCCTCTCCCGGCTCCCTTGGAAAACACAAATATTAGTACTATGCTGCCATAACTCTGCCCTAGTAATGATGACTCCTATCATACCACGAATGTCACTAATGCCGAAATATAAGAACTGATCTCCATAGGGTAGATTGTATTCTCCTTCCTGACATCTGATCGCAGATCTTCCTCTTATTGGGTAATGACTGGTATCAGACAGTGTCACCCACATTTTCTAGTGCGCCTATAATATCTTGTTGCTGGAGTCTGATCTGCTCTGGTGAAGGCGCCCTGTTCTCCGACCATTGGTGTGGCCCAGCAGCTCTTATGCCATGGAGTAAGAAGCCGCAGAGCTGTGGGACCTGGTGTCACTGAAGCGTTCACACTGGTCGGCGGCTGCAGTTATTGTCATCTGTTTCTGGGCGGAGTCTGCGCCTGTTACTTTGTGCTGATTGGTTGTATTTGAATTTCCCGCTCTTCCGTTCCTTATGTGCATGTCTCTTCAGAGGGAGAGAGGACAGGAGCTCTAGCTCCGCCCACAAGTTATTTTTGTATTGTTGAAAGTAATAAGACCAGCGGAGACCACGCCCCCTAACCCAGAGGGCGGGGTTAATGGAAATCAGGATGAGCATGTGAACGGTGATTGGTCGCGGGACATCACACACTTTTGGCGGTTCAAGTTATTTTACGAACTAGCCAATGGAGTGCAGGGGTCGTGTCCACATGAGGCGTGACTAGGAGCAGAGGAGTATAAATGTCCCTCTCTCACCGCTCCTCTCATTACTTCTCTTCTATACAGAGCTATGGCCAGAACTAAGCAGACTGCTCGGAAATCCACCGGAGGGAAAGCTCCCCGCAAGCAGCTGGCCACTAAAGCCGCCAGGAAAAGCGCTCCAGCCACTGGCGGCGTGAAGAAGCCGCACAGGTACCGGCCAGGGACAGTCGCTCTCCGGGAGATCCGCCGTTACCAGAAGTCCACCGAGCTGCTGATCCGTAAGCTTCCCTTCCAGCGCCTGGTGAGAGAAATCGCCCAGGACTTCAAGACCGATCTCCGCTTCCAGAGCTCGGCCGTCATGGCCCTGCAGGAGGCCAGCGAGGCTTATCTGGTGGGGCTGTTTGAGGACACCAATCTGTGCGCGATCCACGCTAAGAGGGTCACCATCATGCCCAAAGACATCCAGCTGGCCCGCCGGATCCGTGGGGAGAGAGCTTAGATCTGTCCTGCACCTGACTGACACAAAGGCTCTTTTCAGAGCCACCAAATCCTCCCTCAAAACGAGCTCATTCCTGACCTCTGCGTCCTGCTGTGATCTGAGAATTCTCTGGGTTCTTCACTGCTCAGTGTGTGTGATAATTACTGATGTTTTATGATGAAAGTAATACTCTTCTATTCGCCCCGATCCCATCACAGGCCTAATACTATAATCCTATCATCACCCAGGAGCCTGATGTGCTGTGACTGGATGCAGCAATATTACACACATGCGATTATACAGGGCGGCCATCTATCCAGCGATATTTCCTGTGAACACTCGCTGACTCCTATCGGCCGCTCAGGTCTGATCCTGAAAACTATGTATTAAGTTTAGCCTCCACACCCCCTGGTTGTCTCCAACCTGCAGGACCTCGTTTCTGTATATTCCCAGCACTCGGAATATTGCTGGTATGATGGAGTCACAAGTGATAGAAGTTATGCACCTTGTATTAAGAAAGCGGAAACTTCTTCCTTGATCCTGAGAATATATAAACTCCTGTATGGAACAGAAGCGACGACTGATCGCTGGACACAAACACTTGTTTAAAGGAGTTTATACAATATATCAAACATAGAACGAAAAGAGGAAAGGAAAATATACAATTTACAGGGTAAGAATAAGGGGTCAAAGGTCGGTAAAGTCTAGGAAAAGGCAACGGTCCAAGCAGGTCGGAGAAAGACAAGAGAACAGTTAGAAAACTGACAGTAACAGAAGAAAAGTAATCTGGTGACTACATTGAATAACCTCAATAATGGAAAAGAAAAACATGATAGTAACATACAAGATGTGAGGTCGCTGAGCTATACCTTATCTACATGTCAACAAGATCCAAGAGGGGAAAATCCCAGATAAGAGCCGCACAGAAGAGCTGGAAGTGGATCTTGATCAAAATCAAATTTGTAATTCAGTAATATTGAGTCATTTCTGACAGTTTTTCAACTGTTTCCACAGGTAACTTCCATAGAGGATCCAGTAGTCTTCTCGCATTTGTCAATTCTATTATTAGTGATTTTTTTTATGTGCAAAGCAAAATCTGTGCTAGAAAATGATTTTCTTGAAGAAATAGGAAAAACACCTTCCTTCCATTTCTCCTGCCTTTCAGGGTAAATTCACAGTGTGACTCATCCGGGGCAGGTATAGGAGATCGTACTGTGTATATAACATTTCCAGAATTAATATTAAGACTATTATGATTAGGTATATATTCCCTTTGCGGGATAAGATAATTCATATTTTACTTTTCCTTTTTTTGCGTTGATGGATTTTTCTTCTAATAGCTCATGATGCTCCATTCCCTAGCGGCTTATACACAGGAGATGGCTGTGCACAGCTATTCTCTATAGTCAGTTATTTTATTACATATCTCCGGACTGCTGCTGCTTCTCTGCGAGTGAGTGTTCACCTCAGTCTGCCTCATTGCTGCGTTTTTAATATTATTCCTGACACATGTCTCCTGCTGTATATCAATATGCCAGTGATTCAGCTATGACAAGTGAAAGCTGACTCTCAAACCTGCAGCTCCATCAGCTGAGGAAGGACAGGTTTTGGAAGGCCTCCTATGTGGTCTTTTTCCCTTGCTTTTACAGGAAGATATCAATCAGTGTTCTCTGAATGTAAAACTTCATATGAAGAAACAACTTATATCTGTAGTTTATGATCCCTGTCAGTTGCAATACAAGTATTATTAGGAGAAAGTAAATATCGTCCATACTGAGGAGTAGAAAATCCCAGTGGTGACAAGTTATTATCAGCTTTATAATTCTGTCCCCACTTGATGACAGGACCCGCGGCCTCCTGCCTGCGGCTCATTAATAGTCACTAAACCTGAATGTGTCTGGTAGGTGACACTGAGCTTCCCCCAATAATTAGATGCAGAGCTACAGATCGTCCCCGCACACACCATGACAGGTGATGTCCTTCCTCTTGTGCAGAGCCAGTGTCACCTAGCGCGGAGTTTCCTGCCTCCCTCTGTTCTGGAGGAGTCCTGACTGCTGTATGTTCTGCCAGTTCTCTCACAAGCTGCTCCGCTGTCAGGGTCCCCTTGGCACATAGCTTGTTAGATCAGCCTGCAGCTGAAGGGGGATCCCTGAGTGCGGGTGACACCTGTCCCGGAGTCCCCTGCCGCTCTGCTGTTCTGAAGCTGGAAAGACCTGAACAATGAGCGGGAAATTCAAACTCACTAACAGTTCTGTGTTCAGCCAATCAGCAGAGGAAGGGAGGAGCTAATGTAGATTCTATAAGCCCCGCCCTGGAAGCGCGTCATTTCATCAGTTCTCACTCTGGTCCACCCCTGCTCCATATAAAGGAGGAGTCTGTGCTGTTCAGTCATCAGTTTTTGCTCACTGTAGAAGATGTCTGGTCGCGGCAAAGGAGGTAAAGGACTCGGGAAGGGCGGCGCCAACGGCACAGGAAGGTGCTTCGTGATAACATCCAGGGCATCACCAAGCCTGCCATCCGCCGTCTCGCTCGCAGAGGAGGCGTCAAGCGCATCTCCGGCCTCATCTATGAGGAGACTCGCGGGGTCCTGAAAGTTTCCTGGAGAACGTGATCCGTGACGCCGTCACCTACACCGACACGCCAAGAGGAAGACCGTCACCGCCATGGACGTGGTGTACGCGCTCAAGCGCCAGGGCCGCACTCTCTACGGCTTCGGAGGCTGATTGTATTCTCTGCTCTGTCCTGACAACACAAAGGCTCTTTTCAGAGCCACCACATCTTCTAAGTGAGAGGCTATAATTTCATACCCTTTTTTCCAATCGAGGAATATGGGAAATCTGCCTGCGGTTTATACAGGAGTTTAGGTTTCCGGAGCAGTAGCCGCTTTCTGTAATAACAGGTCTATAGCTGCGCTCCCCTGATACCAGCAACGTTCCAGTACCGGAGCATAAAGAAATGAGATTCAGCTATTTAGAGGTGGATAGTGGAAATGTAGGTTAATCTTAGAGGCTCCGGGTCTGTGCTGTATACAAGATCCCCTGTGCGGCTGTATTTATTGGGAATTATTACTTATTTCATGCCTGCTTCCCTCTATTTTTGCTGCCCCGTCTTTATATACTGAAGCTAGCACTGCTGATTTCGGAGATGCTGTTTGAAAGGCGTATGGGAATATATATATATATTATATATATATATATACACACACACACACCTCTGTGCACATATCCACGCGGCTTCCACAGCAGAAGCCGTTTCTAAATCCCCAGTACCCGGAGCTGCAGTGGCTCCTCTATATAATCAGTCACTGACGCTCCAACTCTCACATCGGAGTAATAACCTCACACCCCTTTTACGAAGATGCGGGTTACAATTGGTGAGAATCAGGATGATGGAAGTAACGTGATCTCTGCTGCACATCGGCCCCTTCCCTCCATTCATTCATTACAGAACTCACCTGTAGGCTCTGATCATACAGCTCTGCAGGGACAAGGTGGTGGCTCTGAAAAGAGCCTTTGTGGGGACATAACAGGGGCTGCAGCTCACTTCTTAGCCGCGGGCTTCTTGGCTTTAGCCGCCTTCTTAGCCGGACTCTTGGCAGCTTTGGTTTGGCCACCTTCTTAGCCGGACTCTTCGCCACCTTCTTGGGAGCGGCTTTCGGCTTCTTGGGGCTCTTGGCCGCTTTCTTGGCAGCTGCGGGCTTCTTGGCCTTTTTCGGGCTCTTCTTGGCCGCGGTCGGCGCCTTCTTGGGCTTCTTCGGAGATTTGGCGGCTTTCTTGGCAGCAGCGGGCCTCTTGGGCTTGGCCGCAGCTGCTGGCTTCTTCTTGGCCACTTTGTCCTTCGTCTCCTGCTTCTTGTTCAGCTTGAAGGAGCCGGAGGCGCCGCTGCCCTTCACCTGGAGGAGGGCGCCCTTGGTGACCAGAGACCTGACGGCCAGCTTCAGGCGGCTGTTGTTCTTCTCTACATCGTACCCTCCGGCAGACAGCGCCTTCTTCAGTGCGGCCAGAGACACCCCGCTGCGCTCCTTAGAGGCGGACACGGCTTTCACGATCAGCTCGGAGACGCTGGGACCGGAGGATTTCTTGCTGCTCTTGGCGGCGGATTTCTTCGGCTGCTTCTTGGATTTGGCGGCCGGTTCTGCGGGAGGGGAAGCGGCGGCTGGCGCGGTCTCTGCCATCATGTGCTGCGGAACTAGAACACAACAATCTCCTGATAGGAAAACACTGAGGCCGGAGCTGGAGGCGCCTGCTATATGTACAGGCTTCCTGCGCACTGATTGGCTGCAGAGCTGCACCGTCCTGCGCATCTATTGGCTGACACTGGACACAGGCCCCCGCCCCTCCCAGCTGAGCCCGAGTGAAGCTCCGCTCTCCCCTTGTGCTTCCCTGCCCGGGATAAAAGCCCTTTACCGACTGACACCGGGCAGCAGAGCGCGCTTCCTCCGTGGCTTCTCCTTTCCTCCATCATCTCCGCCGACCGTTTGTAGCCGTCACTAGCAGAGATGCCGGGAAGGAGCGGAGAGGAGGTCCCGGATCATCGCCGTCGTCCTCCCGACCTGCACATCACTGTGTACCCGGGAAGGTAAATCTGCGGCGGAGCTCGTGCCTCCTATTCCCGGCTCCTGTCACCATCACAGGGATCGGTACTACAATGTCCATCGTACAGGAAGCGGATTGTACGATGTGGGGAGAGCTGGAGCTGCCGAGAGCCCAGAAGGGTAACACAGGCGATGGCCTCCGCTGCCTGCCGCCTCCCCGCCCTGTGATCTCACTGCACCCCGCATGTGCGGAGTATTGGGGGCGAGCCAGGGTCCACATCAGGAGAGGGTCCACATCAGTAGAGGGTCCACATAGTCCATAATGTACAAGTAGATCAATATTAATGTAAAATGTTACATGAACAGGAAAATAATTAAAAGACAAAATAAAAAAATGATGAGTCTTCAGAATAACAAGAACATTATTGGGGGTGAACACTATTGCACATCGGTAGATGATCCAGATATATAAAACAGCATGTACAGTATATACAGCCAGGGCTGCCACCAGGAATTTCTGGCCTCCTTGAGACTTCTCCCAGGCTCCACCTCAAGGCCTTGAATCTTCCACAGTCCCATCTCCCAGTCATAGAAAAACTTCTCTTCTGCAGCACATCCTCACCATTCACACATCAGTTCCTATCTAACACCAGCTCACATACATACATAGCCTGCAGATTTTCTTTTGGCCAAAAGATTTATTTTAAGAAGCCACCACCACAAGGTAGACTCTTTCAGCCAGGCCCTACTCTACTCTCACCTCTTAAACATTCGTTAAAACATCCAATACTCTTTTTAGCTTTATTTTTATTTATGTTTCTTTATGGGAATGAGTCACACACTTTTTTTAAAAAAAATGACCATTAATACCACATGCAAGGCATAAATAGCTCCACACCATGACCAGACCCACATTTTACCACCACATAGTGACCAAATACTACAGTAGCGATCATTAATTTAAAAAAATCAGAATACTGTACTAATATTACCATAAGTGCCGTTATACACAGGCGCTCTGTACATAGTATATAGTATATACTGTCAGTGTACAGATAATACAGTGATCACTAGTGACATCACACACAGGAGCTCTGTATATAGTGTACATGCTGTGTGCAAACGTTGCGCATTTAGATGCGGATCCGCAGCGTTTTTGGACGCACAGAATTGCATCAAATCCGCAGTGTAGTGCACAGCCAATGTTATTCTATGTGACTTTGAGTTTTGTTGCGCACATGCTGCGGAAAAATACGCACGGATTTGCAGCGTTTTTTTTCGCAGCATGTCAATTCTTTTTGCGGATCTGCAGCATTTCTGCCCCAATTGACTTGCATTAAGTAAGTCAAATCCGCAGCAAAACTGCAGGTTTAAAAAAGATCTGCGGATTTGCTGAGGATGTGGGTGTAAGAAACGCTGCAGATAGGGAGGAGGGAAGTGTGTGGGCGGAGACTATGTGTGCAGTGAATATGTGTGGGTCTGTGTGCAGGTGTCTGTGTGTATCTATGTGTGTGTGTGCGTGTAGCCAATGATGAGACAGTAGTAGTCCCATTATCCGGCTACTGTGCTGACTAGTAAAAAAAAAACCACATACATACTCACCATACTGCTTATACCCGACGCCCTCAATCCCCTGTAAAAAAAAATAAATTAATAAACACAACCGTATACTCACTGTCCTGACGTAATCCATATATTAACGAGTGTCCCACGACGATCTCTCGAGGCCTCTGATGATACAATGAGGAAGGAATCCTTCCGCACTGTATCACTCCGCCGTCAGGTCACAGGAGTTCATCCTGTCACTTGCGACCCTGCTGCATGGAAAATTCTCATACAGCATTGCCCTCAAGTGAGAGGATAAACTCAAGTGACCCCTCTGTGACAACACTGCAGGAGCCATTGTCTAGTGTCAGTGAGTCACTGGAGGCCCTATAGAGTGACACCTCTATAGGGGAGATCGTCGTGGGACACTCGTTATTACATGGATTGCGTCGGAACAGGGAGTATATTAATTTGATTTTTTTTACAGGGGATGGAGGGAGTCTCATAGTACAATAAAGATGGGAAACTGTGTGGTGTTTTATTTCATTAAAATACTTTATTCTGGCTGTGTGTTTATTTAACCCATTTACAACTATAGGATTAGTAATGGATCGGTGGCTTATTGACGCCTCTCCATTAGTGTTGAGCGATACGATACCGCAAGTATCGGGTATCGGCCGATATTAGCTGTATCGGACTTTCGATATTGACTTTCGATATTTCCCATATATCGTATACCGGAATCGGAATTGTCACTGTCACTGTGAGTGTCCGTCGGTCGGGTCTGTCAGGAGTCAGCGGCACTTACCTGGCAGAAGATCTCCGGTGGTCACGGCCTGGACTGGTTGATGGCCGCCATCATCTTTCCCCGGCGGTCACATGCAGTTTCTCGCGATAACTGCAGTGACTGCTGGGTAATCCCGGCCGTAAAGCAGTCAGTCCGATGACATCACCGCCGGGGAAGCAGGTAATCAGCTGTGCTGCGCCGGGATGACAGCCTCTGCCTGTCATTGCGATGTAGCAGAGCTGGATCGTCGTGGGACTGTCGTTACTATGGACTGCGTCGGACAGGTGGTATACTGTTGGTTTTTTTTTTTTCTTTTTTTACAGGAGATCGATGGCGTCGCAGGAATGAGAGTACAATAAAAGAAATGAAAACTGTGTTGTCTCTTCTATTTCATTAAAATACTTTTTTCTGGCTGTGTCTTTTTTTTTATACATTTAAAAACTTTGGGATTAATAATGGATCGGTGTCTTATTGACACCTCTCCATTATTAACCGGGCTTATTGTCACCGTGCAATCAACGGTGACATTAACCCCTTATTACCCCACTTGCCACCGCTACAGGGCAGTGGGAAGAGCCGGGTAAAGTGCCACAATTGGCACATCTTTTGATGCGCCAAATGTGGGGCTGCTGTAGCCTGGTATTATCAGGCTGTTGAGGGCCAAAATCCATGGGCCTTGACAGTCTTTTAATACCAGGCCGCAGCAGTCTGCATTTTACTTGGCTGGTTAACAAAAATAGGGGGACCCCTACGCCGTTTTTTTTTTCGAGGGGATCCCCTATTTTTGTTAACCAGCCAAGCTAAGCAGACTGCTGTGGCCTGGTATTATCAGGCTGGCAAGGTCCATGGATATTGGCTCATTACCAGCCTGAAAAACCAGGCCTCAGCAGTCTGCTTCATCTGGCTGGCTAACAAAAATAGGGTGGACCCCACGCCAATTTTTTTTCGAGGGGATCCCCTATTTTTGTTAACCAGCAAAGATAAGCAGACTGCTGTGGCCTGGTATTATCAGGCTGGCAAGCAGGGTCGGACTGAGGCACCGGGACACCGGAGAAACCTACGGTGGGCCCCAGCTCCTGCGTGGTGGGCCCTGATTTGAAAGGATAGGTCGCGGGGGCCGCGCTCTGAGGGGGCCCACCCGGAGCTACGATACAGTTACATTCTGCGGCAGAGCAGGGAGAATCACTCTCCCTGCTCTGCCGCCCGGAAGCTATGGGGCCTGAACAGGCGTTGGGGGGCCCGGTGCCAGCAGTGGGCCCCCCACCCGTCATCGGAGGGTCAGCTGTATCGGCATCCAGCCGATAAAGCTGACCGCATAGAGAGAGAAGGAGCGAGCGCTCCTTCTCTCCCATAATCCCCCTCTCAGCGTATGACAGCGGGCGCAATAACATCACCTGCCGGCGCCCGCTGTCAGACGCTGAGAGGGAGAACAGTGAGCAGCACAGGAGCCGGGAGGTGAGTTTTTTTTATTTTTTTTTAATGGGGGTGCAGTCGAGTCCTGGCTGGAGAAGTCGTCATGTCGGTCTGGGCCAGATGGAAAAGACATGAAAAGTGAACAATTCCATTAGAAAGAACATCAGCGGTAAGTCATTATCTGTACCTGTGCTGTAATCTATTATATGTTCTGTAGGACTGGTATTATTTAACACAGACCATATGGCGGTAATATCAATATTGGTCTTTTTATATATAGATTATTTTGGCCAACAGCGCGGTCATTTGCTGAGGTTCTCTGATGATGGGCCCACTCAGAAGTTTTGCCCCCACTAAACCAAAACCCTAGCTACGCCTATGGCTCTCTCTCTAGTCTTTCTTTCTCACTCTCTGTTCTTTCCTTCTCGCTCTCTGTTCTTTTTTCTCTCTGTTCTTTCTTTCTCTCTTTTCTTTCTTTCCTCTCTTTCTTTCTCTGTTTGTTCTTTCTCTCTCGCTGCTCTTTCTTTCTTTTCCTCAGTACCAGCCACTGTGCCCTCATTACCAGTCAGTGTGATCAGCAGTGCTAAATGGTTACGCTTGGGGCGAGGATATGGGTGTGATTAGCTGTGAAATGGGTGTTGTCGGGGCGTGGCCTAAAATTTTCAGCGGCGCGCAACACGCGCCGCAGCCTTTAATCCTCTTTCCTGTCTTCCAAATTTGGGAGGTATGCTGTATGACCTCCTACAACTTCTGGCCATGCTCCTGATGAGCGCGACGGATGGTCTCGTGAGGGATCTCCTCCCACACCTGGACTAAAGCATCCACCAACTCCTGGACAGTCTGTGGTGCAACGTGGCATGGCCTAAAATTTTCTGCAGCATGCACAGCGTGCCACAGCCTTTGTCCCTCTTTCCCTTATTCAAAGGTTGGGAAGTATGATGTTGGGCCGCAAGAATATATTTTCTCTGGTGGGCCCAAGGTACTCCAGTCCGACGCTGCTGGCAAGGTCCATGTATGTTGGCTCCTTAACAGCCTTAAATACCATGCCTCAGCAGCAGGGGCGTACATATAAATCATGGGGCCCATAGCAAAAGTCTGAATGTTCCCCACCCCCCCAAAAAAAAAAAACAGAGGCATTGTAAATGTAAAGTGCCAGCACAGTGAGGGAAGTTGAGTCGCACAGAGACAGGGCTTTTGGGGGTACTCGGCACCGATCACGTCGACTTCTAGGGGATGTCACGAGTAGCACAGCTCGGTCCGTGCCCTGGTCGCTCACTGGAATGTGGGATATTTCCAGGGGATGATAGAATGTTCGTGTAGTTTGTCGTGACGCCACCTGTAGTACCTGGTCAGGGTGTCCAGCGCTGCTGTGCAGGTCCTCTGGAAGGGATGGTGTAGTGCAGGTAGGTGATAAGTCTTCTACAGGTAACACGCTATCCTTCCAGGGCAGATAGATGTGAGATAGAGCAATGGTGCAGAGTGATGTAGCAGAGTGGAGTATGCGACGTAGTAAGAAAGCAGGAAAGGAAACAATTCTTACTACAAAGACATGCAGCATAAGGCCCCGTTCACACATTGCGGTTTTAGATGCGTTTCCGCTGCGTTTCTTAACGCTGCGGAAACGCATCCAACCCGCAGCACAGTGCACAGCCAATGAATCCCTATGGGAACCGCAGGTCTGCTGTGCACATGCTGCGGAAAAAAACGCGCGGTTTAGCCGCGTTTTATTTTCCGCAGCATGTCAATTCTTTGTGCGGAACTGCAGCGGTTCGGCGCCCATTGACTTGCATTGAGTCGGGCACTTCCGCAGCAAAACCGCAGATCTAAAAAAGATCTGCGGGTTTGCTGCGGCTGAAACCGCTGCAGTTCAGGAGGAGGGAAGTGTGTGGGCGGTGCGTGGGCGTGAATAGTGTGCGGCGCTATGTGTGTGGGCGGTGCGTGGGCGTGTATAGTGTGCGGCGCTGTGTATGTGGGCGGTGATTGTGTGCCGGTGTCTGCGTGATCGGTGTGCGGGTCTGTGTGCGCGATCGGTGTGCGGGGCTGTGTATGTGCGGCGGTGTGCGGGGCTGTGTATGTGCGGCGGTGTGCGGGGCTGTGTATGTGCGGCGGTGTGCGGGGCTGTGTGCGTGTCTCCGTGTATGCAGGCATCGTCGGATGGGACTACAAGTCCCATCCGGCTATGCCTGCTACAGTGACAGTGACTGACACATTAGCCAATGATGGGACAGTAGTAGTCCCATCATCCGGCTAATGTGCACTGCTGAATGTAAAAAAAAAAAAAAATTACATGACATACAGAACATATAACATACACATGACATACAGAACATATAACATACACATGACATACAACAAATAACATTGATCACATACTCACCTCTTCCCCGACGCCATCCATCTGTGTATCGCTCTGCCGCCGGGAGAGAATGACGTCACTACAGTTCATTCTCTCACGGCAATGCTGGGTGAGAAAATTCCCACGCAGCATTGCCATAAAGTGAGAGAATGAACTCAGTGATGCACTGCAGGAGCCATTGTCTCCTGTCAGTGCATCACTGGGAGGCCCTACAGAGCAGTGGCATCACCTGATGTCACCGTTCTATAGGGGAGACCGTCGTGGGACACTCGTTATTAATTGGACTGCGTTGGACAGGGAGTATACGGTTGTTTTATTTTTTTACGTTTTTTTACAGGAGATCGAGGGCATCGCTTGGATCTGAGTGTGTAATAAAGATATGAAAACCGTGTTGTGTTTTATTTCATTAAAATAATTTATTCTTATGCGTGTGTTGTTTTTTTTAACCCTTTATTAATATAAGATTAATAATGGATAGGCGTCTTATTGACGCCTCTCTATTATTAACCGGGCTTAATATCACCTTACAATAGCAAGGTGATATTAACCCCTTATTACCCCATATCCCACCGCTACAGGGGAGTGGGAAGAGAGGGGCTAAGTGCCGGAAATTGGCGCATCTGGGGCGGCTGGGTGCTGGTATTTTTAGCCAGGGGGGGCGCCAATATCCATGGCCCCTTCCTAGGCTATAAATATCAGCCTGCAGCTGTCTGCCTAGCCTGTCTGCCTATAAATTATAGGGGGACCCCACGTCATTTTTTTTGGGGGGGTCCCCCTATTTTAATAGCCAGTGAAGGCTAGCTGCGGGCTGATATTCATAGCCTGGGAAGATCCATGGGTATTAACCCCTTCCCAGGCTAGAAATATTGGCCCCGGCTGTCTGCTTTCCCCCTCTGGCGCAGAAAATTGCGCGGGAGCCCACGCCATTTTTTTTCCCATATTTTTTTTTTTTTATTAACTATTGCGTTATTTTGTGTATGTGTACGCGTGTGTGTCTTAACTATTTATGTACCATTTTATCTATCTATCTATCTACTGGTATCTATTATCTATCTATGGCCGGCGACACACTTGCGAGTGTGATGCGAGTAAGTCGCACGACTTTCTCGCATCAACACCCGGCACGGCCGCCCACTCTCGGACCCGAATGTGCGGCTGCATAGAAATACATGCAGCCGCACACTCGGGTCCGAGAGCGGGCAGCCGTGCCAGGTGTTGATGCGAGAAAGTCGTGCGACTTACTCGCATCACACTCGCAAGTGCGACGCCGGCCTATCTCTATCTGTGTGTGTGTAATGGAGTGTGGGTTGGACAAATGTAAAAGAGGAGGTTGGGCAAGAAATGACATCACAAATCTTTTTTTTTTTTGTTAAACAACATATCTTTATTTAGCTGTAAAAACCGCATACAAAACCGCATGAGAAAAAACGCGTCAAAACCGCGCCAAAAAACGCATCAAAACCGCGCCAAAACCGCGTCAAAACCGCGCCTGCGGTTTCTGCCAAGAGGTGCGGTTTCGGCGCGGAAAAATCCGCAGGCAAATCCGCAATGTGTGCACAGGCCCTAAGGCTGCCTCAACCCCTCCCATCCAACTAGCTACACCCTGTTCTAACCAGCCTGAGCTAGACCATCCCATTGGGTCCGCCTACACTCAGCTGGCATAGTGTACTGTTGAATGCAGTGGTTGGAGTCGATGGGGTGTTTCCTCCTTACCTGAGAGTAAATTGTCACACCGCTGGGTGCGATGCAACATCTCTGTGGCGACTGGACCCTCGGGTGCTTCTGTCTATTCACAAATGCCGGCTTTACCCGGCAATTGAATCAGAGGCTATTTTACTATGTAGAAGTGAATAAACTATAAATATATGTATATATATATATATATATATATATATATGTCACAATGACATGTATATATATATATATATATATGTATTCTATGTGTGTATATTTTGTGTTTACAAGGAAAGAAAGTGTTTTTTTTAGTTGCGATATTTTGTTCCCATAGACTTACATGGGACTTCCGGTATCGGTATCGGGTATCGCCGATATTTTAGTGATATCGGCGATACCATTCCGATCCGATATTTTTGAATATCGGAAAGTATCGCTCAACACTACTCTCCATTACTAAACGGGCTTGATGTCACCTTACAATTCAAAGGTGACATCAACCCCTTATTACCCCATATGCCACCACTACAGGGCAGTGGAAAGAGAGAGGCTAAGTGCCGGAAGCTGAGAGCTGGTGTTTGTAGCTAGGGGGGGGCTAATATCCATGGGACCTTCCTAGGCTATGAATATCAGCCCGCAGCTGTCTGCACAGGCTTTCTGGCTATAAATTATCGGGGGACCCAACATCATTTTTTTAGGGGGGTCCCCCTATTTTAATAGCCAGTAAAGGCTAAATATACAGCTGCGAGCTGATAATCATAGTCTGGGAAGATCCATGGGTATTAATCTTTTTTTTTTTTCACTTTTTTTTAAAATGAAACAGATATTGTGCAGATTTTGTGTGTGTGTCTTTATTTAACTCTTTATGAACCCTGTTATTATGTTTATTACTAAACATCAGGCTTGGTATTATCTATCTGTCTTTATTACATACCGTCCTGTCTTGTTAGATATATAATGCAATGATGGCTGATGGAGCATGGGAAGGCTTCTTTTCTAATGGAAGAGCTGATTGACTGGTCATCTCGTCACCGGCTGCTCCATCAGCAGTCATTTTATACTTAATAAGAGAAAGGACTATGGAGTAAAAGATGGCGCTGTGTATAACAAAAATAACAAGAATGCACTTTGTAAGTGACAGTGCTGTACATTACAGCAGAGGAAGCTAAATAATAAGGGATGGCATCATACATAACTAGAGGATGGTTCGCAATAAGGGACGGTGTTATGAATAATAAAAGGAAAATCTGTAACTAAGGACAGCAGATCTAAAGTCACCTTGTCTGCCCTAGACGTACCTACAGGTCCTTCTCAAAAAATTAGCATATAGTGCTAAATTTCATTATTTTCCATAATGTAATGATTACAATTAAACTTTCATATATTTTAGATTCATTACACACCAACTGAAATTTGTCAGGTCTTTTATTGTTTTAATACTGATGATTTTGGCATACAACTCCTGATAACCCAAAAAAACTGTCTCAAAAAATTAGCATATCAAGAAAGGTTCTCTGAAAGACCTATTACCCTAATCTTCTGAATCAACTAATTAACTCTAAACACATGCAAAAGATTCCTGAGGCTTTTAAAAACTCCCTGCCTGGTTCATTACTCAAAACCCCCATCATGGGTAAGACTAGCAACCTGACTGATGTCAAGAAGGCCATCATTGACACCCTCAAGCAAGAGGGTAAGACCCAGAAAGAAATTTCTCAACAAATAGGCTGTTCCCAGAGTGCTGTATCAAGGCACCTCAATGGGAAGTCTGTTGGAAGGAAACAATGTGGCAGAAAACGCTGTACAACGAGAAGAGGTGACCGGACCCTGAGGAAGATTGTGGAGAAGGACCGATTCCAGACCTTGGGGGACCTGAGGAAGCAGTGGACTGAGTCTGGTGTAGAAACATCCAGAGCTACCGTGCTCAGGCGTGTGCAGGAAATGGGCTACAGGTGCCGCATTCCCCAGGTAAAGCCACTTTTGAACCATAAACAGCGGCAGAAGCGCCTGACCTGGGCTACAGAGAAGCAGCACTGGACTGTTGCTAAGTGGTGCCAAGTACTTTTTTCTGATGAAAGCAAATTTTGCATGTCATTCGGAAATCAAGGTGCCAGAGTCTGGAGGAAGACTGGGGAGAAGGAAATGCCAAAATGCCTGAAGTCCAGTGTCAAGTACCCACAGTCAGTGATGGTGTGGGGTGCCATGTCAGCTGCTGGTGTTGGTCCACTGTGTTTCATCAAGGGCGGGGTCAATGCAGCTAGCTATCAGGAGATTTTGGAGCACTTCATGCTTCCATCGGCTGAAATGCTTTATGGAGATGAAGATTTCATTTTTCAGCACGACCTGGCACCTGCTCACAGTGCCAAAACCACTGGTAAATGGTTTACTGACCATGGTATTACTGTGCTCAATTGGCCTGCCAACTCTCCTGACCTGAACCCCATAGAGAATCTGTGGGATATTGTGAAGAGAAAGTTGAGAGACGCAAGACCCACCACTCTGGATGAGCTTAAGGCCGCTATCGAAGCATCCTGGGCCTCCATAACACCTCAGCAGTGTCACAGGCTGATTGCCTCCATGCCACGCCGCATTGAAGCACTCATTTCTGCAAAAGGATTCCCGACCAAGTATTGAGTGCATAACTGAACTTTACTATTTGATGGGTTTTTTGTTTGTTTTTAAAAAACACTTTTATTTTATTGGACGGTTGAAATATGTTAATTTTTTGAGACAGGATTTTTGGGTTTTCATGAGCTGTATGCCAAAATCATCAGTATTAAAACAATAAAAGACCTGACAAATTTCAGTTGGTGTGTAATGAATCTAAAATATATGAAAGTTTAATTGTAATCATTACATTATGGAAAATAATGAAATTTAGCACTATATGCTAATTTTTTGAGAAGGACCTGTATATAGGTTCTGCAACTATCGCCGAGCAGGAACTTAATCCCTACCTGACCCTGGCAATAAGCCCTGCTTAGGGAAGGACGAGGTATGCACTAGCCAATGCCCCACTATAACTAAAGACTGCTGGTATACACAAACAAGGTGAACATTTATCTTAAGTAGACTCAGAGAGGTATCACAGATGTCCTCCAACAGCACCAAAGAGGAAGAAAGCCGACTGCTATAGCTCCAAGCCTCAACAGGGGAAAATAGAAATATCATTGGCGATTCCCAGAAGCAGACAGGAAGTCTATAAACACCCAGTCCAGGTGCATCAATTAGAGCTGGGGGGAGGTTGCCACTGGGTCCAAGAGTCAGAAGGATTAGGAAGGCATCTGATGCTGTGCGACTGTCAGCAGCCTCTGACACACCGTGACACATGGGGACAGGGTGGGGGACCATTTGGGACCAGGAATAAGACACAAGGGGGGCAGGATGAGGAACATTATAACTAAAAGGGTTAATTAAGGAATATTAATACTGCTGTGATTTTTTTATTTTTGAGGATACTGTTTTCAGTGAGGTGGGATATTATTGCGCATGGCGACACTATGTTGCTTTTTTTTTCTCATTTGGCGGAGAGTGTAGAAGTTGGGGAAAAAATGGGGAATGTGCTCTGGAAGTGGCGCTCTAGAATATTGTGCATTATTTTCTGCAGAGACGAGTCCTGCCAGGATGGAGTGATGGCGGTCTGAATAAATACGCTGAATAAAGAAAAGTGAAGATGAAGGATGTCAACTAGTGACGTCACCAGTGAGTCAGTGTGATACTTGTACACTTACACTATATAATATATACTGAGCTCCTATGCATAATGTCACTGGTGATCCCTGTATTATCTTTATACCATACACCATATACAGTTCTCCTGTTTATAATGTCACTTGTGAGTCAGTGTGTTACCTGTACAATGACACTATATACAGAGCTCCTGTGTATAATGTCACTGGTGATCCCTGTATTATCTTTATACCATACACCATATACAGTTCTCCTGTTTATAATGTCACTTGTGAGTCAGTGTGTTACCTGTACAATGACACTATATACAGAGCTCCTGTGTATAATGTCACTGGTGATCACTGTATTACCTGTACACTGACACTATATACAGAGCTCCTATGTATAATGTCACTGGTGATCACTTTATTACCTGTACACTGACACTATATACAGAGCTCCTGTGTATAATGTCACTGGTGATCACTGTATTACCTGTACACTGACACTATACTAAAAATATAGGAGAAAAACAGAGCTATACAGCATTTTTATAAATCATAAAAATGTAATTTTATTAATCAAAGTCATAAACATCAATATAAGCACAGTATGTCAGATGACAAATGCGAGTGAAACCACCTCACATTATACACAAATGCCTCAAAAACTGTCACATAGATGGTAAGTATAGGTAATAATGGCAATACATTTATAGGTAAATAGCAGCATAATAGGGACAATGGATGCCCATGGGTGCAAAAGACAAAGGGTCACAATGGAACCAATATTGCATATCAAATGTTAGACCCAGAGTATCCATGAAAATATATAAAGTGCATAATTAGTACAGATAGCCAGTCTTACCAGATTGAGGACGCAGAAGAGGGTATACAGTGGATGGTGAACGCCCCCGACGCGCGTTTCGCAACAGCAGAGTGTTGCTTCCTCAAGGGGATAACTTATTGGTTCCATTGTGACCCTTTGTCTTTTGCACCCATGGGCATCCATTGTCCCTATTATGCTGCTATTTACCTATAGATGTATTGCCATTATTACCTATACTTACCATCTATGTGACAGTTTTTGAGGCATTTGAGTATAATGTGAGGTGGTTTCACTCGCATTTGTCATCTGACATACTGTGCTTATATTGATGTTTATGACTTTGATTAATAAAATTACATTTTTATGATTTATAAAAACGCTGTATAGCTCAGTTTTTCTCCTATATTTTCAGTCTCTTGGGAGCTGGTGTATTCTACCCAGATGCCGTATCACTGTATAACCCGCCTGGGTTTTTCTTAGTATATATATTTGGGACTATATGTGTTATTGACACTATACTAAGTACAGAGTTCCTATGTATAATGTCACTGTTGAGCACTGTATTACCTGTGCACTGACATTATATACATAGCTCCTGTGTGTTTTACTGTTCTACCTGTACAATTGCACTATATACAGAGCTCCTGTGTATAATATCACTGGTCATCACTGTACTCCATGTACACTGACACTATATACAGAGCTCCTGTGTATAATGTCACAGATGATCACTGTATTACCTGTACACTGACACTATACACTGTATACTATATACAGAGCTCCTGTGTATAATGTCACTGATAATCACTGTATTACCTGTACACTATACTCTATATACAGAGCTCCTGTGTATAATGTCACTGGTGATCACTGTGCTCCCTGTACACTGACACTGTATACAGTGCTCCTGTGTATAATGTCACAGGTGATCACTGTATTACCTGTACACTGACACTATATACAGAGCTCCTGTGTATAATGTCACAGGTGATCACTGTATTACCTCCACCGCAGAGCCGCACCCCGGACACTAGGAAGCCACTGGAGAGACAAAAGGAGACAAAGGAGCTTCTGGCTGGGAGGTGCCTGGGAGGAGATGACGTCACCGAAAGGGGCGGAGCCCAGCTTAGTCCTCTGCCTGTCGAGTTTGCTGCACTCGAGTTTGCATTTCGAAGGGAGGGTGTGTAGTGGGTGTGGCAGGGGAGCGGCAGTCTATGGGAGCTGGCAGCCGCTCACTGGCTATGCAGCTCCATGCTTTGATGGCCACCCGGATCTGCCCCATCACCCCTCCCTATGCCATGGACTTTTATAGCCCCCACCCTGGACCTGCGCCCCCATCACCCCTCCCTATGCCATGGACTTCCATAGCCCCACCCTGGATCTGCCCCTACTCAACATCCCTATCCCTATCCCTCTTTTGTACACTTGCTTTGGCAAAACTAATGTGCATTTAGTCCTGCCAATAAAGCTTCTTTGAATTTGAATTTGATTGGCTGCCAGGCTGCAATTGGCCTGACGCTGATTGGTGCATCAGGGCAGCGAAGGCGCGTAATCAGAGCTATATGCAGTATATGCGAGCATCCCCGACCTACACTATATACTGTGTACTGTGGATCTACTATACCTACACTATATACTGTGGATCTACTATACCTACACTATATACTGTGGATCTCAAATTCAAATTCAAAGAAGCTTTATTGGCAGGACTAAATACACATTAGTTTTGCTAAAGCAAGTGTACAAAAGGGGGATAGGGATAGGGATGTTGAGTAGGGGCAGATCCAGGGTGGGGGCTATAGAAGTCCATGGCATAGGGAGGGGGGATGGGGGCAGATCCGGGGTGGGGGCTATGGAAGTCCATGGCATAGGGAGGGGTGATGGGGGCGCAGGTCCAGGGTGGGGGCTATAAAAGTCCATGGCATAGGGAGGGGTGATGGGGGCAGATCCGGGGTGGGGGCTATAGAAGTCCATGGCATATCATAGTTCTCTTTCTCGCAGTCTATGACATTCGCTCACATACCGCGCTGCTATCTCCGCTGCTCTCTCTTCTTCCCCACAAGATATGTGTTTTCTCTTCCTCCTTCATGGTGATGAAATCCGGGAAGAGATGTGAGAGTCTCCTGAAGTGAGTGTCCCTCACTGCTGAGTATTTGGAGCAGTGTAGCAGGAAGTGGGTTTCGTCCTCTATGGCCTCCTGGTCACAGTGTTGGCATAGTCTTTCCTCCCTGGGCTTGTAGCTCTGCCTGTGTCGGCCGGATTCGATGGCCAGACTGTGAGCGCTGAGTCTATACCGGCTCAGGATCTGGCGGTCTCTGGGGTCCGGGAGTTTCTCCAGGTATGGGGCCAGACTGTAGTCTCTCTGTAGACTCCGGTACATGGTCAGTTTCTGGGAGCTGATGATGTCGTTCTTCCAGTCACTGACATACCTCTCCTGGCCCTCGTCTACCATCTTCCTGATTTCGGCTTTTGTCAGGTTGTTGTGATTGGTGTTCTGGTCAGGTTGGGTTTGGGTGAGCTGTTCCGAGGGTCCTAGTTTTTCTGTTTCACCTACGTGTGTCAGGGCTTTATGGTGATGGGAGCTTGGATTGCTCCTACGTAGGTGAGCCCGGAATGACAGTGCCCTCTTTAGAACCGTTAGGTGTAGAGGGAATCTGCCCAGCTCGGCCCGGCAGGCACTGTTGGAGGTGCTCCGATGGACTTGGAGAAGGTGCTTGCAGAATTCCAGGTGGAATATTTCTGTTGGGCTGGAATCCCATCTTGACCAGTCTGGGTAGGTGTGAGGACCCCAGACTTCACTGCCATACAGGAGGATTGGGGCGATGACCGAGTCGAAGATTTTTAACCAGACCCTCACTGGTGGCTTCAGATGGTAAAGTTTCCTTCGGATGCCATAGAAGGTTTTACATGCCTTGTCTTTCAGGGTCTCTATGGCTTGTTTGAAGCTTCCTGACCGGTGAATCTCTAGGCCCAGGTAGGTATATTTGTCTGTTCCTGTAAGGGCGCAGTTGTTGAGGACAAATGAAGGGTGCTGGTCTAATTTTCTCTTTCTCCTCTGGATCACCATGATGTTGGTTTTCTTTAGGTTGACCGGTAGTGCCCAGGTGGAGCTAAATTTCTCTAAGATTTTCAGTTTGTCTTGGAGGCCTTTCTCAGTTGGTGACAGAAGCAGCAGGTCATCTGCATACAGCAGGAATTTCACCTGGGTGTCGTGGAGGGTGGGACCTGGTGCTGTGGAAGATTCCAGAGCGGTAGCCAGCTCGTTGATGTAAATGTTGAAGAGCGTTGGACTTAGGCTGCAGCCTTGTCTGACTCCACGGCTCTGCTGGAAATAAGCCGTTCTTTTATCGTTCACACTCACACTGCAGAGGTTCTCGGTGTAGGAGCTTTTGATAACATCGTAGGTCTTTCCTCCTATTCCGCTCTCCAGCAGTTTCAGGAATAAGCCCGGGTGCCACACCGAATCAAAGGCCTTTTTAAAGTCCACGAAACAGGCGTATATCTTCCCGTTCTTTGTATTGTGGACGTGTCTCTGAATGAGGCTGTGCAGGGTATAGATGTGGTCAGTGGTGCGGAGGTTTGGCATGAACCCTGCTTGGCTCTTGCTGAGGACGTTATGTTCGGTGAGGAAACTGAGGATCCTCTTGTTCAGGATGCTGTTGAACAGTTTCCCCAGGTTGCTGCTGACACATATGCCTCTGTAGTTGGCTGGGTCATACCTGTCCCCATTCTTGTGGATGGGTGTGATGAGGCCTTGGTTCCAGGTACGAGGGAAGTAGCCGGCACTTAGCACAATATTGAAGAGTTTAACCATTGCAGCCTGTATTTCTGGTGGGCTGTACTTCAGCATTTCTGGTAGGATTCCATCCAGGCCACCGGCTTTTCTACATCTTATGGAAGAGATTCTCTCTGCTACTTCCTGTAATGTAATAGGTGTATCCACCGGGTTTTGGAAATTTTTTACTTTTTCCTCCATTGCTTTTAGTTTTGCCATTATGTTTTCCTGTTCTTGGTTTAGTTCTTCCTTTGGGATGTCTTTATAGAGGTCTCTGAAGTACTGGAGCCAGATGTTGCCATTTTGGATATGGATGTTGTTTTTCTTGTCTTTTGTGCCCATGTGGTTCCATAGTTCCCAGAAGGAATTGTCTTGAAGAGCATCTTGGAGTTGGTTAAGCTTGGTAGAGATGTAACTCTGCTTCTTCCTCCTGAGGATGGTTTTGTACTGTCTTTGTATGGTTTCATAGGCTTCCCTCAGACCAGGGTGGTTGGGGTCTCTATGTTTCTTGTTTGAGGCTGTTCTCAGGGTCTTCCGTACGGCTTTACATTCTCTGTCAAACCAACCGTTGGTCTGTTTTTCTTTTGGTCTCTTGTAGTCAACTTTTTTAAGGTCGGACAGTCTGGCCATTGCATAGAATATATTGTTGAGGTCTTTTGTAGCTTGACTCACTCCCTTTGGGTTAGGCTGGTACTCGTGGTTGTAGAAGTGGTGGAGCATCCGCTCTACTGTACTTACACTATATACTGTGGATCTACTGTACCTACACTATATACTGTGGATCTACTGTACCTACACTATATACTGTATACTGTGGGTCTACTGTACCTACACTATATATAGTATACTGTGGATCTACTGTACCTACACTATATACTGTATACTGTGGATCTACTGTACCTACACTATATACAGTATACTGTGGATCTACTGTACCTACACTATATACTGTATACTGTGGATCTACTGTACCTACACTATATACAGTATACTGTGGGTCTACTGTACCTACACTATATACTGTATACTGTGGATCTACTGTACCTACACTATATACAGTATACTGTGGTTCTACTGTACCTACACTATATACAGTATACTGTGGATCTACTGTACCTACACTATATACTGTATACTGTGGATCTACTGTACCTACACTATATACAGTATACTGTGGGTCTACTGTACCTACACTATATATTGTATACTGTGGATCTACTGTACCTACACTATATACAGTATACTGTGGATCTACTGTACCTACACTATATACAGTATACTGTGGATCTACTGTACCTACACTATATACAGTATACAAGATTCAAGATTCAAAGAAGCTTTATTGGCAGGACTAAATACACATTAGTTTTGCCAAAGCAAGTGTACAAAAGGGAATAGGGATAGGGATGTTGGGTAGCGGCTAGTGTTGAGCATTCCGATACTGCAAATATCGGGTATCGGCCGATATTAGCTGTATCGGAATTCCGATTCCGAGTTCCGATATTTTCGTCTTATCGGATACCGGAATCGGGATGTCACTGTCACTGTCAGTGTCCGTCGGTCGGGTCTGTCAGGAGTCAGCGGCACTTACCCGGCAGAAGATCTCCGGCGGTCACGTCCTGCACTGCTTCATGGCCGCCATCTTCTTTCCCCGGCGGTCACATGCAGTTTCTCGCGATAACTGCAGTGACTGCTGGGTAATCCCGGCCGTAAAGCAGTCAGTCCGATGACGTCACCGCCGGGGAAGCAGGTAATCAGCTGTGCTGCGTTGCAATGACAGGCTCTGCCTGTCATTGCGATGTAGCAGAGCTGGATCGTCGTGGGACTATCGTTATGGACTGCGTCGGACAGGTGGTATACTGTTGGTTTGTTTTTTTTCTTTTTTTACAGGAGATCGATGGCGTCGCAGGAATGAGAGAGTAATAAAAGAAATGAAAACTGTGTTGTCTCTTTTATTTCATTAAAAGACTTTTTTCTTGCTGTGTCTTTTTTTTATACATTTAATAACTTTCAGATTAATAATGGATCGGTGTCTTATTGACGCCTATCCATTATTAACCGGGCTTATTGTCACCGTGCAATCAACGGTGACAATAACCCCTTATTACCCCGCTTGCCACCGCTACAGGGCAAGTGGGAAGAGCCGGGTAAAGTGCCACAATTGGCACATCTTTTGATGCGCCAAATGTGGGGCTGCTGTAGCCTGGTATTATCAGGCTATTGAGGGCCAAAATCCATGGGCCTTGACAGTCTTTTAATACCAGGCCGCAGCAGTCTGCATTTTACTTGGCTGGTTAACAAAAATAGGGGGGATCCCCACGCCGTTTTTTTTTCGAGGGGATCCCCTATTTTTGTTAACCAGCCAAGCTAAGCAGACTGCTGTGGCCTGGTATTATCAGGCTTGCAAGGTCCATGGATATTGGATCCTTACCAGCCTGAAAAACCAGGCCTCAGCGGTCTGCTTCATCTGGCTGGTTAACAAAAATAGGGGGGACCCCACGCCAATTTTTTTCAAGGGGATCCCCTATTTTTGTTAATCAGCCAAGATATGCAGACTGCTGTGGCCTGGTATTATCAGGCTGGCAAGGTCCATGGATCTTGGCTCCTTAACAGCCTGAAAATCCAGGCCTCAGCGGTCTGCTTCATCTGGCTGGTTAACAAAAATAGGGGGGACCCCACGCCAATTTTTTTCGAGGGGATCCCCTATTTTTGTTAATCAGCCAAGATATACAGACTGCTGTGGCCTGGTATTATCAGGCTGGCAAGGTCCATGGATCTTGGCTCCTTAACAGCCTGAAAATCCAGGCCTCAGCGGTCTGCTTCATCTGGCTGGTTAACAAAAATAGGGGGGACCCCACGCCATTTTTTTTTCGAAGGGAACCCCTATTTTTGTTAATCAGTTCCCTCTGACGTCACTGATTGTGTCCCTGGCTGACCTGAAGTGAAAGTGGAAAGCAATCAATTAAGCTTTCCACTTAAGGGCCCGTCTCACATAGCGATATCGCTACCGAGATCGCTGCTGAGTCACTAGTTTTGTGACGCAGCAGCAAGCTCACCAGCGATATCGCTGTGTGTGACATTCAGCGACGATCAGCCCCCCTGCCGGGTATCGCTGATCGTCGCTGAAATGTCAGGACCTTTGATCGCTGGTTTCCCGCTGACAGGCACACATCGCTGCGTGTGACAGGCGGGAGACCAGCGATCCGCTGGTAACCAAGGTACACAGCGGGTTTCCAGGCGCGGGGCTGTGCCTAGAAACCCGCTGTGTACCTTGGATACCAGCGCCCTGATGCAGGGAGCTGGTATCCAAGGTACACAGCGGGTTTCCAAGCGCTGCGCGGTGCCTGGAAACCCGCTGTGTACCTTGGTTACCAGCGGATCGCTGGTCTCCCGCCTGTCACACGCAGCGATGCGTGCCTGTCAGAGGGAAACCAGCGATCAAAAAAAGGTCCTGACATTTCTGCGACGATCAGCGATACCCGGCAGGGGGCTGATCGTCGCTGAATGTCACACACAGCGATATCGCTGGTGAGCTCGCTGCTGCGTCACAAAACTAGTGACTCAGCAGCGATCTCGGTAGCGATATCGCTATGTGAGACGGGCCCTTAAGCGATGTTACCCGCAGTGTCGCTGTCCCAGATCGCTGCCTGTTTGGCAGCTCAGCAGCGATCATGTAGCGATACACCAGCGATCCTGACAAGTGCATATCGTTGTCGGGATCGCTGGTGTATCGTTATGTGACACCCAGCCTTTACTCTCCTGTCAGGCAGGAGAGGAACTCATTCATTTGGGGTTTACTGTGAGGCTGCAGCATTAGCTGCGGTCCCTGCAGTAAACATTAACCCTTTCTGAAGGATTACACCGTGGGACCTGACTGTGCATGGGATAGGTAAGAATAATTTTGCTTTTTTATTTTATTTTTATTACAGGAAATGGTTTTTGCAGTAAAATAAAAGATGGTCAAAAACATGTGTCTTTATTTCATTAAAATGATTTTTAATTAAAGTGTGTGTGTTTTATTTTTATTTCATGCAATAGGATTAATAATTGATAGTTGTCTAATTGACAGCTCTCAATTATTAACCTGGCTTAAGGTCACCTTTCAATAGCAAGGTGGCTTTAACCCCATATTAACCCATTCGCCACCGCTACAGGGCAATGGGAATAGACGGGCAAAGTGCCAGAAAGGGCGAATCTAATTATAGATTTGTCTTTCCTGGGGTGTCTGGGGGCAGATGTTAGTAGCCGGGGGGGGGCAAAAATAATGGTCCCTCTCTGGGCTATTATTATCTGCCCCCACTCACTGGCTTTGTCTGTCTGGTTGCGAAAATAGGGCGGGAGCCCACGCATTTTTTTTCAGCAATTTTACACCTCATATATATATATACATGTCATTGAATTTGTGACACATATATATATATATTTATATTTGTAGTTCATACACTTCTACATAGTATAATAGCCGCTAATTCAATTGCCGGCTTTTGTGAAAATGCAGAACCCGACATGAAATGACACTTGGTGTACATAGGGTTAACCATGTCTTTTCATGTCCTTTGCTATCTAATTTGCACAAACAATTAAATCAGACTATGTGTGCAAAATTTCACACCTGTAGGGGTTAATTAAAGGTGTAAATTCGTAGCAAAAAAGTCCGTTTTTTTTACAACGAATTTACACCTTTAATTAACCCCTACAGGTGTGAAATTTTGCACACATAGTCTGATTTAATTGTTTGTGCAAATTAGATAGCAAAGGACATGAAAAGACATGGTTAACCCTATGTACACCAAGTGTCATTTCATGTCGGGTGACATGAAATGACACTTGGTGTACATAGGGTTAACCATGTCTTTTCATGTCCTTTGCTATCTAAGGCCGGAGTCACACTGGCGACAAAATCGGACGACTGCAATGCGATGAAATATCGCATTGCAGTCGGACCTATGTTAATCTATGGAGCAGCTCCCAGTATCAGATTTTTTGTGGTCCGTTTTAAACGTCCGTGTACAATCGCAGCATGCTGCGATTGTCACCGATTGTCGGTCGACAATCGCCAATGCAAGTCTATGGGAGCGATGAAAAATCTGATTACAAACGGACCACACTGTGTGACTTGCGATGAAATCGCATCGGTGTCCTTTAGAAAAGCCGGCAATTCATCCCCGCCTATACTGTAAAATCACACTGACAGCTTTAATAAAGACTAGAAAGAATAGATATATACACATAGAACACATACATATATATATACATGTCATTGTGACATGTATATATACATATATTTATAGTTCCTAGACTTCTACATACTGTAATAGCCGCTAATTCAATTGCCGGGTTTTGTGAAATCACAGAAGCCGACATGAAATGATACATTGTTTCCACACATTTAACCATGTAATTTCATGTATTTTTATATAGTTTGAAACATACAATTACATGAGTGTATTTGTGCAAAATTTCAGACATGTAGGGGTTAATTAAAGGTGTAATTTCGTTGAAAAAAAATGCGTGGGCTCCCGCTGTATTTTCTCCACCAGACAGACAAAGCAAAGCGAGTGGGGGCAGATAATAATAGCCCAGGGAGGGTGCATTTTTTTGTGCCCCCCTGGCTACTAACATCTGCCCCCAGACACCCCAGAAAGGGCAAATCTATAATTAGATTCGCCCTTTCTGGCACTTTGCCCGTCTATTCCCATTGCCCTGTAGCGGTGGCGAATGGGTTAATCTCACCTTACTGTCACCTTGCAATTGAAAGGTGACCTTAAGGCAGGTTAATGATTGATAGCTGTCAATTAGACAACTATCAATTATTAATCCTATTGAAGTAAATAAAAAAACACACACACTTTAAGAATAAATAATTTTAATGAAATAAAAACACATTTTTTTGACCATATTTTATTTTACACTAAATCCGTGCGAAGCCATTGATCTCCTAAAATAAAGAAAAAGAAATAAAACAACATTATTCTTACCTATTCCGCCGATCTGTCACGTCCCACGCTGTAATCCTTCACAAAGGGTTAACTAGCTTTGAGCCAAGCAGTGCAAGTAATCCTGCATGCTCAGCTCAAAGCTCATGAATGAATAAGTTCCTCTCCTGGCGACAGGAGAGGATGTGTTTCATGAATGAAGCTTAATTGATTGTGTCCACTTTCCCTTTAGGTCAGGTCACTAAAGTTAAATTGCCAATAAATCAATTAAGCTCCATTCATGAATCTATTCCTCTACTTTCGCTGGGAGAGGAAGTTATTCATTCAGGGGAATACAGGTCTGAGACAGCATTATTAGCTCTCTGCGACCTGTAACCTGTTAACCCTTTCTGATGGATTACACCGTGGGACCTGACTGTATATCGGATTGGTAAGTATAATTTTGCTTTTTTATTTTATTTTTATTACAGGAAATGGTTTTAGCAGGAAAATAAAATATGGTCAAAAACTGTGTGATTATTTAATTAAACTTATTTTTTATTAAACTGTGTGTGTTTGATTTTTCTTTCATACAATAGGATTAATAATTGATAGTTGCCTAATTGACAGCTATCAATTATTAACCTGGCTTAAAGTGACCTTTCAATTGCAAGGTCATTTTAACCCCTTATTAACCCATTCGCCACCGCTACAGGGCAATGGGAATAGACGGGCAAAGTGCCAGAAAGGGCGAATCTAATTATAGATTTGCCCTTTCTGGGGTGTCTGGGGGCAGATGTTAGTAGCCAGGGGGGGCACAAAAAAAATGTACCCTCCCTAGGCTATTATTATCTGCCCCCACTCGCTTGCTTTGTCTGTCTGGTGGAGAAAATACAGCGGGAGCCCACGCATTTTTTTTTAACGAATTTACACCTTTAATTAACCCCTACATGTCTGAAATTTAGCACACATATACTCATGTAATTGTATGTTTCAAACATATATAAAAATACATGAAATTACATGGTTAAATGTGTGGAAACAATGTATCATTTCATGTCGGCTTCTGTGATTTCACTGAAGCCGGCAATTGAATTAGCGGCTATAACAGTATGTAGAAGTGTAAGAACTATAAATATATGTATATATATATATGTCACAATGACATATATATATATATATATATATATATATATATATATTATGTGTATATATCTATTCTTTCTTTTGGCATTTAAATACTATTCTTTTGGATCCATTATATGTCAGTTTTGCAAGCCTGCGAGAAAATCTCGCAAGTCGGATGAAAATCGGATGTTACAAGGTACACACACATGCGATTAAATCGCATCTTTGAAGGAAAATCGGATGCCAGAAGGATGTGTGATGTTTTTATTTTGATCCGATTGTTGACCGTCTAAAACGGACCGATTTTTTGTGGTTGTGTGTGACTCCAGCCTAATTTGCACAAACAATTAAATCAGACTATGTGTGCAAAATTTCACACCTGTAGGGGTTAATTAAAGGTGTAAATTCGTAGCAAAAAAAGTCCGTTTTTTTTACAACGAATTTACACCTTTAATTAACCCCTACAGGTGTGAAATTTTGCACACATAGTCTGATTTAATTGTTTGTGCAAATCAGATAGCAAACGACATGAAAAGACATGGTTAACCCTATGTACACCAAGTGTCATTTCATGTCGGGTGCTTCTGTCTTTTCACTGAAGCCGGCTTTACCCGGCAATTGAATGAGAGGATATTTTACTATGTAGAAGTGTATAAACTATACATATATGTATATATATATGTCACAATGACATGTATATATATATATATATGTATTCTATGTGTGTATATTTAGTGTTTACAAGGAAAGAATGAGTTTTTTTTAGTTGCGATATTTTGTTCCCATAGACTTACATGGGACTTCCGGTATCGGTATCGGGTATCGCCGATATTTTAGTGATATCGGCGATACCATTCCGATTCCGATACTTTAGGATATCGGAAAGTATCGCTCAACTCTAGTAGCGGCAGATCTAGGGTAGGGGCTATGGAAGTCCATGGCATAGGGAGGGGTGATGGGGGCAGATCCAGGGTGGGGGCTATGGAAGTCCATGGCATAGGGAGGGGTGATGGGGGCAGATCTAGGGTGGGGGCTGTGGAAGTCCATGGCATAGGGAGGGGTGATGGGGGCAGATCTAGGGTAGGGCTATGGAAGTCCATGGCATAGGGAGGGGGGATGGGGGCAGATACAGTGTGGGGGCTATAGATGTCCATGGCATAGGGAGGGGGGATGGGCGCAGGTCCGGGGTGGGAGCTATAGAAGTCCATGGCATAGGGAGGGGGGATGGGGGCAGATACAGTGTGGGGGCTATAGATGTCCATGGCATAGGGAGGGGGGATGGGGGCAGATCCGGGGTGGGGGCTATAGAAGTCCATGGCATATCATAGTTCTCTTTCTCTCAGTCTATGACATTCGCTCACATACCGCGCTGCTATCTCCGTTGCTCTCTCTTCTTCCCCCAGCAAGATATATGTTTTCTCTTCCTCCTTCATGGTGATGAAATCCGGGAAGAGATGTGAGAGTCTCCTGAAGTGAGTGTCCCTCACTGCTGAGTATTTGGAGCAGTGTAGCAGGAAGTGGGTTTCGTCCTCTATGGCCTCCTGGTCACAGTGTTGGCATAGTCTTTCCTCCCTGGGCTTGTAGCTCTGCCTGTGTCGGCCGGATTCGATGGCCAGACTGTGGGCACTGAGTCTATACCGGATCAGGATCTTGCGGTCTCTGGGGTCCGGGAGTTTCTCCAGGTATGGGGCCAGACTGTAGTCTCTCTGTAGACTCCGGTACATGGTCAGTTTCTCGGAGCTGATGATGTCGTTCTTCCAGTCACTTACTGTGGATCTATTGTACCTACACTATATACAGTATACTGTGGATCTGCTGTACCTACACTATATACTGTATACTGTGGATCTACTGTACCTACAACATATACTGTATACTGTGGGTCTACTATAACTACACTATATGAAGTATACTGTGGATCTACTGTACCTACACTACATACAGTATTCTGTGGATCTACTGTACCTACATTATATTCAGTATACTGTTGATCTACTGTACCTACACTATATACTGTATACTGTGGATCTACTGTACCTACACTATATACTGTATACTGTGGATCTACTGTACCTACACTATATACTGTATACTGTGGATCTACTGTACCTACACTATATACTGTATACTGTGGATCTACTGTACCTACACTATATACTGTATACTGTGGATCTACTGTACCTACACTATATACTGTATAATGTGGATCTACTGTACCTACACTATATACTGTATACTGTGGATCTACTGTACCTACACTATATACTGTATACTGTGGATCTACTGTACCTACACTATATACAGTATACTGTGGATCTACTGTACCTACACTATATACAGTATAGTGTGGATCTACTGTACCTACACTATATACTGTATACTGTGGGTCTACTGTACCTACAAAATATGCAGTATACTGTGGATTTATGTACCTACACTATATACAGTATACTGTGGATCTACTGTACCTACACTATATACAGTGTAGTGTGGATCTACTGTACCTACACTATATACAGTATACTGTGGGTCTACTGTACCTACACTATATACTGTATACTGTGGATCTACTGTACCTACACTATATACTGTATACTGTGGATCTACTGTACCTACACTATATACAGTATACTGTGGATCTACTGTACCTACACTATATACAGTATAGTGTGGATCTACTGTACATACACTATATACAGTATAGTGTGGATCTACTGTACCTACACTATATACAGTATACTGTGGGTCTACTGTACCTACACTATATACTGTATACTGTGGATCTACTGTACCTACACTATATACTGTATACTGTGGATCTACTGTACCTACACTATATACAGTATACTGTGGGTCTACTGTACCTACAAAATATGCAGTATACTGTGGATCTACTGTACCTACACTATATGCAGTATACTGTTGATCTACTGTACCTACACTATATACAGTATACTGTGGATCTACTGTACCTACACTATATACAGTATACTGTGGATCTACTGTACCTACAAAATATGCAGTATACTGTGGATCTACTGTACCTACACTATATGCAGTATACTGTTGATCTACTGTACCTACACTATATACAGTATACTGTTGATCTACTGTACCTACACTATATGCAGTATACTGTGGATCTACTGTACCTACACTATATACGTATACTGTGGATTACTGTACCTACACTATATCGTATACTGTGGATCTACTGTACCTACACTATACTGTATACTGTGGATCTACTGTACCTACACTATATACAGTATACTGTGGATCTATGTACCTACACTATATACGTATACTGTGGATTACTGTACCTACACTATATACTGTATACTGTGGATCTACTGTACCTACACTATATATCGTATACTGTGGATCTACTGTACCTACACTATATACAGTATACTGTGGATTACTGTACCTACACTATATACTGTATACTGTGGATCTACTGTACCTACACTATATACGTATACTGTGGATCTACTGTACCTACACTATATACTGTATACTGTGGATCTACTGTACCTACACTATATACTGTATACTGTGGATCTACTGTACCTACACTATATCAGTATACTTGGATCTACTGTACCTACACTATATAGTATACTGTGGTCTACTGTACCTACACTATAAGTATACTGGATCTACTGTACCTACACTTATACGTATACTGTGGATCTACTGTACTACACTATATACGTATACTGTGGATCTACTGTACCTACACTATATACGTTACTGTGGATCTACTGTACCTACACTATATACTGTATACTGTGGTTATGTATACACATATCGTATATGTGGATCTACTGTACTACACTATATACGTATACTGTGGTTACTGTACCTACACTATATACGTATACTTGGTCTACTGTACCTACACTATATACTGTATACTGTGGTTATGTACTACCTTATGTACTGTGATCTATTACTACATATACTGTATACTGTGGATCTACTGTACCTACACTATATACTGTATACTGTGGATCTACTGTACCTACACTATATACGTATACTGTGATCTACGTACCTACAATATACTGTATACTGTGGTCTACTGTACCTACACTATATACGTATATGTGGATCTACTGTACCTACACTATATACTATACTGTGGATCTACTGTACCTACACTATATACTGTATACTGTGGATCTACTGTACCTACACTATATACTGTATACTGTGGTCTACTGTACCTACACTATATACTGTATACTGTGGATCTACTGTACCACACTATATACTGTATACTGTGGATCTACTGTACTACACTATATACTGTATACTGTGGATCTACTGTACTACACTATATACTGTATACTGTGGATCTACTGTACTACACTATATACGTATACTGTGGATCTACTGTACCTACACTATATACGTATACTGTGGATCTACTGTACCTACACTTATACTGTATACTGTGGATCTACTGTACTACACTATATACTGTATACTGTGGATCTACTGTACCTACACTATATACGTATACTGTGGATCTACTGTACCTACACTATATACTGTATACTGTGATCTACTGTACCTACACTATATACGTATACTGTGGATCTACTGTACCTACACTATATACTGTATACTGTGGATCTACTGTACCTACACTATATACAGTATACTGTGGATCTACTGTACCTACACTATATACGTATACTGTGGGTCTACTGTACCTACACTATATACAGTATACTGTGGATCTACTGTACCTACACTATATACAGTATACTGTGGATCTACTGTACCTACACTATATACTGTATACTGTGGATCTACTGTACCTACACTATATACAGTATACTTGGATCTACTGTACCTACACTATATACGTATACTGTGGATCTACTGTACCTACACATATACGTATACTGTGGATCTACTGTACCTACACTATATACGTATACTGTGGATCTACTGTACCTACACTATATCGTATACTGTGGATCTACTGTACCTACACTATATACGTATACTGTGGATCTACTGTACCTACATATATACTGTATACTGTGGATTACTGTACTACACTATATACGTATACTGTGGATCTACTGTACCTACACTATATACTGTATACTGTGGATCTACTGTACCTACACTATATCAGTATACTGTGGATCTACTGTACCTACATATATACGTATACTGTGGATCTACTGTACCTACACTATATACGTATACTGTGGATCTACTGTACCTACACTATATACGTATACTGTGGTCTACTGTACCTACACTATATACGTATACTGTGGTCTACTGTACCTACACTATATACTGTATACTGTGGATCTACTGTACCTACACTATATCAGTATACTGTGACTACTGACCTACATATATCGTATACTGTGGATCTACTGTACTACATATTAAGTATACTGGGATCTACTGTACCTACACTATATACGTATACTGTGGATCACTGTACCTACACATATACAGTATACTGTGGATCTACTGTACCTACACTATATACAGTATACTGTGGATCTACTGTACCTACAACTATATTGACTAGTCACTTATATCTGTGGATCTACTGTACCTACACTATATACGTATATGTGGATCTACTGTACCTACACTATATACAGTATACTGTGGATTACTGTACCTACACTATATACGTATACTGTGGATCTACTGTACCTACACTATATACGTATACTGTGGATCTACTGTACTACAATATACTGTATACTGTGGATCTACTGTACCCCCCCCCCCCCCCCCCCCCCCCCCCCCCCGGGGGGGGGGGGGGGGGGGGGGGTCTACTGTACCTACACTATATACAGTATCTGTGGATCTTACTGTACCTACACTATAATCAGTATACTGTGGATCTACTGTACCTACATATATACTGTATACTGTGGATCTACTGTACCTACACTATATACAGTATACTGTGGATCTACTGTACCTACACTATATGCGTATACTGTGGATCTACTGTACCTACACTATATACTGTATACTGTGGATCTACTGTACCTACACTATATATACTGTATACTGTGGTTACTGTACCTACACTAATATATACTGTGTATTACCACTTACTTGTGTTATGTACTATATAGTTTGATTACGCTACATATCGTCTGTGTATTACACCATCGTTCTGTGTTATACTACTTAGTTATGTGTCTCTGTACTATATTCTTGTGGTATTACTCATTCGTTGTATGTACATATGAGTATACTGTGGATCTACTGTACCTACACTATATACAGTATACTGTGGATCTACTGTACCTACACTATATACAGTATACTGTGGTCTACTGTACCTACACTATATACAGTATACTGTGGATCTACTGTACCTACACTATATACGTATACTGTGGATCTACTGTACCTACACTATATACGTATACTGTGGATCTACTGTACCTACACTATATACAGTATACTGTGGATCTACTGTACCTACACTATATACGTATACTGTGGATCTACTGTACCTACACTATATACAGTATACTGTGGATCTACTGTACCTACACTATATACTGTATACTGTGGATCTACTGTACCTACACTATATACAGTATACTGTGGATCTACTGTACCTACACTATTACAGTATAGTGTGGATCTACTGTACCTACACTATATGCAGTATACTGTGGATCTACTGTACCTACACTATATACAGTATACTGTGGATCTACTGTACCTACACTATATGCAGTATACTGTGATCTACTGTACTACACTATATGCAGTATACTGTGGATCTACTGTACCTACACTATATACAGTATACTGTGGATCTACTGTACCTACACTATTACAGTATATGTGGGATCTACTGTACCTACACTATATGCAGTATACTGTGGATCTACTGTACCTACACTATATACAGTATACTGTGGATCTACTGTACCTACAAATATGCAGTATACTATGGATCTACTGTACCTACACTATATGCAGTATACTGTTGATCTACTGTACCTACACTATATACAGTATACTGTGGATATACAGTCATGGCCAAAAGTTTTGAGAATGACACAAATATTAATTTTTACAAACTCTACTGCTTCACTTTTTCTAATGGCAATTTGCATATACTCCAGAATGTTATAAAGAGTGATCAGCTTAACAGCAATTACTTGCAAAGTCACTATTTGGCTAGAAAAAGAACTTTATCCCCCAAAACACATTTCAACATTATTGCAGCCCTGCCTTAAAAGGACCAGCTAACCTCTTTTCAGTGATTGCTCCATTAACACAGGTGTGGGTGTTGATGAGGACATGGCTGGAGATCAATCTGTCATGATTAAGTAAGAATGACACCACTGGACACTTTAAAAGGAGGCTGGTGCTTGGCATCATTGTTTCTCTTCTGTTAACCATGGTTATCTCTAAAGAAACACGTGCAGTCATCATTGCAATGCACAAAAATGGCCTAACAGGGAAGAGTATCGCAGCTAGAAAGATTGCACCTCAGTCAACAATCTATCGCATCATCAAGAACTTCAAGGAGAGAGGTTCCATTGTTGCCAAAAAGGCTTCAGGGCGCCCAAGAAAGACCAGCAAGTGCCAGGACCGTCTCTTAAAAGTGTTTCAGCTGCGGGATCGGGCTACCAGCAGTGCAGAGCTTGCTCAGGAATGGCAGCAGGCAGGTGTGAGTGCATCTGCACGCACTGTGAGGCGGAGACTCTTGGAGCAAGGCCTGGTCTCAAGGAGGGCAGCAAAGAAGCCACTTCTCTCCAGAAAAAACATCATGGACAGACTGATATTCTGCAAAAGGTACAGGCAGTGGACTGCTGAGGACTGGGGTAAAGTTATTTTCTCTGATGAATCCCCTTTTCGATTGTTTGGGACATCAGGAAAACGCCTCATTCGGAGAAGGCAAGGTGAGCGCTACCACCAGTCTTGTCTCATGCCAACTGTTAAGCATCCTGAAACCATTCATGTGTGGGGTTGCTTCTCAGCCAAGGGAATCGGCTCTCTCACAGTCTTGCCTAAAAACACAGCCATCAATAAAGAATGGTACCAGAATGTCCTTCAAGAGCAACTTCTCCCAACCTCCAAGACCAGTTTGGCGATCATCAATGCCTTTTCCAGCATGATGGAGCACCTTGCCATAAAGCAAAGGTGATAACTAAATGGCTCAGGGAACAAAACATAGAGATTTTGGGTCCATGGCCTGGAAAACTCCCCAGATCTTAATCCCATTGAGAACTTGTGGTCAATCATCAAGAGACGGGTGGACAAATAAAACCTAAAAATTCTGACAAAATGAAAGCATTGATTGTGCAAGAATGGACAGCTATCAGTCAGGATTTGGTCCAGAAGTTGATTGAGAGCATGCCAGGGAGAATTGCAGAGGTCCGAAGAAGAAGGGTCAACACTGCAAATATTGACTTGCTGCATTAACTCATTCTAACTGTCAATATAAGCTTTTGTTACTCATAATGTTGCAATTATTATATTTCTGTCTGTGATAAAAACATCTGTCAAACACACATAAAAACCAGAGGCAGCAGTTCATGTGAAAATATAATATTTGTGTCATTCTCAAAACTTTTGGCCATGACTGTACTGTACTTACACTATATGCAGTATACTGTTGATCTACTGTACCTACACTATATACAGTATACTGTGGATCTACTGTACCTACACTATATACAGTATACTGTGGATCTACTGTACCTACACTATATACTGTACACTGTGGATCTACTGTACCTACACTATATGCAGTATACAAGATTCAAGATTCAAAGAAGCTTTATTGGCAGGACTAAATACACATTAGTTTTGCCAAAGCAAGTGTACAAAACGGAATAGGGATGGGATGTTGGGTAGGGGCAGATCTAGGGTAGGGGCTATGGAAAGAAATTACATATAGTAGAAGCTGGAAAGTAACCGCAGAAACTGAACAATGAGCGGGAAATTCAAACTTCCTAACAGTTATGTGTTCAGCAATCAGCAGAAGGAAGGAGGAGCTAATGTAGATTCTGTAAGCCCCGCCCTGGAACGCGTTATCTCTGCAGTTCTCTCTCTGGTCCATTCTTCCTGTATATAAAGGAGGAGTCCGTGCGGGTTAGTCATCAGTTTTTTTCAAATTCAAATTCAATTCAAAGAAGCTTTATTGGCAGGACTAAATACACAAGTTTTGCCAAAGCAAGTGTACAAAAGGGAATGGGATAGTGATGTTGGGTTAGGGACGGATAGGGTAGGGGTGGTGTGGAAGTCCAGGGCTTAGGGAGGTGATTGATGTGGGGCGCAATCCGATGAGGTCTTAGATGCCCATGCTCTAGGAGAGGGGATGGGGCAGTTCCGCTGGTGTTGATGGGTATAGTCCATGTGCTTCATAGTTTCATCTCGCAGCTCATGAATTCGCTACATACGCGCTGCATCTCGCGTCTCCTCTTTGTCCCCAGCAAGATATGTTTTCTCTTCCTCCTTCATGTGTGGAGATCCGGGAAGAGATGTGGGGAGTCTCATGAATGTGAGTGTCCCTCACTGCTGAGTATTTGGAGCAGTGTAGCAGGAAGTGGGTTTCGTCCTCTATGGCCTCCTGGTCACAGTGTTGGCATAGTCTTTCCTCCCTGGGCTTGTAGCTCTGCCTGTGTCGGCCGGATTCGATGGCCAGACTGTGGGCACTGAGTCTATACCGGCTCAGGATCTGGCGGTCTCTGGGGTCCGGGAGTTTCTCCAGGTATGGGGCCAGACTGTAGTCTCTCTGTAGACTCCGGTACATGGTCAGTTTCTGGGAGCTGATGATGTCGTTCTTCCAGTCACTGACATAACTCTCCTGGCCTTCGTCTACCATCTTCCTGATTTCGGCTTTTGTCAGGTTGTTGTGATTGGTGTTCTGGTCAGGTTGGGTTTGGGTGAGCTGTTCCGAGGGTCCTAGTTTTTCTGTTTCACCTACGTGTGTCAGGGCTTTATGGTGATGGGAGCTTGGATTGCTCCTATGTAGGTGAGCCCGGAATGACAGTGCCCTCTTTAGAACCGTTAGGTGTAGAGGGAATCTGCCCAGCTCGGCCCGGCAGGCACTGTTGGAGGTGCTCCGGTGGACTTGGAGAAGGTGCTTGCAGAATTCCAGGTGGAATATTTCTGTTGGGCTGGAATCCCACCTTGACCAGTCTGGGTAGGTGTGAGGACCCCAGACTTCACTGCCATACAGGAGGATTGGGGCGATGACAGAGTCGAAGATTTTTAACCAGACCCTCACTGGTGGCTTCAGATGGCCACTGCAGAAGATATTCACTGCAGAAGATGTCTGGTCGCGGCAAAGGAGGAAAAGGACTCGGGAAGGGCGGCGCCAAACGGCACAGGAAGGTGCTCCGTGATAACATCCAGGGCATCACCAAGCCTGCCATCCGCCGTCTCGCTCGCAGAGGAGGCGTCAAGCGTATCTCCGGCCTCATCTATGAGGAGACTCGCGGGGTCCTGAAAGTCTTCCTGGAGAACGTGATCCGTGACGCCGTCACCTACACCGAGCACGCCAAGAGGAAGACCGTCACCGCCATGGACGTGGTGTACGCGCTCAAGCGCCAGGGCCGCACTCTCTACGGCTTCGGAGGCTGATTGTATTCTCTGCTCTGTCCTGACAACACAAAGGCTCTTTTCAGAACCACCACATCTTCTAGTGAGAGGCTGCAACTGGGGTCTTGTGTCTCCTGTTCTCTGGTGATTTAGATTTTCTTTTGGGTATAACGCTCCTGTGATTCTCATACTGTAGTTACAATAGCGGCCGCCGCTCCATAATTGTTTTCTAGCGCTGATCCGCGTCTCCGGGTTTTGTCCTCTGATGCGGATTGTTCTGTTGCTGCTTCGGCGGTTTGAATCGCTTGAGATTCCCGCCTTGTGCGGCAGCTTCCGTTTTTTTATATGCAGCACGTGGTGTGAGGACTGGCTGCTATACAATGATTTGTTACCTGTGCAGCGATCTCTTGGTCTAGTGCCTCTAGATTATCTGCAGGTTTCCGTGATAAGGAGCTACGTTCATTTTGATAGAAGACCCGGGGTTCCGGTCAATGGGTATAATAAGTGAAGCCGCATTATCCAGATAGTGGGATGTGCCCGCAGTGTGTGATCTGGGACTAGGGGCTTATTTAAAGGAAATTTAACACATTCAGATTTGTGGAGCATATCCAACCAGGGAAAATTAATCGGCTTTCCCACGCAGATCCCACTGTATCCGGAGTCCTGAAATCTACTGGGGCCGCGTCTGTTTCCCTGTTTATCTCTGATAAATCTGGGTTAGTTTTCTATATAGAAACCTATATAGGTTTCACTGTAGTCACAGCCTCCCACGCTGCAGGGTTTACAGTCCCGTCACAGCTGACAGCTGTATAGATCCTGCGATTATTGGGCTCACAGGAATGTCGCTGTATTGGCCGCTGCATAGATGGACGCCCTATGTGCCGGCCGCGTCCTGGGCACTGAAGGCTATTATACCTCACCAGAATAATAATGGCGACTGCTCAGGAGAACGATCACCGTGTTTGGGGGGCAGACAGCTGTGGGGACAGGACCCTGTATTATCGTGGGGCAGAGCTCCCCCACCGGTATACACAGCGATCGCCGCTACAGGCAGAGGGCCCGGTAATAATCCGACGGACGAAGAATAGAGATTGAGCGGGAAATTCAAAATCACCAACGGATCAGAAATCATCCAATGATCGAGAGACATCCGCAGGCGCCGACAATCCCAGATACAAATGTATCCGCCTACATTTAACTCCTTAGTGGCCGTGTGTTTGCTGATCCCCACTACTTGCTTACAGAAGCGGCGACTTCCCCACCCGAGACCCGGCAGCGCTCACATCAGGCTCCTGGCAGAACATATGTGGCTTCATACTGAGACGTCCGTCTGTGATGGGATCAGCGCTGACACCACAGGGAATCGCACAGAATAATAAGTGACTGAGGAGCCTCCTGATGGAGATGGGGCGGAGCAGAAGGACTGACAGGGATTATTCCTGGCTCAGCTTTCCAGATCTATGGGGAGAGATCTGTCCCAATCACTACACACAGTCCTACTTCAATAAGGGCTAATTTCCAGGTAGCGCTTTCCCCATAGACCCAGTGAGCCGCTGTCAGCTGTGACGGGACTGTAAACCCTGCAGCGTGGAGGCTGTGACTACAGTGAATGGCTTCTTAGCAGCCGCCCTGGTGCGGTGTGAATAGCCGGCTCCCTCCGGAGTTCGGCTGCTCCTCCCCGGTACACACTGTACATCTCCCTCATGTGTCTGATCTCAGTAACATGAAGCAGGATCAGTCATTACCCGCCATGAATTTCTGCGCTGTGGTGACCGCAGTACAGTGGAGCACGGATCGTGTATAGTTACCTCTATATACCGCCTGGTGCAGACGCCAGTGTGAACATCTCCTGATCTCTGGTGCCGGCTCTTATGAGGAGGATGTGGCGGCTCTTAGAAGAGCCTTTGGTTGTGTGGACAGATGTGGGGAGCGGCGCTCACTTGCTCTTGCTCGCCTTGCTGCTCTCGGTCTTCTTGGGCAGCAGCACGGCCTGGATGTTGGGCAGGACGCCCCCCTGGGCGATGGTCACCCCACCCAGCAGCCTGTTGAGCTCCTCGTCATTGCGCACCGCCAGCTGCAGGTGACGGGGGATGATGCGGGTCTTCTTGTTGTCCCGGGCAGCATTGCCGGCCAATTCCAGGATCTCAGCGGTCAGATACTCCAGCACAGCGGCCATATAGACCGGAGCGCCGGCGCCGACTCTCTCGGCATAATTGCCCTTGCGGAGAAGCCTGTGCACACGGCCGACTGGGAACTGCAGTCCTGCCCGGGATGAGCGGGTCTTCGCCTTAGCACGGACTTTGCCTCCTTGTTTGCCGCGTCCAGACATCGCTCTGATCTTCTCCAAACACCGAAAAGCGCAGGAAGAATTGACTTCTCGAGTGATGCGGTTCCTCTCCTCATTCGCTTTTTATCAGTTGCTGCCCCGCCCTCCTGCCTTCTCATTGGATGGATCTGAAGCCGCCAATGGGGAGCAGACTTTGGAAACACCAATAAGACGCAGCTGACAAATGTCACATGACTTTCTTACCAGTAGGAGGAGCAGACAGCAGTGCGCATGTGCTGTGCGGCTATAAATACCGGCTCCTGGAGGAGCAGAACATTTAGTTCATTCTCGTTGTTGTGGTTCACCATGCCTGATCCCGCCAAGTCTGCGCCGCAAGCCAAGAAGGGCTCCAAGAAAGCCGTCACTAAGACTCAGAAGAAGGACGGCAAAAAGCGGAGAAGAGCAGGAAGAGAGATCTACGCCATCTACGTGTACAAGGTGCTGAAGCAGGTCCACCCCGACACCGGCATCTCTCCAAGGCATGTATCATGAGACTCCTCGTCAGACACATCTCGAGGCATCGCAGGGGAAGCCTCCCGCCTTGGTCTCACTACAACAAGCGCTCCACCATCACCTCCGGAGATCCAGACCGCCGTGCGCCTGCTGCTGCCGAGAGCTGCCAAGCACGCGTGTCCGAGGGCACCAAGTGCCGTCACCAAGTACACCAGCGCAAGTGATCTGCTCAGCCTGCTGCTCCGCCATCACCCATAAGCTCTTCTAAGAGCCACCACTCCTTTCACTATAGAGCTGTGCTGCGCCTGTGTCCTCTCCACGCTCCACTTGGAAAACAAATATATAGTACTATGCTGCCATAACTCTGCGCCTAGTAATGATGACTCCTATCATCATCCACGAATGTCACTAATGCCGAAATATAAGAACTGATCTCCATAGGGTAGATTGTATTCCTTCCTGACATCTGATCGCAGATCTTCCTCTTATTGGTAATGACTGTATCAACAGTGTCACCACATTTTCTAGTGCGCCTATAATATCTTGTTGTGAGTCTGATCTGCCTGGTGAAGGCGCCCTGTTCTCGACCATTGGTGTGGCCCAGCAGCTCTATGCCATGGAGTAAGAAGCCGCAGAGCTGTGGGACCTGGTGTCACTGAAGCGTTCACACTGGTCGGCGGCTGCGTTATTGTCATTCGTGTTCTGAGGGGGAGTCTGCGCCTGTTACTTTGTGCTGATGTGATTGTTATTTGAATTTCCCGCTCTTAACGTTCCTTATGTGCATGTTCTCTTCAGAGGAGAAGGACAGAGCTCTAGCTCCGCCCAAAAGTTATTTTTTATTGTTGAAAGTAATAAGCCACGGAGATCACGCCCCTAAACCAAGAGGGCGGGGTTAATGGAATCAGGATGGCATGTGAACGGTGATGGTCCGGGACATCACACACTTTTGGCGGTTCAAGTTATTTACGGAACTAGCCAATGAGTGCAGGGGTCGTGTCCACATGAGGCGTGACTAGGAGCAGAGGAGTATAAATGTCCTTCTTACGTCCTCTCATCACTTCTCTTCTATACAGACTATGGCCAGAACTAAGCAGACTGCTCGAAATCACGCGAGGGAAAGCTCCCGCAAGCAGCTGGCCACTAAAGCCGCCAGGAAAAGCGCTCCACCACTGGCGGCGTGAAGAAGCCGCACAGGTACCGGCCAGGGACAGTCGCTCTCCGGAGATCCGCCGTTACCAGAAGTCCACCGAGCTGCTGATCCGTAAGCTTCCCTTCCAGCGCCTGGTGAGAGAAATCGCCCAGGACTTCAAGACCGATCTCCGCTTCCAGAGCTCGGCCGTCATGGCCCTGCAGGAGGCCAGCGAGGCTTATCTGGTGGGGCTGTTTGAGGACACCAAATCTGTGCGCGATCCACGCTAAGAGGGTCACCATCATGCCCAAAGACATCCAGCTGGCCGCCGGATCCGTGGGGAGAGAGCTTAGATCTGTCCTGCACCTGACTGACACAAAGGCTCTTTTCAGAGCCACCAAATCCTCCCTCAAAACGAGCTCATTCCTGACTCTGCGTCCTGCTGTGATCTGAGAATTCTCTGGGTTCTTCACTGCTCAGTGTGTGTGATAATTACTGATGTTTTATGATGAAAGTAATACTCTTCTATTCGCCCCGATCCCATCACAGGCCTAATACTATAATCCTATCATCACCCAGGAGCCTGATGTGCTGTGACTGGATGCAGCAATATTACACACATGCGATTATACAGGGCGGCATCTATCCAGCGATATTTCCTGTGAACACTCGCTGACTCCTATCGGCCGCTCAGGTCTGATCCTGAAAACTATGTATTAAGTTTAGCCTCCACACCCCCTGGTTGTCTCCAACCTGCAGGACCTCGTTTCTGTATATTCCCAGCACTCGGAATATTGCTGGTATGATGGAGTCACAAGTGATAGAAGTTATGCACCTTGTATTATAGAAAGCGGAAACTTCTTCCTTGATCCTGAGAATATATAAACTCCTGTATGGAACAGAAGCGACGACTGATCGCTGGACACAAACACTTTGTTTAAAGGAGTTTATACAATATATCAAACATAGAGACGAAAAGAGGAAAGGAAAATATACAATTTACAGGGTAAGAATAAGGGGTCAAAGGTCGGTAAAGTCTAGGAAAAGGCAACGGTCCAAGCAGGTCGGAGAAAGACAAGAGAACAGTTAGAAAACTGACAGTAACAGAAGAAAAGTAATCTGGTGACTACATTGAATAACCTCAATAATGGAAAAGAAAAACATGATAGTAACATACAAGATGTGAGGTCGCTGAGCTATACCTTATCTACATGTCAACAAGATCCAAGAGGGGAAAATCCAGATAAGAGCCGCACAGAAGAGCTGGAAGTGGATCTTGATCAAAATCAAATTTGTAATTCAGTAATATTGAGTCATTTCTGACAGTTTTTCAACTGTTTCCACAGGTAACTTCCATAGAGGATCCAGTAGTCTTCTCGCATTTGTCAATTCTATTATTAGTGATTTTTTTTATGTGCAAAGCAAAATCTGTGCTAGAAAATGATTTTCTTGAAGAAATAGGAAAAACACCTTCCTTCCATTTCTCCTGCCTTTCAGGGTAAATTCACAGTGTGACTCATCCGGGGCAGGTATAGGAGATCGTACTGTGTATATAACATTTCCAGAATTAATATTAAGACTATTATGATTAGGTATATATTCCCTTTGCGGGATAAGATAATTCATATTTTACTTTTCCTTTTTTTGCGTTGATGGATTTTTCTTCTAATAGCTCATGATGCTCCATTCCCTAGCGGCTTATACACAGGAGATGGCTGTGCACAGCTATTCTCTATAGTCAGTTTATTTTATTACATATCTCCGGACTGCTGCTGCTTCTCTGCGAGTGAGTGTTCACCTCAGTCTGCCTCATTGCTGCGTTTTTAATATTATTCCTGACACATGTCTCCTGCTGTATATCAATATGCCAGTGATTCAGCTATGACAAGTGAAAGCTGACTCTCAAACCTGCAGCTCCATCAGCTGAGGAAGGACAGGTTTTGGAAGGCCTCCTATGTGGTCTTTTTCCCTTGCTTTTACAGGAAGATATCAATCAGTGTTCTCTGAATGTAAAACTTCATATGAAGAAACAACTTATATCTGTAGTTTATGATCCCTGTCAGTTGCAATACAAGTATTATTAGGAGAAAGTAAATATCGTCCATACTGAGGAGTAGAAAATCCCAGTGGTGACAAGTTATTATCAGCTTTATAATTCTGTCCCCACTTGATGACAGGACCCGGCGGCCCCTGCCTGCGGCTCATTAATAGTCACTAAACCTGAATGTGTCCTGGTAGTGACACTGAGCTTCCCCCAATAATTAGATGCAGAGCTACAGATCGTCCCCGCACACACCATGACAGGTGATGTCCCTTCTTGTCGTGCAGAGCCAGTGTCACCTAGCGCGGCGTTTCCTGCCTCCCTCTGTGCTGGAGGAGTCCTGACTGCTGTATGTTCTGCCAGTTCTCTCACAAGCTGCTCCGCTGTCAGGGTCCCCTTGGCACATAGCTTGTTAGATCAGCCTGCAGCTGAAGGGGGATCCCTGAGTGCGGGTGACACCTGTCCCGGAGTCCCCTGCCGCTCTGCTGTTCTGAAGCTGGAAAGACCTGAACAATGAGCGGGAAATTCAAACTCACTAATAGTTCTGTGTTCAGCCAATCAGCAGAGGAAGGGAGGAGCTAATGTAGATTCTATAAGCCCCGCCCTGGAAGCGCGTCATCTCATCAGTTCTCACTCTGGTCCACCCCTGCTCCATATAAAGGAGGAGTCCTGTGCTGTTCAGTCATCAGTTTTTGCTCACTGCAGAAGATGTCTGGTCGCGGCAAAGGAGGAAAAGGTCTCGGGAAGGGCGGCGCCAAGCGGCACAGGAAGGTGCTCCGTGATAACATCCAGGGCATCACCAAGCCTGCATCCGCCGTCTCGCTCGCAGAGGAGGCGTCAAGCGCATCTCCGGCCTCATCTATGAGGAGACTCGCGGGGTCCTGAAAGTCTTCCTGGAGAACGTGATCCGTGACGCCGTCACCTACACCGACACGCCAAGAGGAAGACCGTCACCGCCATGGACGTGGTGTACGCGCTCAAGCGCCAGGGCCGCACTCTCTACGGCTTCGGAGGCTGATTGTATTCTCTGCTCTGCCTGACAACACAAAGGCTCTTTTCAGAGCCACCACATCTTCTAAGTGAGAGGCTATAATTTCATACCCTTTTTTCCAATCGAGGAATATGGGAAATCTGCCTGCGGTTTATACAGGAGTTTAGGTTTCCGGAGCATGTAGCCGCTTTCTGTAATAACAGGTCTATAGCTGCGCTCCCCTGATACCAGCAACGTTCCAGTACCGGGAGCATAAAGAAATGAGATTTCAGCTATTAAGAGGTTTTAGAGGCTCCGGGTCTGTGCTGTATACAAGATCCCCTGTGCGGCTGTATTTATTGGGAATTATTACTTATTTCATGCCTGCTTCCCTCTATTTTTGCTGCCCCGTCTTTATATACTGAAGCTAGCACTGCTGATTTCGGATGCTGTTTGAAAGGCGTATGGGAATATAGCTGTGTATATATATATATATATATATATACACACACACACACCTCTGTGCACATATCCACGCGGCTTCCACAGCAGAAGCCGTTTCTAAATCCCCAGTACCCGAGAGCTGCAGCGGCTCCTCTATATAATCAGTCACTGACGCTCCAACTCTCACATCGGAGTAATAACCTCACACCCCTTTTACGAAGATGCGGGTTACAAGTGGTGAGAATCAGGATGATGGAAGTAACGTGATCTCTGCTGCACATCGGCCCCTTCCCTCCATTCATTCATTACAGAACTCACCTGTAGGCTCTGATCATACAGCTCTGCAGGGACAAGGTGGTGGCTCTGAAAAGAGCCTTTGTGGGGACATAACAGGGGCTGCAGCTCACTTCTTAGCCGCGGGCTTCTTGGCTTTAGCCGCCTTCTTTGCCGGACTCTTGGCAGCTTTGGCCGCCTTCTTAGCCGGACTCTTCGCCACCTTCTTGGGAGCGGCTTTCGGCTTCTTGGGGCTCTTGGCCGCTTTCTTGGCAGCTGCGGGCTTCTTGGCCTTTTTCGGGCTCTTCTTGGCCGCAGTCGGAGCCTTCTTGGGCTTCTTCGGAGATTTGGCGGCTTTCTTGGCAGCAGCGGGCTTCTTGGGCTTGGCCGCAGCTGCTGGCTTCTTCTTGGCCACTTTGTCCTTCGTCTCCTGCTTCTTGTTCAGCTTGAAGGAGCCGGAGGCGCCGCTGCCCTTCACCTGGAGGAGGGCGCCCTTGGTGACCAGAGACCGACGGCCAGCTTCAGGCGGCTGTTGTTCTTCTCTACATCGTACCCTCCGGCAGACAGCGCCTTCTTCAGGCGGCCAGAGACACCCCGCTGCGCTCCTTAGAGGCGGACACGGCTTTCACGATCAGCTCGGAGACGCTGGGACCGGAGGATTTCTTGCTGCTCTTGGCGGCGGATTTCTTCGGCTGCTTCTTGGATTTGGCGGCCGGTTCTGCGGGAGGGGAGCGGCGGCTGGCGCGGTCTCTGCCATCATGTGCTGCAGAAGCTAGAACACAACAATCTCCTGATCGGAAAACACTGTGGCAGGAGCTGGAGGCGCCTGTTATATGTACAGGCTTCCTGCGCACTGATTGGCTGCAGAGCTGCACCGTCCTGCGCATCTATTGGCTGACACAGGCCCCGCCCCCTCCCAGCTGAGCCCGAGTGAAGCTCCGCTCTCCCCTTGTGCTTCCCTGCCCGGGATAAAAGCCCTTTACCGGCTGACACCGGGCAGCAGAGCGCGCTTCCTCCGTGGCTTCTCCTTCTCCATCATCTCCACCGACCGTTTGTAGCCGTCACTAGCAGAGATGCCGGGAAGGAGCGGAGAGGAGGTCCCGGGATCATCGCCGTCGTCCTCCCTGCACATCACTGTGTACCCGGGAAGGTAAATCTGCGGCGGGAGCTCGTTCCTCCTATTCCCGGCTCCTGTCACCATCACAGGGATCGGTCTACAATGTCCATCGTACAGGAAGCGGATTGTACGATGTGGGGACGAGCTGGAGCTGCCGAGAGCCCAGAAGGGTAACACAGGCGATGGCCTCCGCTGCCTGCCGCCTCCCCGCCCTGTGATCTCACTGCACCCCGTATGTGCGGAGTATTGGGGGCGAGCCAGGGTCCACATCAGTGAGAGGGTCCACATCAGTAGAGGGTCCACATAGGTCCATAATGTACAAGTAGATCAATATTAATGTAAAATGTTACATGAACAGGAAAATAATTAAAAGACAAAATAAAAAAATGATGAGTCTTCAGAATAACAAGAACATTATTGGGGGGTGAACACTATTGCACATCGGTAGATGATCCAGATATAAAGCAGCATGTACAGTATATACAGCCAGGGCTGCCACCAGGAATTGGCCTCCTTGAGACTTCTCCCAGGCTCTGCCTCAAGGCCTTGAATCTTCCACAGTCCCATCTCCCAGTCATAGAAAAACTTCTCTTCTGCAGCACATCCTCACCATTCACACATCAGTTCCTATCTAACACCAGCTCACATACATACATAACCTGCAGATTTTCTTTTGGCCAAAAGATTTATTTTAAGAATCCACCACCACAAGGTAGACTCTTTCAGCCAGGCCCTACTCTACTCTCACCTCTTAAACATTCGTTAAAACATCCAATACTCTTTTTAGCTTTATTTTTATTTATGTTTCTTTATGGGAATGAGTCACACACTTTTTTAAAAAAAAATGACCATTAATACCACATACAAGGCATAAATAGCTCCACACCATGACCAGACCCACATTTTACCACCACATAGTGACCAAATACTACAGTAGCGATCATTAATTTAAAAAAATCAGAATACTGTACTAATATTACCATAAGTGCCGTTATACACAGGCGCTCTGTACATAGTATATAGTATATACTGTCAGTGTACAGATAATACAGTGATCACTAGTGACATTACACACAGGAGCTCTGTATATAGTGTACATGCTGTGTGCAAACGTTGCGCATTTAGATGCGGATCCGCAGCGTTTTTGGACGCACAGAATTGCATCAAATCCGCAGTGTAGTGCACAGCCAATGTTATTCTATGTGACTTTGAGTTTTGTTGCGCACATGCTGCGGAAAAATACGCACGGATTTGCAGCGGTTTTTTTCGCAGCATGTCAATTCTTTTTGCGGATCTGCAGCATTTCTGCCCCAATTGACTTGCATTAAGTAAGTCAAATCCGCAGCAAAACTGCAGGTTTAAAAAAGATCTGCGGATTTGCTGAGGATGTGGGTGTAAGAAACGCTGCAGATAGGGAGGAGGGAAGTGTGTGGGCGGAGACTATGTGTGCAGTGAATATGTGTGGGTCTGTGTGCAGGTGTCTGTGTGTATCTATGTGTGTGTGTGCGTGTAGCCAATGATGAGACAGTAGTAGTCCCATTATCCGGCTACTGTGCTGACTAGTAAAAAAAAAACACATACATACTCACCATACTGCTTATACCCGACGCCCTCAATCCCCTGTAAAAAAAAAATAAATTAATAAACACAACCGTATACTCACTGTCCTGACGTAATCCATATATTAACGAGTGTCCCACGACGATCTCTCGAGGCCTCTGATGATACAATGAGGAAGGAATCCTTCCGCACTGTATCACTCCGCCGTCAGGTCACAGGAGTTCATCCTGTCACTTGCGACCCTGCTGCATGGAAAATTCTCATACAGCATTGCCCTCAAGTGAGAGGATAAACTCAAGTGACCCCTCTGTGACAACACTGCAGGAGCCATTGTCTAGTGTCAGTGAGTCACTGGAGGCCCTATAGAGTGACACCTCTATAGGGGAGATCGTCGTGGGACACTCGTTATTACATGGATTGCGTCGGAACAGGGAGTATATTAATTTGATTTTTTTTACAGGGGATGGAGGGAGTCGCATGGTACAATAAAGATGGGAAACTGTGTGGTGTTTTATTTCATTAAAATACTTTATTCTGGCTGTGTGTTTATTTAACCCATTTACAACTATAGGATTAGTAATGGATCGGTGGCTTATTGACGCCTCTCCATTAGTGTTGAGCGATACGATACCGCAAGTATCGGGTATCGGCCGATATTAGCTGTATCGGACATTCTATATTGACTTTCGATATTTCCCATATATCGTATACCGGAATCGGAATTGTCACTGTCAGTGTCCGTCGGTCGGGTCTGTCACTGTCAGCGTCCGTCGGTCGGGTCTGTCAGGAGTCAGCGGCACTTACCTGGCAGAAGATCTCCGGCGGTCACGGGCTGGACTGCTTGATGGCCGCCATCATCTTTCCCCGGCGGTCACATGCAGTTTCTCGCGATAACTGCAGTGACTGCTGGGTAATCCCGGCCGTAAAGCAGTCAGTCCGATGACGTCACCACCGGGGAAGCAGGTAATCAGCTGTGCTGCGCGGGATGACTGCCTCTGCCTGTCATTCCGATGTAGCAGAGCTGGATCGTCGTGGGACTGTCGTTACTATGGACTGCGTCGGACAGGTGGTATACTGTTGGTTTGTTTTTTTCCTTTTTTTACAGGAGATCGATGGCGTCGCAGGAATGAGTGTATAATAAAAAAATGAAAACTGTGTTGTCTCTTTTATTTCATTAAAATACTTTTTTCTTGCTTTGTCTTTTTTTTTATACATTTAAAAACTTTGGGATTAATAATGGATTGGTGTCTTATTGACGCCTCTCCATTATTAACCGGGCTTATTGTTACCGTGCAATCAACGGTGACATTAACCCCTTAATACCCCACTTGCCACCGCTACAGGGCAGTGGGAAGAGCCGGGTAAAGTGCCACAATTGGCACATCTTTTGATGCGCCAAATGTGGGGCTGCTGTAGCCTGGTATTATCAGGCTGTTGAGGGCCAAAATCCATGGGCCTTGACAGTCTTTTAATACCAGGCCGCAGCAGTCTGCATTTTACTTGGCTGGTTAACAAAAATAGGGGGACCCCTACGCCGTTTTTTTTTTCGAGGGAATCCCCTATTTTTGTTAACCAGCCAAGCTAAGCAGACTGCTGTGGCCTGGTATTATCAGGCTGGCAAGGTCCATGGATATTGGCTCATTACCAGCCTGAAAAACCAGGCCTCAGCAGTCTGCTTCATCTGGCTGGTTAACAAAAATAGGGTGGACCCCACGCCAATTTTTTTTCGAGGGGATCCCCTATTTTTGTTAACCAGCAAAGATAAGCAGACTGCTGTGGCCTGGTATTATCAGGCTGGCAACCAGGGTCGGACTGAGGCACCGGGACACCGGAGAAACCTACGGATCGGCCCCAGCTCCTGCGTGGTGGGCCCTGATTTGAAAGGATAGGTCGCGGGGCAGAGGGGGCGGTGGCCCCGGGGCCCGCGCTCTGAGGGGGCCCACCTGGAGCTACGATACAGTTACATTCTGCGGCGAGCAGGGAGTATCGCTCTCCCTGCTCTGCCGCCCGGAAGCTATGGGGCCTGAACAGGCGTTGGGGGGGCCCGGTGCCAGCAGTGGGCCCCCCACCCGTCATCGGAGGGTCAGCTGTATCGGCATCCAGCCGATAAAGCTGACCGCATAGAGAGAGAAGGAGCGAGCGCTCCTACTCTCCCATAATCCCCCTCTCAGCGTATGACAGCGGGCGCAATAACATCACCTGCCGGCACCCGCTGTCAGACGCTGAGAGGGAGAACAGTGAGCAGCACAGGAGCCGGGAGGTGAGTATTTTTTTTATTTTTTTTTTAATGGGGGTGCAGTCGAGTCCTGGCTGGAGAAGTCGTCATGTCGGTGTGGGCCAGATGGAAAAGACATGAAAAGTGAACAATTCCATTAGAAAGAACATCAGCGGTAAGTCATTATCTGTACCTGTGCTGTAATCTATTATATGTTCTGTAGGACTGGTATTATTTACCACAGACCATATGGCGGTAATATCAATATTGGTCTTTTTATATATAGATTATTTTGGCCAACAGCGCGGTCATTTGCTGAGGTTCTCTGATGATGGGCCCACTCAGAAGTTTTGCCCCCACTAAACCAAAACCCTAGCTACGCCTATGGCTCTCTCTCTAGTCTTTCTTTCTCGCTCTCTGTTCTTTCCTTCTCGCTCTCTGTTCTTTTTTCTCTCTGTTCTTTCTTTCTCTCTTTTCTTTCTTTCCTCTCTTTCTTTCTCTGTTTGTTCTTTCTCTCTCGCTGCCCTTTCTTTCTTTTCCTCAGTACCAGCCACTGTGCCCTCATTACCAGTCAGTGTGATCAGCAGTGCTAAATGGTTACGCTTGGGGCGAGGATATGGGTGTGATTAGCTGTGAAATGGGTGTTGTCGGGGCGTGGCCTAAAATTTTCAACGGCGCGCACAGCGTGCCACAGCCTTTGTCTCTCTTTCCCTTATTCAAAGGTTGGGAAGTATGATGTTGGGCCGCAAGAATATATTTTTCTCTGGTGGGCCCAAGGTACTCCAGTCCGACGCTGCTGGCAAGGTCCGTGTATGTTGGCTCCTTAACAGCCTTAAATACCATGCCTCAGCAGCAGGGGCGTACATATAAATCATGGGGCCCCATAGCAAAAGTCTGAATATTCCCCACCCCCCAAAAAAAAAACCCAGAGGCATTGTAAATGTAAAGTGCCAGCACAGTGAGGGAAGTTGAGTCGCACAGAGACAGGGGTTTTGGGGGTACTCGGCACCGATCACGTCGACTTCTATGGGGGATGTCACGAGTAGCACAGTTCGGTCCGTGACCTGGGCGATCACTGGAATGTGGGATATTTCCAGGGGATGATAGAATGTTCGTGTAGTTTGTCGTGACGCCACCTGTAGTACCTGGTCAGGGTGTCCAGCGCTGCTGTGCAGGTCCTCTGGCAGGGATGGTGTAGTGCAGGTAGGTGATAAGTCTTGTACAGGTAAGACGGTATCCTTCCAGGGCAGATAGATGTGAGATAGAGCAATGGTGCAGAGTGATGTAGCAGAGTGGACTATGCGACGTAGTAAGAAAGCAGGAAAGGAAACAATTCTTACTACAAAGACATGCAGCATAAGGCTGCCTCAACCCCTCCCATCCAACTAGCTACACCCTGTTCTAACCAGCCTGAGCTAGACCATCCCATTGGCTCCGCCTACACTCAGCTGGCATAGTGTACTGTTGAATGCAGTGGTTGGAGTCAATGGGGTGTTTCCTCCTTACCTGAGAGTAAGTTGTCACACCGCTGGGTGCGATGCAACATCTCTGTGGCGACTGGACCCTCGGGTGCTTCTGTCTTTTCACAAATGGCGGCTTTACCCGGCAATTGAATCAGAGGCTATTTTACTATGTAGAAGTGAATAAACTATAAATATATGTATATATATATATGTCACAATGACATGTATATATATATATATATGTATTCTATGTGTGTATATTTTGTGTTTACAAGGAAAGAAAGTGTTTTTTTAGTTGCGATATTTTGTTCCCATAGACTTACATGGACTTCCGGTATCGGTATCGGGTATCGCCGATATTTAGTGATATCGCGATGCCATTCCGATCCGATATTTTTGGATATCGGAAAGTATCGCTCAACACTACTCTCCATTACTAAACGGGCTTGATGTCACCTTACAATTCAAAGGTGACATCAACCCCTTATTACCCCATATGCCACCACTACAGGACAGTGGGAAGAGAGAGGCTAAGTGCCGGAATCTGAGAGCTGGTGTTTGTAGCTAGGGGGGGCTAATATCCATGGGACCTTCCTAGGCTATGAATATCAGCCCGCAGCTGTCTGCACAGCCTTTCTGGCTATAAATTATCGGGGGACCCAACATCATTTTTTTAGGGGGGTCCCCCTATTTTAATAGCCAGTAAAGGCTAAATATACAGCTGCGAGCTGATAATCATAGTCTGGGAAGATCCATGGGTATTAATCTTTTTTTTTTTTTCACTTTTTTTTAAAATGAAACAGATATTGTGCAGATTTTGTGTGTGTGTCTTTATTTAACTCTTTATGAACCCTGTTATTATGTTTATTACTAAACATCAGGCTTGGTATTATCTATCTGTCTTTATTACATACCGTCCTGTCTTGTTAGATATATAATGCAATGATGGCTGATGGAGCATGGGAAGGCTTCTTTTCTAATGGAAGAGCTGGTTGACTGGTCATCTCGTCACCGGCTGCTCCATCAGCAGTCATTTTATACTTAATAAGAGAAAGGACTATGGAGTAAAAGATGGCGCTGTGTATAACAAAAATAACAAGAATGCACTTTGTAAGTGACATTGCTGTACATAACAGCAGAGGAAGCTAAATAATAAGGGATGGCATCATACATAACTAGAGGATGGTTCGCAATAAGGGACGGTGTTATGAATAAAAAAGGAAAATCTGTAACTAAGGACAGCAGATCTAAAGTCACCATGTCTGCCCTAAACGTACCTATATAGGTTCTGCAACTATCGCCGAGCAGGAACTTAATCCTACCTGACCCTGGCAATAAGCCCTGCTTAGGGAAGGACGAGGTATGCACTAGCCAATGCCCCACTATAACTAAAGACTGCTGGTATACACAAACAAGGTGAACATTTATCTTAAGTAGACTCAGAGAGGTATCACAGATGTCCTCCAACAGCACCAAAGAGGAAGAAAGCCGACTGCTATAGCTCCAAGCCTCAACAGGGGAAAATAGAAATATCATTGGCGATTCCCAGAAGCAGACAGGAAGTCTATAAACACCCAGTCCAGGTGCATCAATTAGAGCTGGGGGGAGGTTGCCACTGGGTCCAAGAGTCAGAAGGATTAGGAAGGCATCTGATGCTGTGCGACTGTCTGCAGCCTCTGACACACCCGTGACACATGGGGACAGGGTGGGGGACCATTTGGGACCAGGAATAAGACACAAGGGGGGCAGGATGAGGAACATTATAACTAAAAGGGTTAATTAAGGAATATTAATACTGCTGTGATTTTTTTATTTTTGAGGATACTGTTTTCAGTGAGGTGGGATATTACTGCGCATGGCGACACTATGTTGCTTTTTTTCTTCATTTGGCGGAGAGTGTAGAAGTTGGGGAAAAAATGGGGAATGTGCTCTGGAAGTGGCGCTCTAGATTATTGTGCATTATTTTCTGCAGAGACGAGTCCTGCCAGGAAGGAGTGATGGCGGTCTGAATAAATACGCTGAATAAAGAAAAGTGAAGATGAAGGATGTCAACTAGTGACCTCACCAGTGAGTCAGTGTGATACTTGTACACTTACACTATATAATATATACTGAGCTCCTATGCATAATGTCACTGGTGATCCCTGTATTATCTTTATACCATACACCATATACAGTTCTCCTGTTTATAATGTCACTTGTGAGTCAGTGTGTTACCTGTACAATGACACTATATACAGAGCTCCTGTGTATAATGTCACTGGTGATCCCTGTATTATCTTTATACCATACACCATATACAGTTCTCCTGTTTATAATGTCACTTGTGAGTCAGTGTGTTACCTGTACAATGACACTATATACAGAGCTCCTGTGTATAATGTCACTGGTGATTACTGTATTACCTGTACACTGACACTATATACAGAGCTCCTGTGTATAATGTCACTGGTGATCACTGTATTACCTGTACACTGACACTATATACAGAGCTCCTGTGTATAATGTCACTGGTGATCACTGTATTACCTGTACACTGACACTATGCTAAAAATATAGGAGAAAAACAGATTTATACAGCATTTTTATAAATCATTGAGTATAATGTGAGGTGGTTTCACTCGCATTTGTCATCTGACATACTGTGCTTATATTGATGTTTATGACTTTGATTAATAAAATTACATTTTTATGATTTATAAAAACGCTGTATAGCTCCGTTTTTCTCCTATATTTTCAGTCTCTTGGGAGCTGGTGTATTCTACCCAGATGCGGTATCACTGTATAACTTGCCTGGGTTTTTCTAAGTATATATATTTGGGACTATATGTGTTATTGACACTATACTAAGTACGGAGTTCCTATGTATAATGTCACTGTTGAGCACTGTATTACCTGTGCACTGACATTATATACAGAGCTCCTGTGTGTTGTACTGTTCTACCTGTACAATTGCACTGTATACAGAGCTCCTGTGTATAATGTCACTGGTCATCACTGTACTCCATGTACACTGACACTATATACAGAGCTCCTGTGTATAATGTCACAGATGATCACTGTATTACCTGTACACTGACACTATACACTGTATACTATATACAGAGCTCCTGTGTATAATGTCATTGATGATCACTGTATTACCTGTACACTATACTCTATATACAGAGGTCCTGTGTATAATGTCACTGGTGATCACTGTACTCCCTGTACACTGACACTGTATACAGTGCTCCTGTGTATAATGTCACAGCCAGGTGATCACTGTATTACCTGTACACTGACACTATATACAGAGCTCCTGTGTATAATGTCACAGGTGATCACTGTATTACCTGTACATTGACACTATACACTGTATACTATATACAGAGCTCCTGTGTATAATATCACTGATGATCACTGTATTACCTGTACACTATACACTATATACAGAGCTCCTGTGTATAATGTCACTGGTGATCACTGTACTCCCTGTACACTGACACTATATACAGAGCTCCTGTGTATAATGTCACAGGTGATCACTGTATTACCTGTACACTGACACTATATACAGAGCTCCTGTGTATAATGTCACTGGTGATCACTGTACTCCCTGTACACTGACACTATATACAGAGCTCCTGTGTGTAATGTCACTGATGATCACTGTACTACCTGTACACAGACATCAAGTACTGGGGTTAGTAATGGAGCCGTGTCTATCAGACATCAAGCCCTGGGGTTAGTAATGGAGCGGTGTCTATCAGACATCAAGTACTGGGGTTAGTATTGGAGCGGTGTCTATCAGACATCAAGTACTGGGGTTAGTAATGGAGCGGTGTCTATCAGACATCAAGCCCTGGGGTTAGTAATGGAGCGGTGTCTATCAGACACCAATCCCTGGGGTTAGTAATGGAGCGGTGTCTATCAGACACCAATCCCTGGGGTTAATAATGGAGCGGTGTCTATCAGACATCAAGTACTGGGGTTAGTAATGGAGCGGTGTCTATCAGACACCAATCCCTGGGGTTAGTAATGGAGCTGTGTCTATCAGACATCAAGCACTGGGGTTAGTAATGGAGCGGTGTCTATCAGACATCAAGCACTGGGGTTAGTAATGCAGCGGTGTCTATCAGACATCAAGCCCTGGGGTTAGTAATGGAGCGGTGTCTATCAGACATCAAGCCCTGGGGTTAGTAATGGAGCGGTGTCTATCAGACATCAAGCCCTGGGGTTAGTAATGGAGCGGTGTCTATCAGACATCAAGCCCTGGGGTTAGTAATGGAGCGGTGTCTATCAGACATCAAGCCCTGGGGTTAGTAATGGAGCGGTGTCTATCAGACACCAAGCACTGGGGTTAGTAATGGAGCGGTGTCTATCAGACATCAAGCCCTGGGGTTAGTAATGGAGCGGTGTCTATCAGACACCAAGTACTGGGGTTAGTAATGGAGCGGTGTCTATCAGACATCAAGCCCTGGGATTAGTAATGGAGCGGTGTCTATGAGACATCAAGTACTGGGGTTAGTAATGGAGCGGTGTCTATCAGACATCAAGCACTGGGGTTAGTAATGGAGCGGTGTCTATCAGACATCAAGCACTGGGGTTAGTAATGGAGCGGTGTCTATCAGACATCAAGCCCTGGGGTTAGTAATGGAGCGGTGTCTATCAGACATCAAGCCCTGGGGTTAGTAATGGAGCGGTGTCTATCAGACATCAAGCCCTGGGGTTAGTAATGGAGCGGTGTCTATCAGACATCAAGCCCTGGGGTTAGTAATGGAGCGGTGTCTATCAGACATCAAGCCCTGGGGTTAGTAATGGAGCGGTGTCTATCAGACATCAAGCCCTGGGGTTAGTAATGGAGCGGTGTCTATCAGACATCAAGTACTGGGGTTAGTAATGGAGCGGTGTCTATCAGACATCAAGCCCTGGGGTTAGTAATAGAGCGGTGTCTATCAGACACCAAGTACTGGGGTTAGTAATGGAGCGGTGTCTATCAGACATCAAGCCCTGGGGTTAGTAATGGAGCGGTGTCTATCAGACATCAAGCCCTGGGGTTAGTAATGGAGCGGTGTCTATCAGACATCAAGTACTGGGGTTAGTAATGGAGCGGTGTCTATCAGACACCAAGTACTGGGGTTAGTAATGGAGCGGTGTCTATCAGACACCAAGTACTGGGGTTAGTAATGGAGCGGTGTCTATCAGACATCAAGCCCTGGGGTTAGTAATGGAGCGGTGTCTATCAGACATCAAGTCCCTGGGGTTAGTAATGGAGCGGTGTCTATCAGACACAAGCCCGGGTTAGTAATGGAGCGGTGTCTATCAGACATCAAGCTGGGGTTAGTAATGGAGCGTGTCTATCAGACATCAAGCTGGGTTAGTAATGGACGGTGTCTATCAGACACAAGTCTGGGTTAGTAATGGAGGGTGTCTATCAGACATCAAGCCCTGGGGTTAGTAATGAGCGGTGTCTATCAGACATCAAACTGGGTTAGTAATGGAGCGGTGTCTATCAGACACAACCCTGGGGTTAGTAAGGAGCGGTGTCTATCACACCAAGTACTGGGGTTAGCAATGGAGCGGTGTCTATCAGACATCAGACTGGGTTAGTAATGGAGCGGTGTCTATCAACACAAGCTGGGTTAGTAATGGAGCGGTGTCTATCAGACATCAACCCTGGGTTAGTAATGGAGCGGTGTCTATCAGACACAAGTACTGGGGTTAGTAATGGAGCGGTGTCTATCAGACATCAAGCTGGGTTAGTATGGAGCGGTGTCTATCAGACATCAAGCCTGGGGTTATAATGGAGCGGTGTCTATCAGACACCAAGCCTGGGGTTAGAATGAGCGGTGTCTATAGACATCAAGCTGGGTAGTAATGAGGGTGTCTATCAGACATCAACCCTGGGTTAGTAATGGAGCGGTGTCTATCAGACATCAGCTGGGTTAGTAATGGAGCGTGTCTATCAGACACAAGCCCTGGTTAGTAATGGAGCTGTCTATCAACATCAAGTACTGGGGTTATAATGGACGGTGTCTATCAGAACAGACTGGGTTAGTAATGGAGCGGTGTCTATCAGACATCCTGGGTTAGTAATGGGCGTGTCTATCAGACATCAAGCCCTGGGGTTAGTAATGAGCGGTGTCTATCAACATAGCCTGGGTTAGTAATGAGCGGTGTCTATCAGACACAAGCCCTGGGTTAGTAATGGAGCGGTGTCTATCAGACATCAAGCCCTGGGGTTAGTAATGGAGGGTGTCTATCAGACATCAACCCTGGGTTAGTAATGGAGCGGTGTCTATCAGACACAAGCCTGGGTTAGTAATGGAGCGGTGTCTATCAGACACAAGCCCTGGGTTAGTAATGGACGTGTCCTATCGACATCAAGCTGGGGTTAGTATGAGCGTGCTTCAGACAAGCCGGGTTATAGATAGTGGGGTTAGAATAGCGTGTTAGTAAGCGGTGTCTATGAACGCGTGTCTACGTAAAGGACGGTGTTATCAATAGCGTGTTATAATGAGCTGGGTGTATGAGCAGTTCTTCAGATAATGGGGTAAGGGTGCTATCAACATCAAGCCTGGGTTAGTAATGGAGCGGTGTCTATCAGACATCAAGCCCTGGGGTTAGTAATGGAGGGTTCAATCAACTCGGATATGGCGGTGTCATAGAACAGTCTGGTTATAATGAGCGGTGTCTACAGACATCAAGCCCTGGGTAGTAATGGAGTGTGTCTATCAGACACATCAATCCCTGGGGTTAGTAATGGAGCGGTGTCTATCAGACATCAAGCCCTGGGGTTAGTAATGGAGCGGTGTCTATCAGACACAAGCCCTGGGTTAGTAATGGAGCGTGTCTATCAGACATCAAGTACTGGGGTTAGTAATGGAGCGGTGTCTATCAGACATCAAGTCCTGGGTTAGTAATGGAGCGGTGTCTATCAGACATCAAGTACTGGGGTTAGTAATGGAGCGGTGTCTATCAGACATCAAGCCCTGGGGTTAGTAATGGAGCGGTGTCTATCAGACATCAATCCCTGGGTTAGTAATGGAGCGGTGTCTATCAGACACCAAGCCCTGGGTTAGTAATGGAGCGGTGTCTATCAGACACCAAGCCCTGGGGTAGTAATGGAGTGGTGTCTATCAGACATCAATCCCTGGGGTTAGTAATGGAGCGGTGTCTATCAGACATCAAGCCCTGGGGTTAGTAATGGAGCGGTGTCTATCAGACACAAGCCCTGGGTTAGTAATGGAGCGGTGTCTATCAGACATCAAGTACTGGGGTTAGTAATGGAGCGGTGTCTATCAGACACAAGCCCTGGGGCTAGTAATGGAGCGGTGTCTATCAGACATCAAGCCCTGGTTAGTAATGGAGCGGTGTCTATCAGACATCAAGCCTGGGGTTAGTAATGGAGCGGTGTCTATCAGACATCAAGCCCTGGGTTAGTAATGGAGCGGTGTCTATCAGACACCAAGTACTGGGTTAGTAATGGAGGCGTGTCTATCAGACATCAAGCCCTGGGGTTAGTAATGGAGCGGTGTCTATCAGACATCAAGCCCTGGGGTTAGTAATGGAGCGGTGTCTATCAGACACCAAGTACTGGGTTAGTAATGGAGCGGTGTCTATCAGACATCAAGTACTGGGTTAGTAATGGAGCAGTGTCTATCAGACATCAAGCCCTGGGATTAGTAATGGAGCGGTGTCTATCAGACACCAAGTACTGGGGTTAGCAATGGAGCGGTGTCTATCAGACATCAAGTACTGGGTTAGTAATGGAGTGGTGTCTATCAGACAAGTACTGGGGTTAGTAATGGAGCGGTGTCTATCAGACATCAAGCCTGGGGTTAGTAATGGAGCGGTGTCTATCAGACATCAAGCCCTGGGGTTAGTAATGGAGCGGTGTCTATCAGACATCAAGCACTGGGGTTAGTAATGGAGCGGTGTCTATCAGACATCAAGCCCTGGGGTTAGTAATGGAGCGGTGTCTATCAGACATCAAGTCCTGGGGTTAGTAATGGAGCGGTGTCTATCAGACATCAAGTACTGGGGTTAGTAATGGAGCGGTGTCTATCAGACATCAAGCACTGGGGTTAGTAATGGAGCGGTGTCTATCAGACATCAAGCCTGGGGTTAGTAATGGAGCGGTGTCTATCAGACATCAAGCCTGGGGTTAGTAATGGAGCGGTGTCTATCAGACATCAAGACTGGGGTTAGTAATGGAGCGGTGTCTATCAGACATCAAGCCCTGGGGTTAGTAATGGAGCGGTGTCTATCAGACACAAGTACTGGGGTTAGTAATGGAGCGGTGTCTATCAGACATCAAGTACTGGGGTTAGTAATGGAGCGGTGTCTATCAGACATCAAGCCTGGGGTTAGTAATGGAGCGGTGTCTATCAGACATCAAGTACTGGGGTTAGTAATGGAGCGGTGTCTATCAGACATCAAGACTGGGTTAGTAATGGAGCGGTGTCTATCAGACACCAATACCCTTAGTAATGAGGGGTATACACAGTAATGGAGCGGTGTCTATCAGACATCAAGCCCTGGGGTTAGTAATGGAGCGTGTCTATCAACAATCAAGCTCTGGGTTGTAATGGAGCGGTGTCTATCAGACATCAAGCACTGGGGTTAGTAATGGAGCGGTTCTATCAGACATCAAGCCTGGGTTAGTAATGGAGTCGTGTCTATCAACATCAAGTACTGGGGTTAGTAATGAGCGGTTGTCTATCAGACATCAAGCCCTGGGGTTAGTAATGGAGCGTGTCTATACAGACATCAAGCACTGGGGTTAGTAATGAGCGGTGTCCTTAATCAGACATCAACCTGTTTAAGTTCCGAGGGACACATAAACTAAATGGACACGGAAGTGACGACACGCGTCGTGTCACCATGGTTCCCTTCGTGGCCAACCCGGAAGTGCGGCGCTGGCAGTGTGTACGGAAAACGAAGGATTGAGCAAAGTGTCAGTCTGGATTAGGCATCTTGCTTTGCTCGTAAGTATCCACAAGTGGCGCTGTAGGCATTTGTTTTATATAAAGGTACGTCTTTATATGTTGTTACTTCTTGGGAGAACCACAAGTCCCAGGAATAACAAAGTAGGCTGAAACTATCCTGGTGTGTAATATATTGTATTGTGAGTGCTCTTTATAAGCGTTGCTGCAGATTGGCCGCTGACATTGAGTGTCCGTCCCCCGTATACAGTGCCAGTGTACCTGCCCAAGGGGATAGCGCGCCGGGTCCTGTTCTGAGTATAGGGTTATTCCCTCACATGTTGTCCCCAATATGCACAGGATGTGGTATAACCTGCTGATCGCTGGGGTCCGAGCCGCTGGGACCCCCGCTATCCTGAGATCGCTGCTCTGGAGCCCCGAGAGCGAGCTCTCCAGCCTTTCCTATGTGCACAGGTGATATTTATCTATGAATGAGTCGCTGTCTGTCAGATCAGCATGTCGCATGCAGTTTTGTCTCTTTCCGCACTCAGTCTGAAGATCTTACAGTAGAGGAACACTGGAGCGACATTTTACTCCTCCATATTATTAGTCCTCGCGGGCATCACATTGTTTGTGTCAGTAATGAGAGCGGATCCCATCAGTGCAGAGTAGGGCGGCATTGTAATGTAAGCCATTGCACTTTGTGAAAGGGTTATTCCCATCTTCATGGATGGGTATTGTCCGATAGGAGTTGCAAAAACAAGCACTTTTGCAATTTACTGTTTATTTTGTTTTGCAGCAGTCTTTGAGATATTATTACCATATTTTTTGGACCATAAGACGCACTTTTTTCCCCCAAAATTTTGGGGAAAATGGGGGTGCGTCTTATGGTCGCAACATACCGGAAAGTTCAGTGGCGGCGGCGTTCCCAATGCAGCTTCGCTGCGATGCGGTGGTGGTGTCCGGGCAGCAGCGGGCCTCTGGGCTGCGTGGGGGGCTCCGCCGGCATCTCGTCCCAGCCGGAAAGCCCCCCCGCAGCTGCGACGCGGTGCCGGCATGCGGAATGGCCACCTGGGGCCTCCGGAAAGATGGCCGCCGCATACTCTTATTCAAATCTCGGCAACGAGATCTCTTCCTGAGATCTCAGGACAAGATCTCGTTGCCGAGATTTGACCGAGAGTATGCGGCGGCCATCTTGCCGGAGGCCCCAGGCGGCCATTCCTCATGCCAACACCGCGTCGCAGCTGCGGGGGGGCTTTCTGGCTGGGACGAGATGCCGGCGGAGCCCCCCACGCAGCCCAGAGGCCCCTTGCTGCCCGAACACCACCACCGCACCACACTTTGGATCGGGACCGCCACCGGAGGCCCCTGGCGGCCTTCAGCCCGGCACCGCGTCGCAGCTGCGGGGGATTTCCGGCTGGGACGAGATGCCGGCGAAGCCCCCCACGCAGCCCAGAGGCCCGCTGCTGCCCGGACACCACCACCGCATCGCAGCGAAGCTGCATTGGGAGCGCCGCCGCCACCGGATTTGTGAGTATATAGCCACCCTGGCCACCCCACATAACACAGCCACCCCACATAACACAGCCACCCCACATAACACAGCCACCCCACAGTGCCCAACCACCCCACACAGTGGTAAGCTAAATTCGGACTGTAAGACGGACCCCCATTTAAACACATTATTTTTTTTTCCCAATTTTCCTTCTGAAAATTTGGGGTGCGTCTTATGGTCCGGTGCGTCTTATAGTCCGAAAAATACGGTACTTTTCTTTTGTGTACAGCTTGTTGCCTAGGAGACCGACCACTGCTGTCTGGCTTGCGATCAATGTGCTGAAGCTGGGCGAGATTAGGAAGTAACAGTGTTTTGTAGTGAATAGTGATGAGCGAACGTGCTCATGTAATGTGTTATCCGAGCATGCTCAGCAGTTATCTGAGTTTCTTGGGCGTGCTTGAATAATATTCTTGATTCCCTGTGCCTCCATGTTTTGCGACTGTTAGGCAATTCTGCATGTGTTTTGGCTGTTTAACAAACAGGCAATCCCTAACAGCCGCGAAACATGCAGCTGCAGGGACTGGAATATATCATTCGAGCACACCCATGATGCTCGGATAACATGTTCACTCATCACAAGTAGTGATCCTAACCAGCTTCAATTCACTGATCACAAGCTCAACAGATAAGAGCTTGTGAGCACAGCACATGTTCTGTTGTCTAGCAGCAGTGGTCGGTCTCCAAGTGAACAAATTGTATACAAAAGTGTTAATAATGGCTGAGAATATCAATAAACAGTAAATATCAAAAGTGCTTGTATTTACAAGTACTGTCCCACAATACCCTTTTTAAGAGGAGGGCAATAACCCTTTAACTGCTATTTCAGGCTAGGAAGTAAACAGATCTAGTGCTATCAATGAAATGGCCGCCAACATTCCCAAGAACTTCCTCCCCTCTTTGATCACTGCTATGTCCACTAGTATTAACTTTATATTTTAAATTTCTCAACTTACCGAATATTTTGTTAGATAAGGCAGGCTTTAACCCCTTTGACTCCAGCAATGTTCTTTTTTTGTCAATTGACGGCTGAAGGCAATCATAGGCCTCATCAGTTAGGTTGTTGAGGATTGGGATGTCATCATTTCCTGTTCTGGAGTTGATCACCTATACATCCTGCTTTGGAGCAAAAGGGGGTCAGAGAAGGTGCCTATATCTCCTTTTTGTTATTTTAGAACACTCCTTGCAATTTTTACAAAGCTCATAACGCATTTTACTATATAAATGACCATTCCTAATTTTCTCAGCTTGCCTTTCCAGCAGGATGGATTTCTCGAGGTTCCTCGCTGATGACTTTGAGGTGAAGGATTGGGTGAATGCTGCTTTTAAGTCCGTACAAAAAGATGCGCCAGGGAAGGTGGATGCACACGCTGCAACCCTGGTTATGAAACTGCAGCTCTTCATCCAGGAGGTCAACAACTCAGTTGAAGGTATGTAGGACAGCACATTGTCAGGCTAATGCCGTGATCACACATGCGAGGAATACGGCCGAGTCTCGCATGTTAATACCCGCCACTGCTGACGGCCTTGGGAGCGGAGCATGCGGCTCCATGTATTGCTATGCAGCCGCACTCTCCATTCCCGAGGCCGACAGCAATGCCGGGTATTAACATGCGAGACTCGGCCGTATTCCTCGCATGTGTGATCCCGGCCTAAGTGTTCCTATACACATTAGAGTTAGATTTCAGAGGGACAGGTCAATTATCTAATGCACATTTTTTAGTCCGTCACATTGAATGACTTCCAAGGATCACAGTATCATTCCATAATTACACATTTCCTTCTTGGAAGTTTAATTTGAATCTTGAGGAGTGTAGATAGATGTTTTTTTTTTATTTCAAGTTTCCATAATTGTCTTTCATTTAAAAAAAATGATGGCTTGAAAACCTGATTTAAACAATAGGTCAATTTCTAATGACACATTACTTTTAAGTTGAAAATACAATCCTTTTTTTCTCCCTGGAGGCAATCTGCTGCCAACAATATCTGACAGTAGTGCATTTCCCTCTCCACATACAGAGCGCATGGATGCTTGGCAAAACTGATGGTGCATGTTTTTGCAGGTGGATCTGGAAGATTGTTTATGACAGACAGTCATCTTATGTGCAATCTTAGTGATGTACAACTTGTAGTTCTCCAGCTGTTATGATACTATAACTCGCAGTACCCTTTGCGCTACTGTCCTGATCAAGCTGATAATTTTTGTCTTAGTTTAATTGCTCGATGGTGGTAGGTAGATGAGACCCCTTTAATCTGCTTTTCTTTGTAAAATCAATACAAGTATGTAGCATGTTAGTTATGTCTGTGAAAAAAACACACAAATGTTCTTACTTGTGTTTGGGATTGTGAGAACTCTATTCCCTTACATATCTTATGAATTGTCTTCAGATGTGATGCAGATTTCAGTTTGGGATCCATGTGTTAATCTATGTCAAATCTGTGTTCTATGAAAACAGCCTCCTAGTAGCTGGAGGAGAAAAGCTGTGACATTTTTCTCTACGGTTGTGTTCACATCTTTGCCATGGTGCCTGATTCATAACCCAATGGACACCAGTGACTTGAAACGACGGCCGTTACGATCATCTGAGATGTCTTCGTTTTGCCAGTAACTGCAGTTAAAAAAAACACAACAAAAACTACATGAATTACTTGCAGATTTGTCAAGGTGTTTTAATGGTTTTGAACCTTTGCAATACAAACTAAGAATTCAATTTGGCTGTAAAATCCACAGAGTAAGTCTGTTTCCACTGCTGATTTTGGTAAAATCTCATCTCATTTACTTCTATAGTGCATGATTTTCCACCTGTAAATTTAATGAAAAGGCTACAGCATTTCCACCTAGTGTGAATATGTTCCGTGCAGCCATGTACAGTGTAATCCTATAAAGCATGACTTTAAGAAGCCGAGTAGCTGAGTCTATGGCACATTCATACCTTACACCCCATTATATCACTCCCAGTAACACTCATATTCTCCGCAGAGAGCAGCCATCAGGCCCTGCAGAACATGCCACGAGTCTTACGGGACGTGGAGGCTCTCCGACAGGAAGCAGCTTTCTTAAAGGAGCAGATGATTCTTGTAAAGGAAGATATTAAGAAATTTGAGCAGGACACAGCACAGTCTATGCAGGTGAGAAATCTTTTATACAGAGTCATTTGGAAATTATTTAGCCCCCTTCTTACTGCTGTTTCTACCTGTAGGTCCTAGTGGAGATGGACAAAGTCAAGTCACGAATGCAGTTAGCTGCAGAATCACTTCAAGAAGCCGACAAATGGAGTACACTCAGTGCTGACATCGAGGAGACCTTTAAAACCCAGGTAGTTTTATAAAGAAATGTTATTTTACGCCCTAATTCCACCTTTCTTGGCTGTGTACGGTATTATGTCTCAGCTCTGATGACTTGAGCGAGCCTGGAGCCAATTTTTAGAGAGAAGCAATATTTTTTTTACAACCACCTCTTAGTGAAGATCTACCTTTAATATAACTTTATAGAATACATTAGATACAGGGCAATGACAATTCCTTTAAGAGCTTATCCAACCATTAAAAACAGTGAAATAATTAAGGAAACGGTTTTCACAAACCGTTAAAGACTTTACTTCGAGCGTGACTCATTGTGCCCCTCCTTACAAACACCCAGCGGACCATTGGAACTTCAATCTCATTGTTCCTCCTCTCCTGGAATCTTCATTTGAGCCTCTTTGCACCATCTCTCCATTGTTACTTTAATGAATGATAGTATTTATGGACATAACCTCCATTTGCAGGGTATTTGATCTCGATGCCCTTTCCTTCAAGGCTCCCTACCTTCTTCTCCATCAGGACGTCCCGTGCTAGCCTTTCTTCTAAAAGTGGTCTTTGCTTTCCTTATGAATGAGGATATCGTCCTCCCTCTTTTTGCCCATCTCCCATTCATCTTCTGAAGTGCTTTCTCTCTGCTGTCTGGATCTGAGTAAAGCCAATAGGCTTATTTTTTTTTTCTCTGAGTTCAGGTTATGTGTTTTTTTTTTAGAATTTTTTTTTCTGATTCTTGGCTTGCTCTCCTGAGCCTAGTGAAGACTTTCCAAGGAGAGGTTATGGTCCATCAAGCAAAAGACGACGCTTTTTTTTTTTTCTATCTGTTGTCAGCCTCCTAGTGTTGTTGCCTATACCACAGTCCTCTGCCCCCACCGCACCCCCCAATGTACACAATGAGAAAGGGATTTCTTTTTAGACATCAGGTGTACCCCTATAAAAACTACATACAATTACATTCTTGAAATCTTCCATTGCTTCTGACTGCTGTATGACCTATGGCCGATCCTTCAGGTAGTGACATCTTATCCATTGAGACGTCCTGACGCTAGCAGCCGGTCCTGTAAATGGCTTTGCGAGTTTTTGTCACGAAATATACTGTCTCCGTGGATTTGACATCACTGCCTGGAGTTAAGTCGTTGCTGCCTACAGCGACTGCAGCACAGGAAATAGTTGTTTTTAAAATGGTGAGTATATTGAAAATAAATATAGATTTTTTTTCCTGAACAGTAAAGGGTCTTCTAAAGGAGACCGTTTGGTTTATTGGGTTATTCCTATAGTTGAGCGATTAGACTATCTCCTTCTTTGTTACAGAACATAACTGTGATCTCCGAGAAGCTGACCAGTATGCAGGTGAGCCTTGCTATGCTAGTGGATACCCCAGATTACTCCGAAAAATGTGTATACCTGGAGGCGCTGAAGAATCGATTGGAAGCTATGTGCAGCCCCCAGATAGTCGCAGCTTTTAACAGCCAGTCTACAGGTAAGAACAGTTCGGGCTCCATAGCAACTGCCTATTGGAACCTCAAATATGGACTAAAAATATCCGGATCAGCACACAAGATACACAGTTTGTGCTCCAGACCCCATCGGGAACACAATATGTATACTCCGCATGTTCGGGAAATCTAGTAACAGCATTACATTTCACAATCCTCCACTCCACAAAGTCTCCTTCAGAGGCAGAAAGACCTAAAGTACTAATCTATTGAGTGGTAAACCCTTTTATTGCACATGGAAAGTACTTGTGAACTATTACTTACACACGAGCATGGTTAGGGGCACAGAATGTCACTACAGTCTACAGATCGCTAACCCCTGCTTTGTACAATGTCTATGTACCTTTATTTGTAGTAATAACTGGTTTCAACAGCAGGTGGCGATGTTGGCCTGAAAAACACCTGCCTGCCAGTACAGCGGAACATTCTAGCTGGCCCTGGCCAATTTTCGTTTTTGCACTTTCATTCCTTTCTTCCAAGAAACATAACTCATAACTATCTGAGGGTTTAATTATTGCAGGACGAGTGATAGCTTTGAATGACACTATGCATTTTATCATATAATTTACTGAAAAATGTGCAAAAAAAAATTCAGCTGCACTGAAATTGTTAAAAAAAAATGTAATTCTGCCGCCATTGTCGAGGTTTTGGGATTATGTGCATTATGAGGTAAAAATGGCCTGGTGGCATGATTCTCCAGGGTATTGTAAGTACAGTGGTAGCAAACTTAGTGTTTGGTTTTTTTTTTTCTAAATTTTAGTTGTTAGAAAAAAAGATATACAGAAGTTTATAAAAAAGATATATATATATCTATATATATAGATATATATATCTATATATATCTATATATATAGATATATATATATCTATATTTATATATATATATATATACACACACACACACACACACAGGCAGGGTGGATTGATTTAAATCACACCGATTTAAATCAACGATTTAAATCATGATTTAAATCAAATGATTTTTTTCTATTTAAATCAGATCGATGTAAATCGTGATTTTAATCATGATTTAAATCACTGATTTAAATCAAAAGATTTTTTTTAATATAAATCACTATTAAAATCTAAAACTTTCAATCATTGTTCAATTAACTCCACACTTCTAGCTTGGTTTCACTTTCTGTAGCTTGGTTTCAGTTTCTTTTTCCATTCAGTTGACATGCCCAAACTTGTTGGATAGTCAGTCAGCAGTACTTGGCTGTAGTACAATCAAACTTCAGAAGTGATCTGCGTGAGCCATGGCAGGTCGTAAGAGAGACCCTATTTGGGTTCATTTTGTTGAGATGCCAGCAGAGCTTGGAAAGAAAGGTGGGAGAGCAAAGTGCAAATACTGTCAAAAGGATATCCAAGGACTTGTTTGCCGTTTGAAATCACATTATGAAAACTGCAACCAGAAGGGAAATGAAGATGTTGATAGTGATACAATTAATGTCAATGAACCAAGGACCAAGCTAAGGACTAAGGACCAAGCATTAAAAGAAGAACACTATTTAGCCAATATCTTGCATCCCATCTACAGAGGGAAAAAACTATCTGAGGCGGAAATCAACTCTGCAATGGAGTGGCTCGCCAATACTAACCATGACATTGTGGCAACTGTGCTGAAATTGAAGTGTGAATCTGCACCATTTCAAAAATACATGTTTGCAGATAACGTCGTTAATGAACTAAAACCACTGGACTGGTGGAAGTCGCAATCACTTGTTCTTCCAGCGAAGATAATAAATGTAACTACTCAGCTACTGACTGCATCGGCTTCATCGGCAGGAGTAGAGAGATTGTTTTCTTCATTTGGTTTTGTGCACACAACAGTCCGAAACCGCTTAGGAACTGCTAAAGCAGGACAACTAGTTTTCCTATTAAAAGTCCTAAATAAACAGTAGGCTTAAAGGACTGATGTATTCACTAAAGATGTTTGCTTACTTCAAACGTTAGAGATAGGCTATTGTTAAAAAGTACTTACTCTCTGTAGTTCAATTCTGATTGTTTAATAGTGCAAATAAAAATTATTAGGTTTCATAATCATCAACTGTTTTAATATTTTTATTTGTGTAAAATAATTTGATTTGCAAAAAGACAAAGTTTTGCTTGTGTACAACTTGATTAAAAAATCCTATTTAAATCAAAAAAATCCGATTTAAATCAAAAAAAATCCGATTTTTTTTGATTTTTTTAAAAAAAAATCATGATTTTTATCCACCCTGTGGGCCATTTATATGGTTGGATCCAAAATGGCCGCCATGGTCACCACCCATCTTGAAAAGTTTTCCCCCTCCCATATACTAATATGCCACAAAGTTGATATCACCAACCATTCCCATATAATTTAGGTGTATCCATATAAATGGCCCGCCCAGGTTTATCTATATAAATGGCCCACTCCGTATATATATATATATATATATAATTTTTTTTTAAACTATGCAAGTTACCTTTTAATTTAATTTTTAGGCCCCCAGGGAACATGAAGCTGTGATTACTTGATCGCTTGTACTTCTTCTTTCTCTCCATCTCTATGAATGTACATTTAGACGTGGGGATAAATAGTAGACACTGCTGGCTGGACCTTTATTCGACTATCCCACATCTATGGCCAATTTATGAACCTTACTCATGGTGATGCTAGTAACCTTCCTGGTATAACGCCATCTTGGATTCTTTTTTGTAACACCATAGTACCATGAAGAAATAATTTGACTGAGGGGTTGGGATGGGGAATATCACCAATACTAGAGGCTTTCATCGTATTTTTATGTACTTGGAGATGGAAATAACCCTTTATGATCCTATCCCAATATGTAGTAGGCGTAATAATAATAATATTAGGAAATACCTCCAATTAAAAGTGTAGTATAGTTCTTCTGATTTGCTATGTCGCTTATCCCATGTGCAGGGCATTGCAGTAGCTTAGGTATCCATGGTTACAACCATTCACAGTGACAGTTAGTGGTCATAACCATGGATATCTGAGCTATGACAATGCCCTGCACATGGGGTAAGTGACAGCGAATCAGACGATCTATACTACATTTCTAATTGGAGGTATTTGCTAATATTATTATTATTACACTTACCAGATATTGGGATAGGATTTTGGAGATGGGAATACCCCTTATCTTCTTCTATCTGACATGGATCCTTAATATTTTCCTTGTTTTTCTTTCTGATTTATACTCACAGACCAGGCAAAAATGTTTGTGAAGGTGTTTAGCGAGATTGACCGGATGCCGCAGTTGCTGGCGTATTACTACAAGTGCCACAAGGTATGTGTGTTAGCCTATCTAGAATTCAAGCACATCAGAAACTGCACCCTGAGGTATAATTTATAGAGAGTCAGAATAATCATCTCTCGTCATTCCCAAAGTACAAGCAGGGACACTACAAATAAATGTCAGCAAAATGAGGATGATCTTTATCAGAAAATGTCCGCTAATTCTGGCCTTGCAGCTCCATTGACTTATAGGGGTGCTGCCATCTGGGACATTCATGGCATATTGGCAGGATGGTCAATAAATGTCCAATAGATGCAGTAGCACCCAATTGTATGAGACATCAATGGCACATCCGTCAGTATTCTCCAGAGTGATCACAATAGGGCAAGTAATGTTATGTATATAACAGTGACTGCACCAGCAGAATAGTGAGTGCAGCTCTGGAGTATAATACAGGATGTAACTCAGGATCAGTAATATAATGTATGTACACAGTGACTGCACCAGCAGAAGAGTGAGTGCAGCTCTGGAGTATAATACAGGATGTAACTCAGGATCAGTAATGTAATGTATGTACACAGTGACAGCACCAGCAGAATAGTGAGTGCAGCTCTGGGGTATAATACAGAATGTAACTCAGGATCAGTAATGTAATGTATGTACACAGTGACTGCACCAGCAGAATAGTGAGTGCAGCTCTGGAGTATAATACAGAATGTAACTCAGGATCAGTAATGTAATGTATGTACACAGTGACTGCACCAGCAGAATAGTGAGTGCAGCTCTGGAGTATAATACAGGATGTAACTCAGGATCAGTAATATAATGTATGTACACAGTGACTGCACCAGCAGAATAGTGAGTGCAGCTCTGGGGTATAATACAGGATGTAACTCAGGATCAGTAATGTAATGTATGTACATAGTGACTGCACCAGCAGAATAGTGAGTGCAGCTCTGGAGTATAATACAGGATGTAACTCAGGATCAGTAATGTAATGTATGTACACAGTGACTGCACCAGCAGAATAGTGAGTGCAGCTCTGGAGTATAATACAGGAGGTAACTCAGGATCAGTAATGTATGTACACAGTGACTGCACCAGCAGAATAGTGAGTGCAGCTCTGGGGTATAATACAGGATGTAACTCAGGATCAGTAATGTAATGTATGTACATAGTGACTGCACCAGCAGAATAGTGAGTGCAGCTCTGGAGTATAATACAGGATGTAACTCAGGATCAGTAATGTAATGTATGTACACAGTGACTGCACCAGCAGAATAGTGAGTGCAGCTCTGGAGTATAATAATACAGGATGTAACTCCAGATCAGTAATGTAATGTATGTACATAGTGACTGCACCAGCAGAATAGTGAGTGCAGCTCTGGGGTATAATACAGGATGTAACTCGGGATCAGTAATGTAATGTATGTACACAGTGACTGCACCAGCAGAATAGTGAGTGCAGCTCTGGGGTATAATACAGGATGTAACTCAGGATCAGTAATGTAATGTATGTACATAGTGACTGCACCAGCAGAATAGTGAGTGCAGCTCTGGAGTATAATACAGGATGTAACTCAGGATCAGTAATGTAATGTATGTACACAGTGACTGCACCAGCAGAATAGTGAGTGCAGCTCTGGAGTATAATAATACAGGATGTAACTCCAGATCAGTAATGTAATGTATGTACATAGTGACTGCACCAGCAGAATAGTGAGTGCAGCTCTGGGGTATAATACAGGATGTAACTCGGGATCAGTAATGTAATGTATGTACACAGTGACTGCACCAGCAGAATAGTGAGTGCAGCTCTGGGGTATAATACAGGATGTAACTCGGGATCAGTAATGTAATGTATGTACATAGTGACTGCACCAGCAGAATAGTGAGTGCAGCTCTGGAGTATAATACAGGATGTAACTCAGGATCAGTAATGTATGTACACAGTGACTCCACTGGCAGAATAGTGAGTGCAGCTCTGGAGTATAATACAGGATGTAACTCAGGATCAGTACAGGATCAGTAATCTAATGTATGTACACAGTGACTGCACCAGCAGAATAGTGAGTGCAGCTCTGGAGGATAATACAGGATGTAACTCCGGATCAGTAATGTAATGTATGTACACAGTGACTGCACCAGCAGAATAGTGAGTGCAGCTCTGAGGTATAATACAGGATGTAACTCAGGATCAGTAATGTAATGTATGTACACAGTGACTGCACCAGCAGAATAGTGAGTGCAGCTCTGGAGTATAATACAGGGTGTAACTCAGGATCAGTAATGTAATGTATGTACACAGTGACTGCACCAGCAGAATAGTGAGTGCAGCTCTGGAGTATAATACAGGATGTAACTCAGGATCAGTAATGTAATGTATGTACACAGTGACTGCACCAGCAGAATAATGAGTGCAGCTCTGGAGTATAATACAGGATGTAACTCAAGATCAGTAATATAATGTATGTACACAGTGACTGCACCAGCAGAATAGTGAGTGCAGCTCTGGAGTATAATACAGGGTGTAACTCAGGATCAGTAATGTAATGTATGTACACAGTGACTGCACCAGCAGAATAGTGAGTGCAGCTCTGGAGTATAATACAGGATGTAATTCAGGATCAGTACAAGAATAGTAAGAAAAAAAAACTTGTTCTCTTTTTAATTATCTTGCATATAGGTTATAAAATATTTTATGGCGAATCTCCACTTAAAATAAAATAGACAAATGTCCTACACACATATTTTAAAAAATAATCTGGATATTTGAACCCATATTTAAAGAACCAACATCTAATACACAATGGGGGGTACCAATAAATTGTACATAATCTTATATTTATCACCACAACAATTCTAATGAAATTGAAGCAAATTATTTCATGAATAATATCAAAACTTTATTATTATACAAGTATGATCACAACTACAAGACATAACAATACAATTATTCGTGATGAGCGAGCATGCTCGTGTGTTATTAGAGTGACTTCAGCGTGCTTGAATAATATGTACGAGTCCCCGCAACTGCAGGTCTCGCGGCTGTTCAACTGTCGCAACACATGCAGAGATTGCCTAACAAACAGACAATCCATGCATGTGTACCTGATGCCAAACAGTCACGAGACATACAGCTGCGGCAACTCGAACATATTACTCGAGCACCTTGAAGACACTCGCTCATCACTAACAATTACACTTAAAAAAAAAAAAACATAAAACCCAATTAAAAGAAGAATGGGCAGTGTGGTCAAGAAAGCATAAAAAATGCACAAAATTGCAAGTAATATTATTAGGTTAGTATAGGTATGAAAGTATATAACAAAAGGACGACCATGAGCATAAAGTATATATGACAACCATTGTAATAAGAATATAAATGTCCTTGGAGGACTGTGCCTCTAACTATTCATATAGGTATATAGCTGGAAGCAATGGGAGATAGCCCCTTATATTGGCGCGTACAGATGAAGTCAGTGTGTTAATAAATCATCATATCCACCATGTGCTATTATGAAACAGAAGACCCCACTGCCCAAGTACCCCATACTGAAGCTCCACTTACAAAATAGACAAATGTTCTACACATTGGGAATTTTTCAGCTGCTTTTTCTGTGACTACTGAAGAATAATAGAATGATTTTGCAAAAAATTGTAATTCTCCTTAGTAATGCTATTATCTTGGGAAAACTTTGTGGTTGCAGTAGTGAGCCCGGGGTGGGGGATGGGACATTGCCTTTATTCCTGGGGTCAGTAGCTGCTTGTTAAGTGTTCTTGCTCTGTAATGGGTCTATGTGAATGCCCTGTATACGCCGTGCCAGGCTGTAGGAGGTGTGCTGTGTCCTGTAATATCCCTGTACAGTACATACTGTAACACCGGGCACTTTCAGTGACGCGCCTTTGCTCGGTGCCTGCTATTCATGACCCTTCTTTGCCCACACAGGTGGAGATTATTTAAAATAGGTCATTGCCGATAACTTGTAAAAGCTTCTTATCTTCATAAGCTGACGTTCCCTATAAAACATTGGGTACATTGCATCTGCTGTGTGGTAAGATCGTGGCCGTACCCTCTTGACACCTGTGCAGTCTTGTGCCACAGCACTTAGTCATTGCAGTGTAAATCTGAGACTCGTCCATGTCATTAGTCACTTTAAAGATTTAATTTACCTCTTTATGGCGTTGTGTGGTCAGAGGACGTCCTATGAAGCCATTCAGAGTCATCGGAGGGGTGTCCTCCATTCAGGATCCCTCTCAATTAGTCATAGCACTGAGCAGTTACCAGCACACTGAGTGGTATTTACTTGGAAAGCCCTTTGATTCCTTTGTGCCCTTTGTAATACCATACAAAGCACCCCAAAATAAAAGCTTGATTCTGATATTGTTTTTGGGTTTGGTGGGCTGGCGTTTATTGTGACCTGGCATTATGATTCTCCAGGTCAGTATGATTCCGGTGATACTAATGGGTTACACTATTGGCTCATTGGATACGTCTGATACGACACTATTGATTTGCAGCGCTGGGGTCTTGGCTCTGTATCTGACCTATGGGGACATCTACATGGGGTTTCCTTGTATGTTCTCCCCGTATTTGGGTTGGTTTCTTCCTACATACTGCTAGGTATGACATTCATTCTAGTGTGTTAGATTAGATTGCCCCATTTAGGGGAGTGATTTGTATGATGAGAACCTCTGTACAGCGCTGCAGAATATGTTGGTGCTATGATTACATGGCCTTTATTCCTGATGATTACAATCTACTGTAAATCGTCTTTCATCATTGTCTTTGCTCTTACGTATTACTGACTATGTCCTCCCCAATAGGTTCAGCTGATTTCCATGTGGCAGGAAGTTTGTCAGAACGAGATGTCCCTGGATCGACAGCTGACGGATTTCTACGACACCTTGCTAAGCACGTGGCACACTCAGCTGCAGTGGGTCTCTCAGGTATGCCCCGTCTCAAGAAGTCGAAAATAACATTTACTGCATCTTTCGCCCTACAGAGAGCTACTAGAAATTGGCCATTTTTCATATTACAGCCAGGCGCAGGGACTGGTAAGCAGCTCTATAACATGAGGACCCCACTAACCAGCAGTCCTCCCCATCATGCGTGCGCACATGAGCTGTGGCTCCCCCCTTCACCATTGCTGTTAATCAGCAGGAGGAGCCTCAGCTAAGAGGCAGACTTATCATGTGAGTCCGCACAGGGGCCTAAGGAATAATGGGGCCCATTTCCACATCTAAAGCAGGTATAATTATGCATTGTGACGAGCTGTTGGACTGCAAAGGGCCCAAATACTGTTCTTGCACAGGGGCCCTTTTCTGTCTGTGTCCGCCAGTGCCTCAGCTCATGAAGACAAGGACTCCTAGTTTACTTTTGATCCTACAAATATTGCCAAGTAAGTAATCCATCGCCAGATACATGGCCTCTATCACTACCATATTTAACAGAAGCGGTCACAGTTCATGCTGTTTTATCAGCAGTCCGCAACCAATTCTGTTTAATTCGTACAATTTTTGCTTCCCTTAGCCACCCCAAGTAGCTGACCACATACAGATGTATTATTTTCTAGTAAATATATTTGTATTTAAAGCCCTTGATCATTTTTTAACTTTTATGGCATAAAGTGTGATCTCGCTCTTCCACTTGATCTCTGGGAAGCTTATAGGATCCTCTATGATTGGCTTGTTTTCGGCAGACCCACTTCATGAGAAAGGGTTTTTGTGAATAAGCTTTGTGAGCTATCAGATTTTTCCGATTTTAGATGATGCATTCATATCAGAGACTGATAATTTCTTCCATTTTCACACTTACTGCCCTCCTGCTTTGGGGACGCAGTGTGTCTGACAAAGCCATTCAAAGCATATAGTCCCGAAAAGTAATTACAGCAGATAAGCATAATAGAAAGTGTCAGCAATGCAGAAGTTTAAGGCGAGTCCCTGGGGAGTGGAAAAAGATGGATTGTGATGCAAATTGGTCCAGACCATGTCCTGAGCTCCGCTTCACTGCTCCGTCTGATGTAAGCACTTGATAAGTTTTATGACCAGTCCTCCGGGCACCTGTGGTCTGAACCTGATGTACTAATTGACCCTTTCTTATCTGATGTACATGCAAGTTCTCACAGTCTCATTATCCCGCATCCCATAATATCACAAAGCCCCTAAAAGGATCTAGGTCATTTTATAACTCCACCCTGTAGTTTAGGGATACTGTAAAGCAGAAAACCCTTTTCCTCATTCTCCATACTCTTCAAGTTTTCTGACAATACCCTTTCATGTGATTTTTTTTTTTCCATTTAATGAGTCTCGACCTAAAAGATTGTGATCTGACTTGTAGTAATGTAACGTAGATAAGCATCAATTTTGTCTTTGTCTCCAATAGTCGTGCCGACACTTTATAGCCTTATGCAAATCTGCACCTGTCACACTGCTATAATGGGATCCTGGTGACCTTGTCGTACTTTTATATGGGGTATTCCCAGCTAGGGTATTAATGCCTTAAAGGGAACCTGTCACCAGGAACATAGCTTCCAATAAAAGTCTCGTTGCAGATTGTTAAAGGGGATGATTTAGGATATTAATGTACTTCTTCAGTGCACACATCACAGGATTTGTCTTGTCGTCACAGATATTTAAGAAGCCTCATGAAGTGGTGACCGTTCTGCTGATACAGACTCTGGCCGCCATGGTGCCATCCATCCCCGTCTGTCTGAGCACGGCCATGGAGCGGACAAGCCTCGAGCTTACGCTCAGTACTTTATTGGAGCATTTTAAGGCCACCGGTCACTTTGCTAAGGCTCTAGAAGCTGCCATTATGCCCCATATCGGTAAGATGGCTATTTTTTTCACCTGGATATGTTCATTATTCCATCTTTATGTGTTTTTTTTTTCTTTTTTCTCCATTTTAGATTTTAGGTTATTGATGAATTTTATGCCTGTTCCTTTAAAACAGTTGTCACTTTAGTACAACCTCTGTGTGTGTTTCCTTTGAGGATATATGAAGGACGTAGAAGCGAGTACCCCTATTCCTGTATTAACCACACAACGAAGGACCACTCTGAATTCGGAGGACCCATTAAGGCTTTGTGTTACGAGGACACACACTCATTTGTTGGAAGCATTTTGGGGTCTTAACTACTTTGATGCTCTGCATAATTCACAATGATCAATACTTATCCCCTGATCTCCATTCTTGTCAGTGGCTTTCATGTCCTGGGAAACAAGTCTATGCGTGTTAAAGGGGTTGTCTCTTATCCACAGGATAGGTGATTCAAATATCGTCTGACCCCCCCCCATAGATGATGCACATACACTTTTTCTGTTAATAGTTGATATTTGTTGCTTGTCGAATATCCACATTACGTAAATACCCTTATAAATTTTCTGGGAGGCCCTAAAGTCTCTACACTGTGTTCCAAATTATTATGCAAATAATATTTTCTCAGATTTCCCCAAATTACCTATATGAATTACAGTCATTGTAATTTTCCAGTCAAATAACTATTAGAGTACAATTGAAAGGTTTTTGTACACACTGCCTATGATAACAGTATATTTTTTAAAAAATAAAATACTCAAACTGCACTCAAAATGCATGTTCCAAATTATTATGTACAGCAGAGTTTTCAACCTTTTCATTTTAATAAAGAACAAAAAAATGGTCATTTGTGAAATTATAAGCATTAGCAGGTTATTACAAACTGAAATCAAACAGTTTTCAACTCAAAACTTTATTCTAGGTGATGTTACATTTGCACATAGGACCCCTTGTTGGAAAGGAGCTTCTGAACTCTCTCGTCCATTGAATTTGTCAGGTTTTGGATGGTTTCTGCTTTAATTGTTTTGCATGAGGACAGAAGACCCTCCCAGAGCTGTTGCTTAGATGTGAACTGCCTCCCATCATAGACACTCCTTTTGATGATGCTCCAGAGGTTCTCAGTGGGGTTGAGGTCAGGGGAGCATGGGGGCCACACCATAAGTTTGTTCCCTTTTATGCCCATAGCAGCCAGAGATGCAGATGTGTTATGTGCAGCATGAGACGGTGCATTATCATGCATGAAAATGATCTTGCTGCGGAATGCACGGTTCTTCTTAAACCATGGCAGGAAGTGCTGTTTGAGAAACTCAACATACACTATGGAGTTCATCTTTACCCCTTCAGGGATCCTAAAGGGGCCGACAATCTCTCTCCCCATGATTCCAGCCCAAAACATTACTCCACCTCCTCCTTGTTGGCGCCGTAGCGGTGTTTGCACGGGTGTCCATCAACCAGCCATCCTCCACTCCATCCATCTGGACCATCGATCATTGCACGGCACTCATCAGTGAACAAAACAGTTTTGAAGTCAGTCTTCATGTATTGTTTGGCCCACTGGAGCCGTTTCTGCTTGTGTGCAGTGGATGGAGGAGGTTGACAGGATGGCTTACGCACAGCTGCAAACCTCTGAAGGACCCTGCATCTTGTTGTTCGGGGGACGTTGGAGGCACCAGCAACTTCAAAAACTTGTCTGCTGCTATGACAAGGCTTTTTTGCCGCTGCTCTTTTAACCTGATGTAATTGCCTGTAGGAAAGAGTCCTCAATTTTCCCTTATCAGCACGCACACGTGTGTACTGTGAATCAGCTACATACTTCTTGATTGTAAGATGATCACAATGAAGTGTCTTGGCAATGTTGATTGTAGTCATGCCTTGACCTAAACACTCCACAATTTGTTGCTTTTCAGCAGCCGACACATCCTTTTTCTTTCCCATTTTGGCAGAAAATGTAGGCTGCTTAATAATGTGGGACAGCCTTCTTAAGTAGTCTTGCCTTTCATTGGACACACCTGCCAAACTAATTAGCACAGGTGTCTGCAATTGCTTACAGTGATATAAAGAGCCCTGACACACATCACCATCAATGAGTTTAACTGACAAACAAAAAAATTCTGACCTTATCACTCCTAAACAATTTTTGCATAATAATTTGGAACACAGTGTATTTCCACAGTTGCCAGGGAAGAGAAGTGTTGCCGTTTAGTTAAAGGAGTTGTCCAGCCTTATAAGCTGAAAGTCGTGACTGCAGACTTGTGAATCTTCACATTGTGCGTACTGCGCACTGTCAGCATTCTCCGGGGCCAGCACCTTCAGCGTGCAGCCATGTGACCATAAGTTTGTGAGTTGCATACGCCCGGCCACATTCTAACTAGACGTATCCGGCCTCGCTCAGTACAATTGTATGGAGCGAGACTACACTGTTCTAGGTGGCACATCATTGCATGTATGCAAATCACGTACTTCATGCGCTCGTCACCTTAGAAGCCTTACAGCGCGCACTGTGCACGATGTGAGGATTCACAAGTCTGCAGTCACATAGGCTACACGTCTGCAGTCATTCTAAAGCTGGATAACCCCTTTAACTATCCATTAGAGGACTTTGATGCTACTTTCACAGTGAAGGTCTGGAGGATTTCCTGCCACATAGTGATTAGTGATGAGCGTGCTCTGATAACACCTTACCAAAAATAGTGATGTCTCTGACTTATGGCTCTCTATAGACATGTTATAGCATGCATACATCCTCCCATAGGTTCCCATGTATGAAAAATGAAAAAAACGTATCATTCGCTGTGCACTTTTTTAGTACTGTATATAGTAACACAGTACTTTATACCAGCTTTCCTTACTGGCCCAATGGAAGGCAACGGGATTTTTTTTTTTGGCTGCCATAGGGTAAATGGATACATGACATGTGGCATGTGCTGATAGCTTTCCCGGCAGGTTTGCCTAATGTACACTGCCTTAAAAAGGTAATAACTTTGCTACATAATAGATTTTGTTTTATATTATTTAACGTTTATTTGTCATTGTGTGTATGTATTATATATATATATATATAATATATATATATATATATATATAATACTATATATGATATACAGAAGTCCATTTTTTTTCCAAAAATTCATTATCCAACTTTCACCAAACTTTCACAATCACATTACAACCCTCGGAGCTGGAAATGGCCACGTAGTGGATGGCACGGACTACTGCTGGTCCGCGCTGCTTTTAAGGGCATCGCACGAGTCATTTAGTAAAGGCGTTATTGTGCACGCTCCGGCACCAAAATCATTTTTTTTCCCTGCAAAACGGAAGGTTCACTTTAAATAATAAAGTCTGGACTGGGAAAAAGTCTCTGTTGCGTAATCTCAGGAGGGGAATGTTCCTTGTCTGGCCCTGTTCAGATGGTGTCATGCTCTGTTTCTCCTTAAAGCTCCTTGTTCTTGGCTCTCAGACGTTTGCATAGCCGATAGTGTTGGCTGAAATCCACGGTAAAAGTTGTAAGAACACTACGGCTCCGCTCCCGTCTGTGCCTGGAATTAACTCTGAAGCTGCTGAGCTTTGCTGACGTGTGAATTCCTCCCTTATGTAGAAATAATGAAGGTAGATTCATGTGTCCTCTTTAGGTTATTCTAAACTGTTTGTAAATGCCAAATCGTCCCACCTGTCCCCTAAAATAGAATTTTGTGAGACGTATTTGTATTTCAAGCTCCATCTTTCTGATACAACACTCTAAATCCCTAGCAGCATCCCTTTAGCCACCACTAGAGGGAGCTCTGGGGCTTACTGCAGACTGTTGATATATGTGAGCTCCTAAGTGCCCTCTGGTGGTGGCTGCAGGGATAATTTTATATTTGCAGCTCATCCCATTTACTGCAATCGCCAATAACCTTTAGAAATCAATGATACAATGGTCTCTTTTCTAGCTGTATTAGAGTTATAACCGAGGCTTATGAGCTTTACAAGAAAGCAATGTGTTTGATATATGAGGTATGTCAGATGTAAGTCTACGGAACCTCCAGCCTAAAATATTAATACAAGGGATACGCTGGAAACATGTCATTCTGCCAACGTGGCTGTCTAAAATATATAATTAAGCCTTATTAATGTTATCAAAGTGGAAAACAATCAGGGTGGATTTTGCAGGAGCTTTCCATGTGCATATGTGGACGCTCCCAGTGCCCATCCCTTACACAGGATCTAATAATGACACCTTGTATTGTGCTTGGCACCTGTGGGTTTTGCAGGGGGTCCTTTCATGAAGAAACTTCTTGTTGTAAAGTCTGTGATAATATTTGTGTCTGGTCACATACAGCTGACCTCTCCTCCTTGGTGCCAACTTCCTAGTATCTGAAGTTCAATCTGGAATGGCATTTACCTGGGGCACTTTAGAGATGCCCGAATTGGATGCAGACAAGAGATCATTGCGTAAAGAAGTCCTCCTCCTACCATCAAAGTTTTTATCCTCTTAATATATTGCAGTCATCATATTATACAGCACTGTGTACTTACAATTGCTCCTTTTCCTCTTCTACCCAGTTTATTCTTCTCTTTTTCATTAGGTCTATGACATCACATGATTAAAACCAAACTAGCTGAATCCTTCTAAGCTCTATGTAGAAACAGGAGGTCAATTTTTCATGTATGAGGAAAAGGGAGGGAGAAGGGAGCAGCTGGGTCAGGAGATAAAGCGGGGAATGATAAATGCAGGGACAAGAGACGTCCTGTTTCTACATAGAGCAGAGAAAAGAGAAGCATTTACTGGGTAGAAAGGCAAAATGAGCAATTGTGAGTACACAGTGCAGTATAATATGATGACTGCAATATGTTAAGAGGATAAAAAATTTGATGTGAGGAGGAGGAGTGCTTCTTTAAGACGAAGACACTTTAAGTACTCGGAAAAAGCGCAGCCTATACCACACAGCTCTCTCGATAAGGAATGTAGACTAGACGCTCGTTCCTTTCTGTTTGATGCCACATAAGTCATTTTGTTGTTCGGTACCATCTGCATTGTTTCCGAAGTAAATTCTGTGACCAGAACAGTTGATTTGTGTGTTTTTTTTCCCATATATACATATTCATTACAATTTATGGGTTTCTGTGTCAGGGGAGCACAACATTGTGAAGGTGACGGAGCTAGTGGAGGCCGTGTATGGAGCATACAAGCCATTCCAGCTGAAGTACGGGAGCCTGGAGGAGTCACATCTGTTAATACTGCTGAGCGCAATTCCTCTGGTAAGATGGCTCTTAATGATCCTGATCAAGGGTTAATCGGCATACACAGTGTTTCAGCACACCTGAGAATTAACCTGTTGGTAATTGTAGACTTGCTGCCTCATCTTACATATGGTGATTACTTACATATTCCTATAGATTGATGTTTGTAGCCATCTTAGGCTCCTAGTGGCTCTGTAAAAATGGAGTTGAGCATGAGCTGAGTGAAAGGTGACTCCACACTGCCGACGTGCCATGACTCAGTAGAATTTGACTGGCTTACATAATTTGGGTAGTCCGCTAACTGCCTTTTGGGAGGTGCAGTATTCTTTAGTAGCCAGGAGGAAGCCCTTAATCAAAGATGCATGGTGTGCAAAAAATGATTCTCCTAGAAGCTCCATTCTAAATCCATTCCAGATAATCCCTGGGGGTCTGACCTTCTGCAACCGCTCTCATCGTGAGGATGGAGATCCCTTATCCCCCATTTGAATGAGCAGTGGTGTCCTCCATTCACTGTGTATGGGCTGCGGTGCTCACACATGGGCATTGTCGCTCCTGTACTCCTATAGAAGTGAATGGATTGGTGCTCGATTCTCACAGAATTTTGGGGCCCCCATTCTTCAGATCATATGGGATCCTAGCTGATCACACATTTATCAGCTAGCCTGTGAATATGTCACATAACACTGTTAACGCAGTGCAGTAAGTGACTAGAGCTAGTGACGAAAATGACCCCCTATACCATTGTGCCCACCGGCCATAATATGAAAAAAAAAATACAGTCAGTGCCCATTCACTTTGGAAGAACGTTGCCGAATTATCCCTACCGCGCGTGCTCTGCCAATTAAAGAAACCCGCCACTAGCTGTTTGTTATTCATTAAATGTGTGTGTTCATGCATGCGATGTAGTTTGAGTGTGCTAATATATTCTCCTACCGCTGCTCAATAGTGTCCAGCACCGTTCTCTGCTTCTTCACCATTTTAGATCGAAGAAGGATTGGGCATATTAAATTTACATGCCTGATTTTTTTGTATTCCCTGGAGATAAGTCATTGCCTGAGGTGACAGCGATTTTACTCTACTATCCAAGTACACGTGCATGCTCAGCCAAGTGTGTATAGAGGAGTCCAGAGAGACAGAAGTGCTCAGTAATATACCGATCAATCTGCGCTCGCTTCACCTGATGTATAACTCCAGTGTAACTTGGAGGTATGGAAATGAGAATATGCAGAACAGTGATGGCCGGCAATATGGATAGACCTCCAGTGATCTCTGTTATGTGCAGGATTAGATCCAGCGCTTGTATCATCAAGCTTTGTCCATGTCCCGCAGGAACACGGCGAGGCTCTCGACTGCGTCCAGGAGCTCTCGCACTCCGTGTCTCGTCTGTTCAGCCTGGCGTCAGGCGCAGTGGAGCGATGCATCAAATTGACAGATGGACTGGGGGTGTGCGGCCTGCTACAAGCACTGCATTCTCTATTTAAGAAGTGAGTATGGTCTCCAGTACTGACCCATAGAGGCAGAACGTAGTAATGACTTCCTGATTCAAGACTGCGGGGAGACAGTTCACGGGGGCCCTTATCTGAGTTCTAGAATGAAATGGGCTTTCGCTGCGTATTATCAGGCATGTGATCACATTGGAAGATCTTGTACAGTCAGCAGTAAGTGATCAGGTTAGCGATATTTGCAGATTGCAGAGTTTTTGACCGTAGTTATTTTCAGCATTTGGTAAAACGTGCATTAAGTTCTATTTTTTTTTACCACCGGACAAAATTGTTGGTACTTTCTGGTAACGTAAGAAAAACCCATAATGCTCACTAAGTTAACTTGAAACTGACTATCAACTAATGAAAAGCAAGACGTTTCTTTTTAAAAGGGCTTCAACAGAAATGTAAAAAAAAATTATGATAATGTCATTGACAAAAATGATGGTACCCCTAGAAAAGATAGAAAATGATTTGGCCATGGGGACTTGTTAAACTAAGGTGTGCCATGTAGTTAGCATCACGGGTGTCCACAAACCTTTAGGTGAAAAGTAGTCACTGTGCTGTTTGGGATCTTGGTGTGTACCACACTGAACAAGGAGCAAAGAAAGCTAGGGAGAGAGTTGTCTCAGGAGATTTATAAAGAAAATGATAGACAAACATTTTAAAGGTAAAAGCTATAAGTCATCTCCAAAAAGCTCAATGTTCCTGTTAGTAAGATTGCACATATTGAGAAGTGTAAGGTCTATGGGACTGTAGCCGACCTCCTTGGATGTGGTCGTAAGAGGAAATATGATGACAAATTTATAAGATGGATCACACGAATGGTAACCAAAGAGCTGAGAACAGTTCCCAAGGGCAAGGTCCATCAGTGTCAAATGGCACCATCCGGCATGTCTTGTTTAAAGAGGCCTTCATGGAAGGCAAACGAGGAGGAAACCACTGTTGGAAGCAAATCCTAAAAATACGAGACTGGAATTTGCCAAAATGCATATTGACAAGCCTTACAGCACCTTGGAGTATGTCCTTTGGACAAATGAGAAAACTGGAGCTTGTTGTCGTCACATCAGCTCCATGTTCACAGACGTAAAAATGAAGCAAAGAGCGTTGTACCTACTGTTACACATGGGGAAGGCTAGGCGATGTTCTGGGGCTGCATTGTGCACACGGGGTCTTTAATCCATAATGAAATCTCAAGATTATCAAGGCATTCTGGAGAGAAATGTGCTTTCTGGTGTCGGAACTTGATCGCAGTCACAGGTAATGGCTCCTCCAACATAACAATGACTCAAAACACACAGCTAAAAATATGTAAGAATGGCTGAGAAATATTCGCTCAGCTCTAATTTTGATATTAGAATAGGTCATCAGTATCAAATCTGTCAGCTGGTTGGCTGAGACGTGGCACACTCAGTGGCACAGCTCTGTCCATTGCATAGTGGCTGTGAATGGTTCACCAAGCTTTCTCCCACACAAACTAAGGGGAACGTCTGGAGTACCATTTGCAGCTACTGACCCTGAAGGTATCTGAAGGGGGCGTACTTGACGGGGTTCTGTGTAGGTGTGTCATTAGACTGCTTTCCTAATTACCCTGTGAGCACCTCCCCTTAATAATAATATTGGCTCATAGACATGTTTTATAGTGTGGGATATGCAATTTGCCTCTTCAGATTGGAAGAGGACTTGAACTCTAGTGCGACCCTTTGGAAGTAGCAATTCTAGAGTTCGAGTCCTCTTCCTCTCTGAAGAGGCAGTTTGCATATTTAATTTCCCAGGAGGAGCATGCATGGCTTTTAAGTCTCCTCACGCTGATATGCAAGGCCTGGCTTGTCACTCTCCACAAGGACAACCCCTTAGATTATAGTGTGGGACTCACATATATGAAGAGATTTTAATAAGACGAGTGAGTGAAGGAATTCTTTGGTGCTCTGTGACTCGCGTCCTCGTTCCGACTCGCCAACAGCATCAATCAATTAATGTCACTGCTGTTGCATCAGCACCCTTGTAGTAACTGGCAACATTACCAAATGGGCAGTACGCCAGGATCGTTCAGCTGCGACTGATTTATCGGGGGAAAGTTTGTGGATATCATTCGCATTTACTGGCACGGCTGTTGTCAAATAAAGGCAAAGCCCAGTTTTGCTTACTTACAGCTCAATCTGGCAGCGTCGGTGCGTCCTGAGACATTCAGGTGTGAAAAAGAGCTGTCACGTCACCACTCCGCTCCAACGCCTTTACTTGTTGTCCTTTATTTCCCAGATATGTTTCGGATTTCACAAACACACTGCAGTCAATAAGGAAGAAGTACAAACTGGACAATGTCCCCGCGGACGCCTTGTTCTTGGAAGATTGGACGGCGTTCCAGCACTCAGTCAGGTAGAGGGCCTGGGAGCTGTCGTCTCTGTACTTGATTTGTAGACGAAGATTAACTATGTACAATAGATGGTTGTCGGCATCTCTACAGATCAGAAGACTCATCTATAGGGACTCACGGGGTCACAAGTCTTTGTGGTTGTTAAAGGGGCACTCCGATGAAAGCTAGAACTTGTCAAGAGAAGCTCCAGACTGCCTCTTCTGCCTTTCTTCAAAATTAAATGTCTGTTGAAATGTGCCTGGCCTTGAGCTTTGGGTGCCAGGTTCATCTCCCTCCCATAAGACACTTTATTTCTGCTTCCTGCTTTTTGTTGTTTTTTTTTTTTTTGCAGATATGACTCTGAAAAGAAAAATAGTTGAAGGATATACAGAATTTTGCAACCATTTTTTTTTTACAATTGGTCCAATCCTAAAAAATGAAGCAAAAAAAAGAAAGATTAAAATAAGTATAAAATAAAGTAAAATAATAATAATTAAATTATAGATTTCCTGCCGTTTTGTTTCCACAGATCGTATGCAGATCTAAATGTCTCCATGATGGCAAACTTCTTAAGTCACATATTTTTATTGTTGCAGAGGTGCACATTTGGTAGGATAGCCTGAAGTAGAGAACAGGTAAAAGGGAGGAGGGTGGGAGGATCAGACTACACAAAGTTGGTTTGTGGTCTGTTACCGTGGAGACACATAGTCTGCTTAGAAGTGGTAGACACATAACAACAGGACATTTCTAATCAAGGGGAGATGTGTTGGGGAAAAACAGCTTTTTTATATGGTTTTGATGTAGGAAAGGGGGTCAGCACACTGCCAGAGCGAGGCGCACTTTGGACCTGAAGACATTGTTACATTACGTATTTTTCCCAGTCAATTAAGTCATCCATGACCCAGATAAATGCTGCCATCAATTCACACATGATGTAAGACTGAGCCAGTACACACACCACCTTCTTGTGTCCACAGCGGGATGGTACGCAGTGTAATGGGTACTGTCCCGGAGAACTTGCAGAGTCAATGTCTTGGACTGTAAGTTCTTCAGTGACTAATAAGATAAAACTGTGTGATTTGGCAGCTTAACTTTTCTGGATTCTAACAAAACGTGTGGCCTTTATCCCACTTTTTATTGTAGCTTCTGACGTATCCTATCGATATTTTGTCATCATTTCGGGGGTCTATGGGCTGAGATCACCAGCATAGTTGGGGTGAACACTCCATATAGGGAGCGCATCGTGTACGCTCCCTACAGCCCCATTAACCTAAATGGATTCTTTTGACTTTAAAGATTTTCAGGAATTGTCTGAATTAAATGGCGAAGCTGCAGACCAGTGCCAGAACCCCTAACTCTATTGATCGATGAGGGTCTCCGCTTTTACAAATGTTGGGCTCATTGCCTTTAATAGAGCTGTAGTCTGCATGCTCAGTACAGCCCTAATAAGAATACTGGTGCACAAAAATACACCCGCACGAAGCTGATTCGGGAAAAGAGATTTTCTATCTCTAGAAACAGCGTTCTGGGGTTCCTCCATAGCGATCACTGCATTTTTGGGGTTACCTGCCATTCTTACTCCTTTGTCTGTCATCTTTAGGATCATAGCCACTTGTGGAGAATTGTTACGGCAGTGTGGCGACTTCGAGCAACAGCTGGCGAGCCGGTAAGGAGAATTATTTGAGTTTTATCATTTCTGTCGTTTGTAAAGTAATTTTTATGTTACTATTCAAATAGAATAAATCACATATATTATAGTGGATATATCATTCATGGCAGTTTACCTACAAGCTTCTCCAATATGGCCACACTTTCTGTTGTCACTTTTCTTGCTTTTTTTTTTAAATGAGGAATGATGTCACTAGTAGAGAGGAAACGCGTCTTTTCTAATGTGTCATTCCCATTTTACAAAGTGATACAATTTTGCTGAACTATGCTGTCACTTTATGATTGGTGAGGATGAATCTGACCTTTGGAACCCCCATTAGTCCAGAGAATGGAGGGCTGCAGTGCTGATTTAGCAGATGTAGAACAGCACTCCTGGCCACAGGGGCCATGCTGCAGCCAATCGCTCACCTCAGTGATCACATACCCTACATCGCTCCCTGAGGCCAGGAATAAGCTGCCGCAGTCGTGTGAGTAGACGGGGTCCTCATCGTCGCAGCTAAGGAAACAAGGATCGGCGTATGGTCTCGGAGCCACCGGGGATTTATCAGGTGAGTATTTCTGCTATTTGTTATTTTTATTATTTTTATGCCACAACCTAAATTTAGTCAATTACTCAGAAGTTCACTTTACTGTTATAAATTCACCCAGCGAAATTATTCATTAATCAATTTAGTGTAGTGATGCTTTTTTCCCCTGTAAGGCTATGTGCACAAGTTCAGTATTTGCAGAAAAAAAAAAACTGCTGCAAATACTAATGTGTTGGCTGGAAAAATGGTGCATAAAATCCACGTGTTTATGCCGCAATTTTACATGCGTTTTTGAGCCCCACAACTCCAATCTAACGGGGCATCGTTGGGGGTCCCAGTGCTCAGACCCCTTATCCTCTCTCCTGTATAAGTGATCACTTTCTGAGTTAGAAATACCCCTTTAAAAGTATTTGATCTCGCCATAGAGACCTTGGTGGCGTGGGATCACAAACAATCCAGTCCTCCCACATCCACCTATGACCATTCATTAGATCATCTTGATGTGATCCCTTTAGGTCCTCTCTTCATTAGTTAGAAATGTGAAGGGTTACAAGCCTGAACACCCAGCTCCTTGTTTCCCGTCATATCAGTGTCAAATGTCAATATTTCCTCTGCTGTTTGGGAACGAATGTGGCGTCCTCGTGGTATTGTGCCAGCCTTGTGTGTGCCCGTTCTGTTTGTTTCTGCTTTACTTTCCTGTTTTGTCACCAATCAGACACCATTGTCCGCCTTAATCCGCCACTTCGGAAAGGTGTGATCCTGTTTGGTATTTTTAGACCTTCATAATCTTAAACTGCAGATTTCTTTATGCTTCAAACCCCCACTTAAAAAAAAATGACCGGTAAGTGTCTCCCCAGTATATACTGCTGAGCAGGATCACTCCAGTGGTATACTCCAGACGCAGATTATGGTTGGATTGAATGATTTTGCAGGAATCATGCCGCTCCATATTTCGTCCGGTTTGGAAACTTGGTCCTAGTCACTTGAATAGGCATGAGCTGCAATACCAGACACTTCCCATTAAACAAGAGTGGTGCTGTTCTGACAACCCATAAGTGTGTCCAAATTATCAGACTGTCTGGATTATTGGATGCCAGATTAAAAGATTTTTACCATATTACATTATTATTGTAGGTGGGTATTAGAGAATTCTCAGTTCTCCTATTTCTTGACCAAATTATAGTTGTGAATTGCCTTTTCTTAGAAGCCTGTAATGTGCTGTTCTTCTTTTATTCCTCCTGGAAATGTATAATACATTGACGAACGAGCGTTCCCATTCCCGCTGTGAGTCCCTATATACATAGGGACTCACAGCGGGAATGGGAACGCTCGTTCGTCAATTACACAGCCCGCACTGATTGGATAATGTCAGATTCTGGAGGGATACATCTCATTGACAAGAAGCATAACACTTTTCTCAATTTTTTTTATATTTTTCCCAGAGGAATAACAGAGGATCAGCAACAAGCCGAGTTTTAAAAAGTGAAAGGAGTATTCCCGTCTCCAAGATGTTTTCGCAATATTTTGTAAGTGTAATAATTATAATAATAATATTAGCAAATCCCTCCAATTAGAAATGTAGTATAGTTCTTATTATTGGCCCATATGCAGGGCAGTACAGTTGCCTAGGTATCCATGGTTACGACCAATAGCAACTAACTGTCGCTATATGAGTGGTCGTAACCATGGATACATAAGCTACCACATGGGATAATCAGAAGAACTATACTGCATTTCTAACTGGAGGTATTTTATGATGTTATTATTATTATTACACCCACTACATTTTGGGATAAGATCCTGGAGATGGGAATACCCCCTTAAGGTACAGTTCTGATGCGGGCAGGGGGGAATGCAGTGCTGGGCTACCATTACTTACTTCCATATTGTACAGTCTTACGTTGGATTATCTGGATTTTTGGTGCTGGATTATTGATTGTGTACATGTCAAATTGTAATTATTATTACGCTTATTTCAGGATTCTATCCACAGCCGGAAAGTACCTGTGCGAGTCCTACAGCCCCCGCAGCCTCACCGGCATGCAGGAGGCAACCTCCACCGAGCGCAAGAGTTGCAAAAACCCTGGCAGGAATACAACTACCTCCTGAAGGGGGGCCCAGCCGAATATGCCAGTCTGATGGAGACCTTGTACATGCTGAAGGTGAGTTCCCACCTTGTGAACACAACGTTTGATTGCTCTTTACGCACCACTGGGATGAAAGTTGATACTCGCTGAGGACAATGTTTCCCTCATCAGCGATGTTATGTAATAAGTGTTATCATAGCCTTCTCTCCGCCAGTGTTTGCTCTACTGAAATCCATCTTTGTTCAACAATCAAACTGATTACATTTCTCTTTTTGCAGATTCTGCATATCTCCACATCTCTTTTTTTTCTCTTTTGCTGTCAGTCATATCAGTTTTTGTCTTTAAAAAAAAAAAAAAAGCATTAAAACTAAAGGCGGAGTTTATCTTTTTGTCACCTACACTAGATTTATGGTCTCAAAAGAGATCCAAATTATGGTTCATGCCATTTTTTTGGTGTAAGTAAACTGCTGTCTGACAGCTTTCGCCGTGGCTTAGTTCTAGAGCAAAGAATCTTATATTTTAGGTGAACATGCCCGATCGTTCCCACTTGTCAGGGGCCACATTCACATGACATATTGACGAGGTTACCTGACTTCAATCCAATGTGTGTAAAGGCCTTTAGGCCCAAGGCTTTCCCTATAAAACTGTCTCTATATTGCCCGGAGCGGCATTCACAATTCTGCTTTTGGAACTCGTTCATGGTCCACTCTCATTGCAACCAGTGCTTTTTGTATAATCTTATATAATAATAGTTTACAGTCATTTGGGGATTTTTTTTTTTTTTTAAATGAATGCAAATTATCTGTGCATGATCTGTACAGAAACTGAACCAGCAGTGCATGCAGAAAATGGGAGCTCAGAAGTGGGCTTTAGATGAGAATAGGCCATATATGAAACAATGCAACTCGGGATCAGTACACGATAAGAAAAGCAAAGTATTGAAAAATAGCTTGGAACCCCACCACTCTATGTGCCAGCATGTAGAGGGAGCGCTGACATATAAAACTGCCCACTATGGCAATCCAGCCAGTAATTGCATTACGTGGTCACACTCTTAATGGGGTATTCTCAAATCCAGGATTTCATCCCAATATGTAATAGGTGTAATAATAATATTAGCAAATACCTCCAATTAGAAATGTAGTATAGTTCTTCTGATAAGTTATGTCACTTAATACATGTGCAGCAGGGCATTGCAGTAGCTTAGGTATCCATGGTTATGGCCACTCGTATAGTGACAGTTAGTTGTTTGTGATCGTAACCATGGATTTCAAAGCAACTGCAATGCCCTGCACACGGAGTAAACAACATAGCATATCAGAAGAACTATACTACATTTCTTATTGGAGGTGGTTGATAATATTGTTATTATTATTACACCTGCTACATATTGGGATAGGATCTTGGAGATGGGATTACCACTTTAGCCCTATATTTTCGAGCCCTTTATTATGCATCCTTTGCCTTGATTTGATTTGGCCCCATAATGACATAGCCATTACCATTTACCCCAGAAGATCAGCATCCTAATTGGCGGTTGTCAGTCAGTAACGCTCAGGTAAGCAGTGACTAGCATTGGCATTACCAGGTGAATCGGCCCCACATGGAATAAAAACAAAGAAATTTGTGCAATCGTTCCTGCGCTTTCTGCCAGCCTCCGTTTTAGGAACTGATTGTTCTGTTCAGGTCCGTTACACTTGTGGCTGTCATCCATTGCAGCACCGCCACTGATCTGCCTGGCACCATCCCCGCTGTTTCCGCTCTTGCCATACTTCTGCTGCCTGTACTTGACATTCAATAGGGCCACGTTCCCAGGGTGTTGTCTTCTTCAATCAGCATTGTCTTTACAACAGCTTTGTTTTGTGTACTTACAAGATTAAGGTAAAAAAAATGTATCCACAGCAGAGGAACACGTAAAGCCCATCTCTGGTACATGAGAAACAGCCATGCCCAACTATGATGGAAATCCAGTGATGACCTGATGGATACTTAGAGTGACTTATTAGTTACCGCCATTGATGTCAACAGCTGTAAAAGGGGGAACAAAAAAAAAGAAGCAAATTCCTTTTTTTTCTAATTTTGGATAACCCCTTTAGATGGAAAATTGTCCCTTTTTCAATGTCCTTTAGTGGTATTTGTTACAACAGGGAGGATCTAGTACCTCCATCAGTATTTGATTGTTGGGGGCTACCTGACCCAGCGAACCAAGCAGATTTTTTTTCATTTTTCAGTTGCTAACCCAACGCCGTGTTACATTGGCAGATCAAGGTTGACTGATTCAGAGAAAAAATAAACTTGATACCTTAAATTTAGGCATCATTAGTGGTCCCAGTGGACAAACTCCCTCGATCTGCTGATCCTCGTCCCACCTGGTTGAGCAGGAGAATGAATGGTGGGATGGACTTGATTGGAGAGCAGACGCCATAGTCGCCTCTATCCAGCGCACCCCAAGGTGCCACAGCTGCCTGATGAGGCAGAATGGGGTATGAGTGTTTCCCCGATAAGTTTCGATCCCAACAGTTGGAGCCGCAACTATTAGGAACATGTGGATTTTCCTGCAGATACAGACTGACTGCCTTACTGGGTTTATTCTTTTCTCGCAGTGTCATTTATTCAGTGGTCGCGTGTTTGTATATGTTTTATACGTTCTGTATTTTGTGTCCAGATATTTCTGATCTTGGTTGTGATAACTTTATATCTCGTGTATCCAGGAGAAAGGAGCAGTCAATGCTAACCTTCTGGCTGCTGCCCGCTCTGACCTCACACGCCAGAACCAGGTAGCTCATCAACTCGCCTTTGACTCTGTCTTCCTAAGGATAAAACAGCAACTTCTCCTGGTGCCCAAAATGGAGGTGAGTTGTCTATTCTACTTCACTTAAAGAGGTAAATTTAACAGTGGAATCCATCATAGTAAAAGAACGATGGAAGGCATTATCGTCCCCCTTCCACACTCCCAACCCTTCTGCTACACAAATCTCTGACAGAGCGGAAACGATAATAGAAAACTTAGGAGCAGAAAACAGCGCAATAGCATCTTATCATGTAGACAATGAAATATTAAAAAGGGTTATGCTAACCTGGTCTGGTTGTGCTCACACAACATTGTTATGACATAGAAATCCAGCTGCTGCAGGTCCAGCGGGTCTTCGGACCGAAGAAATCTCAGGAAAGGAAAATTTTGCATAATCCACGCTTCTGGTAATCAAAATGGTAAATCCAAGTCCAACCGCGTGGGTTTGTGGGTTTTTATTTTGTCAATGCATTTTGAAGTACTACACACTTTTTCATCAGGTTTTTTTTTTATCCTGATGAAGTGTGCAGTACTTCGAAACGCGTCGACAAAATAAAAAGACGTAAACCCACTTGGGTGGATTTGGATTTACCATTTCGATTAAAAACAGCAAAGAAAATCCAACAAAGCAAAAAATGTAGAATGCCAAATGTACTTTATTAAATAATAAAAACATGTACAGTGCATATTCCTAGATGAAGCATTACATTGCGAAACGCGCGTCGGGTGTGGTAGATGCTTGGACTAACCCTTATAGGTAATATGTTTGGCTTTCTTGTTTTTTGTGTTGGGGATAGGCACTTTTATGGATTACATTGACACGAGTGGGCATGATGTGTGTACAAATCGGCAATTAAATGGATTTAACTAATACTATTATCCATCAATACCCTGGTATCATATTGTTAATTATACGTGACATTTATTCTAATGAACAGATCATGATTTCTCCTTCGTCTCATTGGGGGACACAGGACTGTGGGTGTATGCTTCTGCCGCTAGGAGGCTGACACTAAGTAACATAAAAAAGGTTAGCTCCTCCTCCGCCGTATACACCTCAGCACTGGCCGCAGGCAAACCCAGTTATTGCTTAGTGTCTGATGGAGGCACACGTCTGGTTCTTTTTCCAGACCATTTTTTTTTTTTTTTTTTTTTCTTCCCCACGAAGATGAGATAGGGGCGACGGATCCTATTGAAAGGGTCCGATCTCCCCAAACCATCAACGGGCGAGCACGTGGAGTAAAGCCTCCAGCGTATCCTCTCCCGCAACGTGGGACACGAATGCCGGACTTAGCCCTGTCCACCCTGAGGTATTGAAACCCTAGGTTGCACAGAGGCAGGAGTTTGTCCGTGCAGCCCCCACTGCGCCACCAATGCTAGACTGCGGTGCTGCAAGGAGGCGGACGGTCCCTCTCCTCGCCCCCTGAAGGGGTGATGGAGTTAGGGTTCCTGCACCGTCCCACCCTTTTTTACTACGAAGCCCCCTCTAATGGCTCACCTTTTTGAAAACGGAGAAGAAACGCCGCACGCATGGAGCACCGCAGGTTTCAAGGTGGTGCTCAGACTTCTGGATTCCAGCCAAGGTACACTCCTGGCCCGTGTTCCCCCCGGGGGCGTCAGGTCCCTGGCTTCGGCGGGCCTCGGGCAAGGACCGGGGACTGGGGCCCGAGGTGTGGCGTCCGGCGCCGGCCGCCGGAAATCTAGGCCGCGGCTTCGGGCGGTGCTGGGCCGCGGCTGCAAATTTAGCCCCCGGCTTCTGCCGGGGGCTAGGCCGCGGCCCAGGATATAACGTCCGGTGTCGGCCGGAGGGCGGGCCGCGGTCGCGGGGATCCGCCCTCGGCATTGTCTCCTTCCGGCGGGCCCGCCCTCTGATTTTGGGGCGGCCTCCGCCGGAAATCTAGCGGGCGGTGCTGGGCCGCGGCTGCAAATTTAGTCCCCGGCTTCTGCCGGGGACTAGGCCGCGGCCCAAGATGTAGCGTCCGGTGTCGGCCGGAGGGCGGGCCGCGGTCGCGGGGATCCGCCCTCGGCATTGTCTCCTTCCGGCGGGCCCGCCCTCTGGTTTTGGGGCCGCCTCCGCCGGAAATCTAGGCCGCGGCTTCGGCTGATGCTAGGCCGCGGCTGTAAATTTAGTCCCCGGCTTTTGCTGGAGACTAGGCCGCGGCTGGAGGCGGGCCTCTGAAGCTAGGCCGCGCCTCTCGATCCTCCCCCTAAAGGCTCGGCTACTTGAGCTCGCCTTCCTAACAGGGGGGCGCTCTTTTTGAAAAATTTGGAGCCAGACGCACTGCTACGCGGTTTAAGGACGCAGGGGGTACAGGACTGGGGTAAGTGCTTCTACCTCCAGCCTGGTTGTTACTTCTGCACTCCGTTTTTCACTGACCGTCGCACATCCAGTTCATTGCGGACTCTGTGATAGACTCAGTATGTCCAGAAGAACTAAAGCTCATACGGTGCTGTATACCGCATGCATTGCCTGTAGGTCCCCTTTTCCGCGCGCCCAGATTACTCGGGTTTGCGAAGCCTGTGACTCCGAACGGGCTCAGGAACCCGCTCCTATTACGGAACCCAGTGCGTCAGGTCCCCCTGAATGGGCTCTGTCCCTGACTCAATCTGTGGCATCATTGACTAGAGCAATCGAGTCCCTTCAAGCTCCCGATAGGAGCAGGGACAGTGGTTCACCCGTCTTGGCGACGTCTCATGAACCTCCGGCCTGCAGGGGCCGCGCTCTCACTAGGCAGACGCAGGGGAAGCGAACCCACACTGCGTCGCCTTTGCCGTCCGGAGCCTCGGCATCTTTCAGTTCCGTCTCCCGCTCTCCCTCACCTCTGACAAGTGATCAGTATTCGGATTCTGATTCAGAAGGGTCCCTTAATTTGGAGGCACCAAATTGTCAGGACACAATTGACAGTTTGATTGAAGCTGTCAATCAAACCTTGGGGATAGACGATGAGTCCACCTTGACCTCCGGTCATAAGGTGTCCTTCAAAAGAGCCAGGCAAGCTCATAAGGTTTTTGGATCTCATCCTGAGTTTGAGGAACTAGTGCAGCGCCACCGGGAGAAACCGGACAAGCGCTTCGCAGGACAAAAGGCTCTCAATACTAGATATCCTTTTGCTCCCGAGCTTCTTAAGAAATGGGCGGAATCTCCTGCGGTTGATCCTCCTGTGTCGCGTTTGGCGTCTAAAACGCTCCTCTCCCTTCCTAACGGTTCCTCGATCAAGGAACCAACGGATCGTCTGATTGAAGGTTTGGCCCGCTCGGTGTTTGAAGCATCGGGTTCTGCTCTCTCTCCTTCTTTTGCAGCGACTTGGGTTGCTAAGGCCATGATATCCTGGTCGGAGTCTCTAAATAGAGCGCTTCATGGTATTGAGGTACCATCTGAAGTAACTGAGATTTCTAATCAGATAGCACTTGCGGGAGACTTCTTAATTAATGCGTCCATGGATGCGGCAAATTGCGCAGCCCTAGCTGCTGCTAATGCAATTGCCATCAGAAGATCTTTGTGGCTTAGAACCTGGCGAGCAGATTCAATCTCAAAGAAATCGCTTACATCCTTACCATATCAGAGTGGTCGGTTATTTGGCGAAAGGTTGGATCAGCTCATATCTGATGCGACGGGAGGGAAGAGCAGTTTCCTTCCTCAGCAAAAGATTAAACAGCCTTTTCGCCGACAGCTTCAGCCTCGCTTTAGGGCCTTTCGTAACCCAGGTTGGGCCGCGCCAGCTACCTCCAGCGGTTCAGGTCGGCCTAGTCAGGCCAGAGATCGTCAGGTCTCCTACAGAACCAACCCTCTGGGAAGAGGACGATCTCAACAACCAAGATCTAGAGGGTCCAAACCCCAGAGATATTCGGACAAATGACTGGAGGCAGAATCCGGTCAATTTATCCAGAGTAGGCGGCCGCTTACTCTGGTTTCGCCCCATTTGGCTATCGATTACCCACGACGAGTGGGTCCGGGAGTTAGTCTCCTCGGGGTACAAAATAGAATTTTCCAGCCTTCCCTCAAATCGTTTTTTTCCCTCGCGCCTTCCCAAGGACGAATCTCGGGTTCGCGCCTTATTCAGGGCGGTCGAGTCTCTTCGGCACAGCGGGTTGTCGTGCCTGTACCGGAGATCGAAAAGGGTCAGGGGTTTTATTCCAACCTGTTCATTGTACCCAAAAAGGACGGTACCGTAAGGCCCATTTTGGATCTAAAGCGACTGAACCGGTTTGTCAGAATTCGGCATTTCCGAATGGAATCTCTCCGTTCGGTCATTGCAGCCATGGAAAAAGGGGAATTTCTAGCATCAATAGACATTCAGGATGCCTATCTTCACATCCCCATATTTCCTCCTCACCAGAGATTTCTTCGGTTTGCCGTCGGCAAACTTCATCTTCAGTTCGCAGCCTTGCCATTCGGGCTAGCCACAGCCCCCAGGGTGTTCACAAAGGTCATGGCTGCTGTTGTGTCCATTCTGCACTCCAGGGGGTAGTCATCCTGCCTTACTTAGACGATCTCCTCATCAAGGGTCCGTCTTTTCAAATCTGCGAGGAAAGTGTCAGCATTACGTTAGACACCCTTGCTCGCCTGGGGTGGCTGGTGAATACGAAGAAATCATCTCCCGTACCATCTCGGAAGATCACCTTTTTAGGGATGAATTTCGACACCGCTCAGGGTTGATAATTCTTCCTCAGGACAAGGCCTTGGTTCTCCGTCAAGAGGTACGGATCCTTCGCCAACCAATTCCTCACACCATCCGGTTTTGCATGAGGGTCCTGGGAAGGATGGTGGCAGCAATAGAGGCTATTCCATTTGCCCAATTTCATCTTCGCCCCCTTCAACATGCACTCTTGGCAGTATGGGACGGGAGCCCTTACTCCCTCAATCTTCGGTGTCGTCTGTCCCTGCAGGTCAGACAGACTCTAATGTGGTGGACGAAGAGCACCACTCTTCGACAGGGTCGGTTGTTTCCTCCAAATTTTTGGTTGGTTGTCACAACGGACGCCAGCCTGCTCGGATGGGGAGCAGTGTTTCGTCACCATACAGCCCAGGGAACTTGGTCTCAGCAGGAATCGACCCTCCCGATCAATATTTTAGAGATCCGAGCTATTCGGCTAGCTCTGAGACATTTTCACCAGCATCTGGCGGGCCACCCAGTCAGAATACAATCGGACAATGCCACGGCAGTGGCATACATAAACCATCAGGGAGGTACCCGCAGCAGGGCGGCCATGCACGAGGTAAAACAGATTCTGACTTGGGCAGAGGTAAATCACTCTGTGATTTCAGCGGTCCACATTCCGGGCGAGGAAAACTGGGCTGCGGATTTTCTCAGCCGTCACGGCATAGCGTCAGGGGAATGGTCGCTTCATCCCGAGGTTTTTCAGCAGATATGCCGACGCTGGGGAACCCCAGATGTGGACCTGATGGCTTCCAAGATAAATGCCAAGGTGCCCAACTTCGTCTCCCGGTACCGGGATCCGCAGGCATTTGCAGTAGACGCTCTGGTCCTACCATGGAATCAGTTTCATCTTCCATACTTGTTTCCACCAATAGCCCTTCTCCCAAGGGTGATCAGAAAGATCAGGATAGAGGGGGTTCCAGCGATATTAATCGCTCCGGATTGGCCGCGTCGCTCATGGTACGCGGAGCTGGTACAATTGCTCACCGACACACCCTGGCGACTGCCAGAGCGCGTGGACCTTCTCTCCCAGGGCCCAATTTACCACCAGAACTCAGCGGTCCTGTGTTTGACGGCCTGGCCGTTGAATCTTGGATCCTGACCAGGGCTGGATTCTCTAAAAAGGTCGCCGCAACAATGGCTAACGCCCGAAAGCCCGTTTCGGCTCGCATCTACCACGGTACTTGGAAGGTCTTTTTTACTTGGTGCAGGGAACATGGTTGTTCCCCGCTCCTCTTTTCAATTCCGAACATTCTATCTTTTCTCCAGGCAGGCCTAGATTCAGGTCTAGCGCCTAGTACTCTTAGACGACAGATATCAGCTTTGTCGGTTCTTTTTCAGCGAAAGATTGCGTCTAATTTTCAGGTTAGGACCTTTATTCAGGGGGTTGTCCATATAGTTCCTCCCTACAAGACTCCCTTAGAGGTTTGGGACCTCAATCTAGTCCTGGGAGTCCTACAGGAGTCTCCTTTTGAACCTTTGCAGGAAGTTTCTCTATCATTTCTTTCCTGGAAAGTGGTGTTTTTGGTAGCCATTACATCCATAAGGCGGGTTTCGGAGCTGGCTGCACTGTCTTGTCGAGCTCCGTACTTACTTTTCCATCAGGATAAGGTGGTGCTCAGACCAACACCACCTTTTCTGCCTAAGGTTGTGTCCTCATTTCATATTAATGAGGACATTGTGTTGCCCTCATTTTGCCCAGCTCCGACGCACCGAGTGGAGAAGGCTCTCCATACGCTGGATCTGGTGAGAGCACTCAGGAGATATGTATCTCGGACGGCGTCCTTTCGACAGACGGACACGCTGTTTGTCCTCCCTGAAGGTCGCAGGAAGGGACTTGCTGCCTCTAAGTCAACCTTGGCTAGGTGGATTCGGTTAGCCATTCAGGAGGCTTACCGTATCAGAGGCGCGGTGGTTCCCGCAGGGATCAAGGCTCACTCCACCAGAGCGGTGGGTGCCTCCTGGGCCCTTCGGCATCAGGCTTCGGTGGAACAGGTTTGTAAAGCAGCAACCTGGTCCAGTCTGCATACTTTTTCCAAGCATTATAATGTCCATACCCAGACTTCTGCGGATGCCAGTCTGGGTAGAAGGATTCTTCAGGGCGCGGTTGCGCACCTATAAGCAATGCTTGGTTATAAATTACACTGTGGAGTCGGTTTCCCACCCAAGGGACTGCTTTGGGACGTCCCACAGTCCTGTGTCCCCCAATGAGACGAAGGAGAAATACGGATTTTTGTGTTACTCACCGTAAAATCCTTTTCTCCGAGACACTCATTGGGGGACACAGCACCCTCCCTAAGAGCCGGCTGGCTTTATATTGAGTTAACTCTATTCTCCTTAAATTGGTATCAGCAGTTTTTTTCTTCTGAATATACTGTATCTGTGTTAACTCTTGATTTATTTTTTAGCCTCCTACTGCTTTTTGCACTAAACTGGGTTTGCCTGCGGCCAGTGCTGAGGTGTATACGGCGGAGGAGGAGCTAACCTTTTTTATGTTACTTAGTGTCAGCCTCCTAGCGGCAGAAGCATACACCCACAGTCCTGTGTCCCCAATGAGTGTCTCGGAGAAAAGGATTTTACGGTGAGTAACACAAAAATCCGTATATTTTGAAAGCCATACTCCTATTAGTATATACATATACAGTATATTTACATTCTATCCAGGTTACCCACCCTTGGTTTTTATTTGTGGTGTTTCTCTGGTAATTTTTACAAATACATAATGAGTGGCTCAGAGAAAAGGATTTTTTACGGTGAGTACACAAAAATCCCTATTTTATGTTTCATATTATTGACTGTACATATTATCTAATAAAGTATATTTGGCATTTTCTATTTGTTGCTTTGTTGGATTTTCTTTGTTGTTGGTTCATTGATATCTTATTGTACATTTTGATTAACAGCAGTGCGTATTGTCCACAATTTTCCTTCCCTGAGACCGGAAGCGATGACATCCGGACCACCTGTTACCTGACCCTCCTACCAATCAGTGGTCTCTGATGTTCATGAAGTCATAGTTTCTAGTCTAGAAAAGACCTTTGCCGTGGGGGGTGAATTCCGGTGGTTAAGTATGACTTCTTTTTTTCTTCTATAAAGGTGGTTTCCCACTTTTAGGTTGAAAAATACATTTAAGTGCCACCACTCCTTCCTGGCTGCTAGATGCAGTGTCTACATGGCCGCTGGGATCTGTATAACCCGGTTTCTGGACTATTTTGTAAAGTTCCTGTATATGAGAACCCCATCTGTGAGGCCCACTTATCTCTTAGCACCTTTTACTCTTCACTTCTCTCTCATGGACTGGCAGCCACTTGACTAGGAGGGATCATCCCAGTTGTCCGTTCTTTATACATGATCTTTTGCATTGTATTTTATTATCAGAGCTGGGGATACGAAGACCACGGTGAAACATTGACTGAAGATTTGCCGACATTCAGCCTCACTCCTCTCGAGTACATCAGTAATGTAAGTGTGTGACAAACCAAACCGCCTAAATCATCCTCTTCTCTCAGGTTCTTACACAGATGTTCAGAAGGCCATCTGACAACCAATAGTGCTACAACTGCTGCTTCCTTAAGAGCTGTCACCCAGCTCTTCCTGACCCTGAAGAGCCTCATAGCAATATTTTTCACTCTTACGTATTTGTGTAACCATCGACTGTAATGTCATCTTTGCATTTTTAGATTGGTCAGTACCTCATGTCTCTTCCTCTGCATCTCGAGCCCTTTGTAACCCCTGAAGATTCAGCCCTGGAACTGGCTTTGCATGCTGGGAAGTTGCCCTATCCTCCCGAACAAGGTGGGTCTACAGTCATCTGCCTGTTGGACTTTACCCACGCTGGAAGCATTGATCACTTGGTTGATTTATAGGTCAACTCCACCTCTGCCTATTCACCTGTTAATTCCAGTTTACTGCCAACTTTATTATGTTGATGTTTATAAAGGCTTCCATTTATTTATACTCCCAGAGAACATGCAATTGACGCCAAATATTAACACTTCTCAGGCCTACAAGAATGGCCATCAATCTAGAGTCATTATGTTTGCCCATAATCTATAGCAGCAGTTGCCAATCTATTTCACTTTTTTGTGTACTTTGCAGGGGAAGAGACTCCAGAACTGGACAACATGGCTGATTACTGGCTGGGATCACTAGCCAGAGCCACCATGCAGACCTACTGCGATGTCATCTTACAGATTCCAGTTCTCACACCACACTCCAGCAAGCAGCTTGCAACTGATATAGGTGAGATATGGCTTTTTATTATATATTATAGAGGACAGGTATTGTATGTGATGACTGCAGGATGTTGTCTTGGATGGTATTGATTGTGATGGACCACCATTGATCATGAGACCTCTTCCTCTTGATCAGTTGTGATCAGTCCTGATCCAGCAACACTGTCCATCTGCTTTAATATGCTCTACATTCTCCAATCCAAAAAATGGCTACTTGTAGAGTATGTGACTATGTAGTATAGCTTCATCTAATAGAGACTATAGAGTTGGTCAGAAAGATTTTCTGGACACTGGTCCAAGGGCCATGTCGATAGTCTGTGACTGCTGCCATCCCGGGAGCTTTTTTAGATTAGTAGGCTGTCACAACATCATTATTGCAGCATAATGCATGATATTGTGCAGGAGATACTAATCGCAAAAGATCTCTGGGATGCCGTCAGGTAGGAGAAGTAGAAAAAGTCTGAAGAAAGAATATAAAGTGCAATAGTGTGTTATCTGATGATGGATAAAAGTAAAGGCCCCGTCTCACATAGCGAGATCGCTACCGAGATCGCTGCTAAACAGCGATCTCAGCAGCGATCTCACTATGTCTGACACGTACCAGCGATCAGGCCCCTGCTGTGAATCGCTGGTCGTGTCAGAAATGTCAGGACATTTTTTTGATCGCTGGTCTCCCGCTGGCAGGCACGCATTGCTGCGTGTGACAGGCAGGAGACCAGCGATCTCCTGGTAACCAAGGTAAACATCGGGTTTCCAGGCGCGGGGCTATGCCTAGAAACCCGACGTGTACCTTGGATACCAGTGCGCTGCTGCAGGGAGCTGGTAACCAAGGTACACGTCGGGTTTCCAGGCACCGCGCAGCGCCTGGAAACCCGACGTGTACTTTGGTTACCAGCTTCCTGCATCAGTGCGCTGGTATCCAACGTACACTGCGGGTAACTAGGCGACGTGCGTTGCTTGTTACCCGCAGCGTCGCTGTGCTGATCGCTGCCTGAGCTGCCAGTTTGGCAGCTCAGCAGCGATCATGTAGCGACACACCAGCGATCCTGATCGTTGTCGGGATCGCTGGTGTATCGCTATGTGAGACGGGGGCTTAAGGTACAAGAATCTGCTCACCTGCTAGGGTTGTGTGAAACACAAAGTGTCAGCTGTTGCAAGTCCACAGAGGAGATCTGATAAAACCATGAATGGAAATTAGTGGGTTACCTGCGCTGCTGATAATCAATGAAAGAATTTAGGAGACCAAAAAATATTCTATCTGGTTTATTATCAACACGTTTCAAAGTCACCAGGACAAACCACTAGTACCGTCATCAGGACAAACTATAAGTACTTGTGGTTTGTCCTGATGAAGAAGTCGGATGACTTCATAATGTGTTGATAATAAACCAGATAGCATATTCTTCAGCCTCCTGGATTCTTCCTTTGGTTATAATATGCAGCGCAGTTAACCCACTGCTTTCCATTCCTGTTTTTGGTCAGGTAGGGGAGACAGTTCAGAGGGCTCTGGTCCAGCTGCCACAGACTCCTGACGTGGTTTTTGGATCAGGGGTCCAGTGATCATCTCTGTAATCTATCATCGTTTTATGTTGTCTTCCTAGATTATTTGATCAATGTCATGGATGCACTTGGTCTGCAGCCCACCCGCACTTTACATACCATTGTCTCTCTGATGAAGACCAAACCTGAAGACTTCAGACAAGCAGCAAAACCCTTACCCAGGAAAATCTCCTCCTCCATTGCAGCAATGAGAAACATCGAGTACTAATCTACCTGTGGTATTGCCATTCATCACCTTGTGCTTTCCGAAGTCAGATCAGAATCTGCTCATGGGCATTTTAAGTAGGCTCTAACAAGATCTGCATTCAGGACAGATTCTCATAGAGTTAATGATCTGCGGTGGCATAACAGGTCCTTGTAATATGTGAAATCCTGTAAACTTTACTGCCAAACATAAAGAAAAATGAGTATATTTATTAGAATCTGTCTGGAGTTATATTCTTTTTATAGAAAAGTTTAATATGTTTTGAAAGTGTTTTTACGAAAGGCACTTGGGTGACTGTCTAACTTATGTAACAGCCGCGCACAATACACCTCCGTAACCTCGTCAACTTCTGTGCTGCTGTAAAATAAAGTTGGCTGCGCCATTTGTAGGATGTTCAGGTGATGGTAACTGTAATGGCATCATATAAGATGTTAAAGCTGTTTCCATCTAATTTTTTTTTTTTAAGTCAGTCTTAAGATTTGTATCCCAAGTTGCAGCTGTCACCTGCTGCCATCAGGGATGCCTGTTTTTTAGGCAATCCCTGCAAGTGCTGCTGCTGTCAAACAGCCAAAGATACTCGGTTAGCATCCGAGCGTGCTCGGATACCACCTTATCCCAGCACACTCGCTCATCACTAGTAACCACTCTTTTCCAGGTGGTCACAGGAACTTGTGGGTGCTCTGCGATAGACTACCTATCCATATTTACTCCAATGAGGGCAACCGGAAAAAGTGCGGTATGCTACTTGTTTACATGGGGAGTGGGATGTTATACTGCGAATGGAGTTGGGCTTAAACATTTTCAGTTAAATGTGGCAAAAACTGAGGGTTTATGAAGTGGAGTCTTCTGGATTATTTATGGGAGCCGGCTCCTCCAGTGCTTTTTCACTACAAGTGGGTAAATTTTATCGAGGGTTAAACTTTAACCATCTGTTTGTAAGTGATGTGTTCGCTCCGGATTTCGCTAAGCAAACATGGAGACATGAGATTTACTTATAAAGGCGCTGTTACACATTCTTCTTCCCTTTACAAGCTTGTTAGGATATGCCATTAAATCAGATGCTTGGACTAATGAATAAACTCTCAGCAACCTGTATACGAAGAACGGGAGGTGGCCATGTGTTCTCAGTCCCAGAGATGGACATTTCTAGAGGAGGTCCTCATGCCTGATGAAAGGGTTTGGCCCACCAGGGACATTCATCATCTATGCACAGCATAAGTAATAAATGCCTGATCGCTAGAGGGAGCCAATTAAAGGGGTCATGAAGAGGAGATTGAATGGAGCAGCGCTCTTGCACAGGTCCTGCCAATCTATTCGATGTCTGTTGAGATGTTGATCAGTGGACTTGGCACTCCCATTTTACTGGTTGGTGATCACACACTTCTGTGGATAGGTGATAAATGTGCTTTGTGGGATAACCCCTTTTACGCTGCCTAAGGGATGTTAGACGGGAAATCCTACACTTTACCTTGCTTAAATGTGTTGTCAGCAATTAAAAAAAATACTTTTTTTTTTCCTGGAAACTGCGCCACCTTTGTCCATAGGCCGTGACTGGTATTACAGTTCAGTTCCACGTACTGCCATACTATACGCAACCTATATACAATCATGGTTCAATTTCTATAAAAAATAAATCCCTTCAGATCCACTTACCGATCTGTGATGGTCCTGATCACTGAAATCTCCAAGATCGCTAAATTGAAGGGTGCAATGTTATATCTGGTGCTGCAGCTCAGCTTCTTAGGGACACACAGGCATGAGAATGCAGAGGCGGACATAGGTCACTATAGGGATCAGTCAAGGGTAGCTCGTGTTCCTACCCAGCGATCAGTACGTTTTGGGAAATCTCAGTATGAAATACATTTCTGGAGCCAAGGAAGGGATTTGGGTGAACAGCAGGGAGTGTCTCCCTAAAGGTGAACACTGTGGCTGAAGTCTTTGGATAAAACACTAGTAAAATCCAGTCTATCTTTTAAGATTTACAGAATGGAGATATTGACTTTTAATTTGCTATGATTCACTTTTTTTTTACTGCCTGGTGGCCAATAAATGTGGGTCTGTTGTTTGTCACGATTTGAGTATTTTCATTTTTAATCACACACTGTCTATTGGAAAAAATTCTCATAGCCGCACCTTGACCTACCCATAATTACCAGCAAGTGTTAAGCATGGGTTATAGCATCAGTAAACAGGCCAAGCTACCTGCCTTCTGCTCAATGGCATCCCTCCCTTCTGAATCTGGGAAAGGACGCCGTCAGATGACGATGATGTATCTGGAACAGTCATGGTCAACCCAACTTCAATTGTAGGGTCTTGATCACAATGGGTCAGGACTTGGACAGAAACAACAAAGCAACTGTCATCCTTCTCCATGATTGGATGTAGAAAAGTGCATCCACGTAGACAATGAAAAATCTTCTTGGATAATCCTGGAATGATAGAAGGGTCCCTTTGCTGGACCCCCAGCAACTCCTTTACTACCATTCTGTAAGTTGGGCACCACCAAGCCTAGAATAAGTTACTACAGCTTTATGAAAAATATTTAGACTTGGGAGTCCTCAGTGGTTGATACCTTTTAATGGCTAACTGAAAAGATGGTAACAAATTGCAAGCTTTCGAGACTACTCAGGTCTCTTCATCAGGCAAAGACTAAAACAAAAACTGAAGAATCACATTATATACACAACAGGACACAGGAATAGTGCAATAGGTAACACAAGTGACGTGAAGCAGAACTGTCATTATGGCAGAGGGATGAACATAAATATTGGAACAGTTCATAGATAAGGAGAAAAAGTTTTATTGCCCTCTGATTGGGGTCTGGTGTTGTGTTTTGATGCCCCTAGAAGGTCAGAGACACAGATTCCTTAATTGATATAGAATGACATGAATCCGTGTGATATATTCATTCCAGCACTAAGAGTGTCAAAGGTCATCATAAGTTTGTATTCCCAAACCTTTCTATCTTTCTCAGATTTGAAGTTAGATTTTAATACCAGTAATTCCATATCCATCATGCTATGACCGGGCATACAAAAGTGTTTTACCACAGGTAAATCCATTCTTTTTTCTCTTATTGTGTGGCGATGAGAATTCATCCTTGTTCTCAGTTTTTGCCCGGTCTCCCCCACATACAGACCCCCAGTTGGACATTTAGTACATATAATTAGGTACACTACATTAGATGTGATGCAGCTGAAAGTACCTGGGATCTTGTAGTTCTGATGGGAGTTGGGGATCTTTATCTTGTCCGTGGTCATTATAGATGCACAGGTTTTACATTTCTTCTGGTTGCAAGGAAAGGTTCCTGCAGCTGTTGGGGAGGACAGGGAGCTTCTGACAATGATGCTTCTTAGATTTGGGGGCTGCCTAAAACATAGTAGTGGGGGGTCTGGAAATATGGATTGTAATCGGGCATCTTTTTGTAGTAAAGGTTGTAGTTTCCGTGCAGCTCCCCTTAGCATCTCCAGATTTGGATTGTAGGTGACCACCTTCAGGAGACTGGCACAGCTATGGGAAGTAAAATGGCTCCACAGTATGCAAATCTTTTCATGGCCAAGCTTGAAAGCGACTTTTTGTCCTCATGTCCCATCAGGCCTCGGGCCTACTACCGCTACATTGATGACATTTTAATCATCTGGACGGAGTCTGAACAACAGCTAAAGACGTTCCATGAACAGTTCAACCAATTTCATCCAACCATCAACTTAACACTCAACTACTTCAGCACTGAAATTAACTTTTTAGACTCCACCATTAAGCTAAAGAACAATGAAATAGAGACATCCCTGTATCAGAAGCCAATCGACCGTCCAACATACCTTAAATGGGACAGTTTCCATCCAAAACACATAAAAAACTCTATTGTCTACAGCCAAGCCATCAGATACAACCGTATATGTTCCAACCCCATGGATAGAGATGAACACCTTGGTCGCCTCAGAAAGACTTTTTTGAACCAGGGCTACCATCCAAGAACAATTGAAAACCAAATTACAAGAGCCACCAGAATATCAAGGAATCACCTGCTACATTACAAAACTAAAGAAGAAAATAACCGGGTGCCTCTAGTGGTCACCTACAATCCAAATCTGGAGATGCTAAGGGGAGCTGCACGGAAACTACAACCTTTACTACAAAAAGATGCCCGATTACAATCCATATTTCCAGACCCCCCACTACTATGTTTTAGGCAGCCCCCAAATCTAAGAAGCATCATTGTCAGAAGCTCCCTGTCCTCCCCAACAGCTGCAGGAACCTTTCCTTGCAACCAGAAGAAATGTAAAACCTGTGCATCTATAATGACCACGGACAAGATAAAGATCCCCAACTCCCATCAGGACTACAAGATACCAGGTACTTTCAGCTGCATCACATCTAATGTGGTGTACCTAATTATATGTACTAAATGTCCAACTGGGGGTCTGTATGTGGGGAGACCGGGCAAAAACTGAGAACAAGGATGAATTCTCATCGCCACACAATAAGAGAAAAAAGAATGGATTTACCTGTGGCAAAACACTTTTGTATGCCCGGTCATAGCATGATGGATAGGAATTACTGGTATTAGAATCTAACTTCAAATCTGAGAAAGATAGAAAGGTTTGGGAATACAAACTTATGATGACCTTTGACACTCTTAGTGCTGGAATGAATATATCACACGGATTCATGTCATTCTATATCAATTAAGGAATCTGTGTCTCTGACCTTCTAGGGGCATCAAAACACAACACCAGACCCCAATCAGAGGGCAATAAAACTTTTTCTCCTTATCTATGAACTGTTCCAATATTTATGTTCATCCCTCTGCCATAATGACAGTTCTGCTTCACGTCACTTGTGTTACCTATTGCACTATTCCTGTGTCCTGTTGTGTATATAATGTGATTCTTCAGTTTTTGTTTTAGTCTTTGCCTGATGAAGAGACCTGAGTAGTCTCGAAAGCTTGCAATTTGTTACCATCTTTTCAGTTAGCCATTAAAAGGTATCAACCACTGAGGACTCTCAAGTCTAAATATTTTTCTATCTACTGGCTAACACGGTACGAAGATACACATCTTTCCTATACAGCTTTATGAGAATTATCATTTTAGATTTCCTTTGCATTACTCAGCATTTTGTCACGTAGGTCTTGACCTTGACGATCACGGGACTCTACATTTGAACTGTATGTAATACATTTGGTAAAACAACTATAAAACTGTTTTTTCGTATAATGAACACTTTAAAGTCACAATGTTCCGACATTTACAAGTGATTGTTTAACCTGGTATGGGATGGTCTCTGGTCTCCACCCATGTGTCTTATGAGGCTTCTAGAAGCCAGAGAGTGATCGTCGTTTTAATTTTTATTTCATAAATCGATAGTGAAACTAAGCAACTGTGTAATACATCTTATCAAGAAATCTGCTTCTTTCTACTCCTGGACTGATCTTTCATTCTTAATTCATGGGCAAAAATACTAAAACAACAAAATCAGCAGGTACTCCCCTACTTGGGTCTAGTGCCAGCTTCCCTCTGCTTCTCCGGTCCTGATGTTTTGACTAAATCAGTGATGTCACGTGAACATGCAGGTTACCGCTGCAGCCAGTCACTGACTGCAGTGCTCAGGCACAGAGTTGACAGCACGCGACGCTGCCATCAGTGCTATGGACGAGAGTTGCGCTGGTTCTGAAAAGAATTCGCCATGTTTTGCTAATTTCCTTCAACCCCTTAAGGTGGATGAGTGCAAGTCACTGTATTTTGTGGCCATATTTTGGTAGTTATAACTGTTACCGTGTCAGCATGTAGTGAAGTCACCATGTTGTGCCCATTCTTGAACAGTCTTATTTAACAGTTTTACAAATGAGCAAATTGTATTAACTTGGTGACCTGCACTAGCGTAGCTAGAATCCTTTAATCCGGCATTAATGGCCGCAGTCAGTGCTGATTTAATGATTTTTTTTTTTTAAGGATCTTGAAATATGGTCAAGAATACATTTACAAAATGATGAAATACAAAAGAAAATGACTCCAACCAAGAAGTGTTGAGTGCTGGTTTATCACATATTTTGATTATCAAATGGCCATACAAAAAATTATAAAAAATGTACTTGTAAATAGTACAATAGTAGAATAGAAAGTAGAAAATTGGAGAAAAAAAACACAACTAAGAAAAACTAATA
>JARQOD010000007.1:115173124-115198143 GCA_033576555.1 Oophaga sylvatica | reverse complement strand
CGGGTCCACGCCCTGATTTACAGTTTTTTTTTTTTAGGTCTCTTTTTTCTGCTATTTGTTGCTCTGCTCTTCGAAACGGTGCACACAATTCATAAATTTTTACGCCCACAATATCAGATAAAAAAAAGCTGAAAAACGAAAAAAATTGCTTTTAAAATAGGCGCAAATGAAAAGATTGAATATAAAAAAAAAAGCAAACGCAATAATGAATTGGCCCTGTACGTTTAACAGAACTCAAGTGTGGAAGAAAAATGTAATTCTGAAGTTCACCCAGAATTATGAAGGCAGCTCTGGAGTATAATACAAGCAGTAAGAGCTGGCCATAAATTGTGAATTTTTGTTTTATTCATCAGGTTACCTGTAACTGCAGGCTTCCCCTCCGAACATGCAGGTGAGGATCATATCTTCCGCCTTGTAGCCCATTTCAATCTTTTCATTTTTGTTTATTCTCAAAAAGATGCGGGAAAAAACTGCAGAAGTACCTTTCCCCGTATGGCTTGAATGCCGCTGGTAAAAGTTTCTGTATTCGCATTGTGTCCTGTTGTTGGTGCACTGTGGAAGAAATTCACGGTGCTGTGAACATTACAGGGATCAAAAAGACACTGATTCTCCTTAAAATGAGAAAAAGAGCTCCGCAAATCTCTATCACGTAACAACAGTTTGGTCATAGGTTGGGTACTAGATCCTAATAGGGGATCTATAGGGACTTCTATAGGGATGACCAGTACTCTGTCGAAATTCCTGTTCCCAAAAATCCAAATTGACAGGCGTCAGGGACATCGCTTCATTAAGTGACACCATAAAGTAACTGGCCTACAATATCTGGATAGAACCTGCCAGAGACTGATACAGAATGAAGGCTCTGTACATCCCCGCTCTATGCTCCAATGAATTTTTTACCGGCTTCTTTTTTAAGTGGGCAGACAGGATTTTACAAGGATTAAGTCAACTGATGAGTGCCAGACGCTTGTGTCACGTGTAGTAACCTGCCTGCCGTCTACACGGACAGAGAGCAAGTGGCGCACTGTTATGGTGCTGGAACAAAGGGCAGTGGTGAATTTACTTTGAACTCAAGATCTGTGAATAGTATTGGAAAGACATAGCCAAATCTCATTTTTGTAGTTTATTGAACTGAAAATCTGCCTAATTATGCCATAAATACAATGGGGACGGTCTGAGAAAGGTCTGGAACTCAGATAATAATAGTGGCACCATAGTTAGGCATTTTTCCACTGGGGAAAAGAGTCTTTAAATAACAATAAACTTTTTTTTTTTTATGTACACCCCTCCTCACATTTAAAGCGCATTGGAATAAATGACGCTATAATAATAAATTTATAATAATAAGATACTGTACATGAAAAGCTGAGTCACTTTCCACATTACATTACTGATCCTGTACTGATCCTGAGTTACCTCCTGTATTATACTCCAGAGCTGCACTCACTATTCTGCTGGTGCAGTCACTGTGTACATACATTACATTACTGATCCTGAGTTACATCCTGTATTATACCCCAGAGCTGCACTCACTATTCTGCTGGCGCAGTCACTGTGTACATACATTACATTACTGATCCTGAGTTACATCCTGTATTATACCCCAGAGCGCACTCACTATTCTGCTGGTGCAGTCACTGTGTACATACATTACATTACTGATCCTGAGATACATCCTGTATTATACTCCAGAGCTGCACTCACTATTCTGTGGTGCAGTCACTGTGGACATACATTACATTACTGATCCTGAGTTACATCCTGTATTATACCCCAGAGCTGCACTCACTATTCTGCTGGTGCAGTCACTGTGTACATACATTACATTACTGATCCTGAGTTACATCCTGTATTATACCCCAGAGCTGCACTCACTATTCTGCTGGTGCAGTCACTGTGTACATACATTACATTACTGATCCTGAGTTATATCCTGTATTATACTCCAGAGCTGCACTCACTATTCTGCTGGTGCAGTCACTGTGTACATACATTACATTACTGATCCTGGTTACATCCTGTATTATACCCAGAGCTGCACTCACTATTCTGCTGGTGCAGTCACTGTGTACATACATTACATTACTGATCCTGAGTTACATCCTGTATTATACTCCAGAGCTGCACTCACTATTCTGCTGGTACAGTCACTGTGTACATACATTACATTACTGATCTGGAGTTACATCCTGTATTATACTCCAGAGCTGCACTTACTATTCTGCTGGTACAGTCACTGTGTACATACATTACATTACTGATCCTGAGTTACATCCTGTATTATACTCCAGAGCTGCACTCACTATTCTGCTGGTGCAGTCACTGTGTACATACATTGCATTACTGATCCTGAGTTACCTCCTGTATTATACCCAGAGCTGCACTCACTATTCTGCTGGTGCAGTCACTGTGTACATGCATTACATTACTGATCCTGAGTTACATCCTGTATTATACTCCAGAGCTGCACTCACTATTCTGCTGGTGCACTCACTGTGTAGATACATTACATTACTGATCCTGAGTTACATCCTGTATTATACTCCAGAGCTGCACTCACTATTCTGCTGGTGCAGTCACTGTGTACATACATTACATTACTGATCCTGTGTTACATCCTGTATTATACTCCAGAGCTGCACTCACTATTCTGCTGGTGCAGTCACTGTGTACATACATTACATTACTGATCCTGGGTTACATCCTGTATTATACCCCAGAGCTGCACTCACTATTCTGCTGGTGCAGTCATTGTGTACATACATTACATTACTGATCCTGAGTTACATCCTGTATTATACTCCAGAGCTGCACTCACTATTCTGCTGGTGCAGTCACTGTGTACATACATTACATTACTGATCCTGTGTTACATCCTGTATTATACTCCAGAGCTGCACTCACTATTCTGCTGGTGCAGTCACTGTGTACATACATTACATTACTGATCCTGAGTTACATCCTGTATTATACTCCAGAGCTGCACTCACTATTCTGCTGGTGCAGTCATTGTGTACATACATTACATTACTGATCCTGAGTTACATCCTGTATTATACTCAAGAGCTGCACTCACTATTCTGCTGGTGCAGTCACTGTGTACATACATTACATTACTGATCCTGAGTTACATCCTGTATTATACCCCAGAGCTGCACTCACTATTCTGCTGGTGCAGTCATTGTGTACATACATTACATTACTGATCCTGAGTTACATCCTGTATTATACTCCAGAGCTGCACTCACTATTCTGCTGGTGCAATCACTGTGTACATACATTACATTACTGATCCTGAGTTACATCCTGTATTATACTCCAGAGCTGCACTCACTATTCTGCTGGTGCAGTCACTGTGTACATACATTACATTACTGATCCTGAGTTACATCCTGTATTATCCTCCAGAGCTGCACTCACTATTCTGCTGGTGCAGTCACTGTGTACATACATTACATTACTGATCCTGAGTTACATCCTGTATTATACTCCAGAGCTGCACTCACTATTCTGCTGGTGCAGTCACTGTGTACATACATTACATTACTGATCCTGCGTTACATCCTGTATTATACCCCAGAGCTGCACTCACTATTCTGCTGGTGCAGTCACTGTGTACATACATTACATGATAGGTAACATAGTTATGGTAACAATATAAACCCCAGACATTTCTGTCCCCAAATAGGGTGTGAACTAACACAAGCATAGGCCATTATTGTGTTTGTTTATTGCTACGTTCCCCTCACCATGAATCAGTAGTGGAGTTTTTGAGTCACATTGGGTTGGATATCGCTTACTGACTCCAGACATCATTGAAAGTTTACAAGCAGAATTACATCAGATAGGTTTTATAATATTGTTCCGGAAAGCTGTGACCCTTTACCGATTTATGGTGACAAAACAGTACATGAGCAGAGGTCACCCAGGTTTTCCTCTACCTCTCACGTTTTCAGCATTGTGACTGGGACGTCTTGTTGACTACTCTGACCAGTTTATATGACTTTTACAATGATGGGAAGGTGTAAAGGACTTTTGTGGATTTGCTCCTCTTAAATCTGTCACGTGTGAACAAACCTTCAGCTGCGTGCTTCCATGTGGACACCATAGTGTAATCACGAGGTTCACTCCGGAATATCCCTCCAGTAATATTAGGCACCTACCAGTTGAATGGCCACTTTGTATCTCTCCGCGTAGAATGTTTCGTTGCCTTTGGTAGCATTAATCTGAGAATAATCAGTGTTGCCATCAAATATGTTATAGACCATTGGGTTCTCAGGGTCATTTTCATCAATGACAACTAGCGGCATGTAATTCCACAAACTCGGGTCAAGGGTCCCATTTTCGCTAATGTTGCTTGGAGTCGGCACAGTAGAGTCCCTTTGGCTGAAGAACTGGATCCGGTCCAAAGCCGTGTCAACAAGCTCATCCAAATCGTGCAGGTACGGCTTTACACGTGAGTATCTGAAATGAGAAGAAATGAGCGATCTAAACATCATGGGAGATTTGGATCCATTAGACGTGACCAAAAATATGACTTTTCATACTTACTTAAAAGGATTGGAATTGCAGAAAGTCACGGCAGGAAATACCATGGTGTTAAAACCTATGGCGAAGGACACACTGACCCCATAGGACAGATAGGTCTGTATGACAAGACCCCACTGCCAGAAGACAAGGGAAACAAAACATAAGGTCAAGATAAACCACATCACTCTCTTTTTGGGTCCCTCACTGATAATTCGCTTTGGACCATGGGTATTTGTGTTATTGCAGAACCAGACGAGTAGCTCTTTATAGGTGTATCCTGGACCCTTCTGCATCCGATGTAGGGCCCTTGTGAAATACCGTTTAACTTTCTTCATCTTGATCTGTAAAAGGTCAAAACGTTGAAATTGTCAATATAAGGAATTTCTTGGCTTAGCTTACAAATATATATATATATATATATATATATATATATATATATATATACATGTTACATACATTCTCCGTCCCTCAACAGCTGTGACATAATTCCCCAAATTTCAAAAACTCATATCAGAAGTTTAAGCTCCACTCCGGGCTCAACCCAAAAAGGGTAGGAACACCCTTTTGGAGCAGGACTTGGATTTAATCCAATTCATTTGTGGTTAGATTTGTAGGATTGTCAAGGTTAAATCCAGATTTTTGGTTATTATGCTGAAACTCAGGCATGAAAAATTTACTCCATGCCAGTTAGCAGCGGCAAAGCTAATGGAATTTTTCACAACTGCCATTCTGTGTAGAAAGACTTCGCTTCACATACTATCGAGGCCTAGCTGATGATTAAGGTGTAATATTGTCGATCCCAAGTCACTTAGCACCAGATATGCTCCCAACTATTTTTTTTTAATTAAACATTACCATAGGATTTTACCAGTTTAGGCAAAATATGAAATAAGTTCAAAGATTATGGTGGCATAGCATGGCTCCTGTTCTAATATTCTTCATGCTTCTCTTTGCAGTGGTTCTCAACTCCACTTTTAAAGAAGAGTTCTGAGCAGTGGAACCACATCCATGACCATGTGGACAGACGTTGTTCTGATGGGACAACCACAACCACCGTAACGCTGAGTGAAGAGACATACATGGAGGCCACTTTTATTGGGTTTCTCTTTTGCTTTTGCAGATGCAAACTCTGATGTTAAAGAGAAGTTTCGAGAATTGGAATGGTATCTATGTTTATTGGCAAGACGACCTTCACATTGAAATAAACGGCATATGACCCCACTTTTAGGAGTGGCCTCTAGAAAAGAGGTCACTCTTTGCATCGGTTCTCAACTCTGGCTTGTAAAGGTGTGTTTTGAGTGAAAGATCTGTATCTTTGACATCTATATGCACTACCTGAGCATACACAGAGCTTAAAGGAGTTTACCGGACTTTGTCTTGGTAGCCTAACTGTTGAGTTAGAGGAAGTCCGACACTGGCTGTGCTAAGATGGTAACGGCAGAGTCAGTCCCATTCACAGTCTTGAAGGAGACATGTTACAGCCCATTCATTTAGCTGATCAGACATCTTCTAAATTAATATCAACGACATTTTCTAAGGATAGGCCATCAAAATTAAAGTCCTGGAAAAAACTTCAGAACTACAAAATTGACTGCCTGCCCATTCCGATTAGCTGGTTCCAACTCTCCGCACTCCTTGTCCCCATTTTTGCCATGCACCATGGTGGCCATGCCTGGTATCACTGTATAACTTAGAACAGCTCCATCTCATTCAGGTTGGTAGGATTGGTAGAAGACAAGGCACTGTTGAAAGTATGGAGCTGTGCTGGTGCAAACGGAAAAACGCATCTGATCCGCAAGAGCTGGATTCCTCTCCAAGCTGATATTGGTGTCGTATGCAAAGGGTAGGCAAATAAGAGGAACAAATTCAATTGCAGGACCTTAGTCCATTGACCACATGATTAGTCCATTGCTGCGGAATGGGAGCTTTTTCGAGCGCCCCCTTAATAGAGCACCCGATTAATAGTGCCTTGATAATGTCTCATGTATACAGCTATAAGAGTGCCCTCAAAAATAATAAAAAGCCAAAAAAATTCCCTAGTACTAACTTTGGAATCTCTACAGGATTATGGTATGAGGAACGGTATAGCGGCTGCTCATAGTCCCTTCTAGTTATGGCACTAATCTATATGATCAATAGTGGCATAGTGCCTGAGGCTTGTAATAAATGTCACAGACTCTCAGATACATACTTTCTGTCTCGTCAAAAAGTCCCCCTTTAATTTTGTTTTGCAGGCCCGACGTTGAGAACCGATGACATTACTCCGCCATACTAATCAGAAGTGGTGTTGGGGATGTTGGCAGGTTGGAGGAGGCTCGTAGGGGGTCCCGTCTAGAAGCCGGAGACTGTTAACGTGGTCTTTGGACTAGAGTTCTGCAAGTTTGATTTGTTTATTTCCAGTCTTAAGACTAGAAACCATACAATCGAAATCACAATTATCACAATAGGGTCTATCCATTGCCCTTATCTTTAAACTTTCATTTCGTATACTCCCCAGACCCGTCAGACAAGAAACCAGATACTTCCAATTGCTTCATCATTTCACAACTCCACTAATTTAAATGATTTCATCAGCTGTCAGCACATACCGACATACTCAGCCAATAAACGCCTGCTGGATCTTTGAGTAGTAGCAGAAGGAAAATACGCAAGACCAGAGGACTGTCCAAAAAAATGGAACATATAGCTTAAAGGCAATGCCTATGTAAACAATATTGTTCCAATGCATCGAAAAAATAAAAAAAAATTAAAAAATGAAGTACTTTTGTAAATTCTTTTTATTAAAAATATTCTACGGTGTTGATCAGCTCCTATGCAGCACAATTCTGTTTCTATAGTAACAGACTACAAACAAGCCCTATGTAGTCAGATCCTGGAGTCATACTTCTTTCTTTCTATCGGCTACATCTTTCTTGTATAGTTCTGTGTACTGACAAACTTACTGTCCCCAGCACTAGCCAGAGTGCCCCCTAATAACAGCGCCCCATCAATAAAGTACTAATAATGTCTAACATATAATGCTGCCAGAACAGGTTCCCCCATTAATAATAACAAGCTAATAAATTCCCTGGTGCTAATTTTATCATCTTCTGCAGGACGACGGGAAAAGCAACTGTGAAGCGGTTGCTCACAGGAGCTACTTTTCCTGAAAATGGTCTATATGAAGGAATTAGTGCCTGACCGACTGTCAGTTCTGAAAAACTTTCCTTCTTGTTACGAAATCCCATATAAACTGGGAGAATAAGCAAGTACACACTAATAGTGGGTGAATCAATGGAGAGGATGCAACGATACAAGCACGTTCACTCAACTTTACTATGGGGTCAATAGTCAACTATGGAGTCAAAGTCAATATGCTATCAAGTCAAATGAGCTTAAAAGAAAAAAGACGATTTGGGCTAATAAAGCGTTATATGAAAAAAAAATACGGAGAAGGTCACAGCCTAAAAATTAGATAGAAGAAGATACTGGGTAGAAGATGCTGGGTCTTCCAACAACGCTAAACAAGATCTTGGGCGGGTGAAAAATTAAGATGGTAACACTATCTGTTTCCATACATGAGGTTTAGGTAGTGCTGTTTTATCTTGTGTAGACCATCTGCAGGCAAAAGAAGAATTTTAGACAAGGCAATGCTCTTTGGGAAACACGGAGGCAAATTATGTTTCTTCCTCTTGGAGGATCACTCTTATGCATATATACATAGGATAGGGCATCCAAATTCCTCGTATATAGCTTCAAATATCCAAGAAATGAAAGTGTCACCTCCTGTTACTCTCAATATACTGGCTCTACGTGAACATTTCCGTCTTTGGTGTAGGACATATATAGGATTTACTATATGAGTTTGCCTATAAGGTGAGTAGGCAAAAATTAATAATTACTTCGGGTTGGAATGATCTTTGGTTGTGTTTCCCGTGTAAACATGTGGCGTACACAAAGAAGCCAAGACTTCCAGCAAATGTTCCCGGAAAGACATCCGTAGCTTCTAAAGAAACTTATTTTTAGCACAGGGACATTGAAAGAACAAATGGGTGGGGCTTTCCTTAAGGTTGGCGAAGCAAAATGGTTGGAAAACTAACCCGACTAGTTCAATGGTTGGGCATACTGACAAAGATGTGTTCTTGTAGTTGTTGGAACTGGCGAGAATTGAAAACACTGAGGAATTGTGTTCTACATACATATCTGGTGACGTCTGCTTACACTGATAATTATTATTGCCTGTGACTCAAAGTGTATATTGTACCTAAATGCTTCTAGGCTACATGACGACCTGAGTTATGCATTTCTTAATTAAAAGCCATCACACTGTCTCCACCATGTGTTACACAGGATGTGCTGTGCTTTGGATCCAAGCCGGCGCCATATTTTCTTATTCCCATCATTCTGGTACAGGTTGATCTTAGTTTTGCTTTTCCAGACCTGGGTGGCTTCTTTACATGTTTTTTGGAAAAGTCTAATTTGGCCTTTCTATTTTTAAGGTTGATTAATGGTTTGCACTTTGTGGTATTTGCTCTTATAAAGTCTTCCTGCAGAGTGTTCTTCTCTTCGGTGGATGTCATGATGAGGATTTTCTTCACCATGGAAAGGATTCTATGATCATCCACCATTGTTGTCTTCTGTGGACGTCCAGACCTTTTTGAGTTCCCAAGCCCCCCCAGTGCATTCTTTTTTTTTTTTGCAGAATGAACCAAACTATTAATTTGTCCATTCCTATCATTTTTGCTATCTCTTTGATGGATTTCTTTTTTTTTCAGCCTAACGATGGTTTGTTTCTGTTCTATTGAGACCTTTGACCTCATGTTGTGATTTCACAGCAACGACTTCCAAATGCAAATGCCACGCTTGGAATCAGCCACAGACCTTTTACCTGCTTAATTGATGATGAATTAATATAGGAATAGCCCATTTAAAGAGCTTTTTAGATAACTATCCAATTAATTTTGTCTCCTAAAGAGAGGTAGCTATGTACTAAACAACTGCAATTCCTAAACCCTTACTCCAAATAGGATGTGAATACCTACTAATTAAAGCTGAGAGTCTACACTATAAGCCAATATTCATTATATAAATGTATCTTGAATATGTTTTGGTAAACAGCTAAAACACCCAAGCTTGTGTCACTGTCCAGTTAGTTATGGACATAATTGTAGTTGTCTGCTTATCTGGTGATTTGATTCTTTTTCCAAAGCCTGATTAGCAAGACCTTTGGTTCTCATATTAGATAACATGAATGCATTTCATATTATATTGAAAGCATTGCAGTTAGTACAAAGGATTTCATAGATGTCACCGACTCAAATCTGAAATTTTTATCAATGGGGGTCTGGGCCAAAAGGAGCTGAAAAGCATAGCTCTGTATACTTGAGGGCTCTTAAATTCACTTGTCTCCTGGACTTTATCCAGCCCTGCATTAAGAATCCCTATTATGAATGAATCACAATTTTGAGTATCAATTCAACAGTGGTACAAGCACCTATTAGCTTGTCCTAATTGGAGCATCAGTATTTTAGACCTGTCAACATAGTAAATATCCTTTAAGATGAAATAAAAGGGCAAGTCATTGTGGAGAAATACTATTTACTTGGACACTGGTCCCATCGGCTTGGTCTATCAGTTGGGACTGATGTCAGGAATTAATCTGTTGGTTTAACTTCTATAAATTACATTTAATCCAACAGCGTAGTGTAGCCATGTGTAGTCATGTGTCCATGAAACCAGGAGATCAGATCATTCTCAACATTGATGGAAGCCCCATCATCACCTCCATCTTACAATCCGAATATTGGCTCTATGGTTAAAGTTTTCACTTTTTCAACTTTGTAATTAATATGAAGCCAGTAAGTGCCAGTCAATAATGTTTAGTGCTCAGGTGTATCCAGATAATTTCACAGGAGTATGGCTCTAATTGCTCGGTGATACAGTCTACGAGATGTCTACATTATTGTGTAAGTGCTTGCAGAAGAATGAGTCAAGTGCTGTTGTTCAAACATTTCTGTCCAAGATCGTGGGAGGTATGTGGTTGTATAATAATGCAAAGAAACTAGGGATGAGCGGACCCCTGGAAGTTTGGGTTCTGGTGCCCTACCTGAACTTTTTTCCAAAGTTCGGTTTGGGTACCAGAACTTTACCTGAACTTTAACCAGAACCCCAACCTCATTGAAAACAATGAGGACCAGAAATTTTCAGCTGGAAAATTATCTTTCTCTCTCCTCCTAGACTTTCCCTGAACTCCAAACATTCCAAGAGAACTTACTATACGGAACGAACGCCGAACTTTTAAGTTTGGATTCGCTCATCTCTAAAAGAAAACAAATATAAGTCAACAAAATACATGTGGAAAAGAAAATAAGAGCTCCAGCATTGATCAAAAGAAGGTAGCACACATATGGGAACATTTCTTAAAGCACACGGGAAAATCTACAAATAATCTATTCCCCAATAATGCTACATAATTATGAAGATTTTCCATTCATTATTCTAAAGCTCTCCATAGTTAATAGACCAATGTCAGCTGATATTGACGGGTTCAGATGGTACTCTAATGTGTATAAGGGCCCTGGAAATTTATTGTCTGTGGATTAAGCATGTTCGGTTTTGGAGTGCCGATCCTTTTGTTCTATGACACCGCCACCACTCATAGAGAACACAGAAGTGCTCGCCCGAACTGTATATAAGAGAGCCAGCCGATATGACTGCCGGATAAATGATTGGCCAAAACCATTGTTCGGCCAATAGTCATCTAATCTGTATGGGGTCTTAAGGGGAGAATTTATCAAAACAGGTATTTCATGCTACATCTTCAACCAAATGCCCGAAGAAGTGAACTGTGCCAAATTTATCAAAAGTTGCACATTTCTTATTGACAAATCTTTGGGCTGTCCGTGCATCTAAAAATGAAAGTCATGGCAGATTTGGGCTGTTATAGATATCAGCTACAAAGTACACCAATTTTCTGGTGAACCAAGAAAGGTCTCTTCTAGATCATCTGCACAACTCTAGGACCTCATCATTGGCTGGAGTTGGCCACATTGGTAGACTAACATCATAAAGTTTGGTAAGATGCGTACAGACATTCGTTTTTAAAAAACGTATTTTCATCCTTTGGTTTCTTGATTTTTTTTTCTCCAGTTTTTAACCCATACCTCACAATTGGTCACAATCTGAATTCTTCCAGGGCATCCACCTTATAAAATGATCTCTAATTAAAGTTATTCCACAAAATTGAAAAGAGGACTATATGTTCATGATACTGTTCATCATGTCCATGCACCCTAGGTGAGCAAGTTACCTCTTTTTCTATCTTGAATCTGCAATTTAAGTTTTTATTTTTAATTCTCACTATAGGACTTCTTAGCACAATTATTTATTTTTATTTACGGTATTTATTATACTCATTTATATAGCTCCATTAATTCCACAGCACTTTACAGACATTATCGGAAATGTCCCCATTAGGGCTCACAATCTAAATTCCCTATCAGTATGTCTTTGAATATGTAATAGCTTGTATGCTACACAGCAATGCATAAATATATGTATTAAGGCAAATATGCCATCTCCCCTACCCGTCCTTAACTGCCACCATGACTTTATACAGTCATAGCCGAAAGTGTTGGCACCGTTGAAATTGTTCCAGAAAATGAAGTATTTCTTCCATAAAATATTGCAATTACACATATTTTGTTATACACATGGTTATTTTCTTTGTATTTGAACAACAACAAAGACGAAAAAGGCAAAACTCCAAAAATGGTCCAGACAAAATTGTTGGCACCTTGCCAAAATTTTGTATAAACAACTTTGTTCCAAACATGTGATGCATGTTCAAACTCACCTGTGAGAAGTAGAAGGTGTGGACAATATGAAAATCACATTTGAAACCAGATAAAAAGGGGAGAAGTTGACTCAGTTTTTGCACTGTAGGTCTGTGTGTGCCACACTAAGAATGGAGAACAGGAAAAGGAGAAGAGAACTGTCTGAGGACTTGAGAACCAGAATTGTTAAAAAATATCAACAATCTCAAGGTTACAAGTCTATACCCTGAGATTTGGATGTTTATTTATCCATGGTGCACAACATAATAAGAGGTTTACAACACATGGTACTGTTGCTAAACTCCCTAGATGTGGGTGGCAAAGAATAATTGATGAAAGGTTGCAACACATGATTGAGTTCTGATGGTGAATAAGCAGCCCCAGTCAAGTTCCAAAGAAATTCAAGCTGTCATGAAGGGTCAGGGTGCATCAGTGTCAATGTGAACTATCTGTTGACATTGGAATTAAATTAAACGCTATGGCAGGAGATCCAGGAAGACCCCAATGCTAACACGGAGACATAAAAAAGCAAGCCTGCAGTTTTCCAAAATGGACATGAGGAAACCAAAATGCTTCTAGGAAAGCGTATTGTGGAAAATGAGGGGCCAATATCCATGGACCTTCCCATTCTATTAATATCAGCCTGCAGCTGTCTGCTTTCCCTTAGCTGAATATTTATATAGGGGGGGCCAGCTTCATTTTTTTAGGGTTCCCACATTTTAAATAACCAGCAAAAGCAAAGCGGACTGCAGGGGGCTGATATTAATAGGCAAGGAAGGTCCATGGATATTTTCCCTTTCCCAGCAAAAGACCAGCTCAAAGTTGTCTGATTTCACTTGGCTGGTTATTAGTAATAGGGGGACCCCGTGTCGTTTTTTTTAATGATTCATTTAATTCTTTTACACTGTCCGTCACTTGAGAAACATTGTCTCCCGTGGCCCGGCGGCTATGCAGTCCCATTTACAGGCGGCCCTAATCAATCACCGCCATGCCAATACTTACCTTGGCTGTGTTGCTACAATACACACAAAGGAAATAAACACATTCATAACAAAACAAGTGTAATTGTAATAATTTTGAGAGATAAATATTTCATTTTTTAGAACAATTTGAAGGGTGCCAACACTTTCAGGTCATGACTCTATAAGCCTAATCCTGCATAACAATAAACTCCTTCATATGTCATATTGTTATTTCTATGTGTCACAAATAAAATTATGAGCCTCGAATTTGCTATTCAAAAATAATCAGGACTAATTTGGGGGGCATTGATTCCCCAGACTACAATGGCCTCATATACAGTTAGGTCCATAAATATTTGGACAGAGACAACATTTATCTAATTTTGGTTCTAGACATTACCACAATGAATTTGAAACAAAACAAATCAGATGCAGTTGAAGTTCAGACTTTCAGCTTTCATTTGAGGGTATCCACATTAAAATTGGATGAAGGGTTTAGGAGTTTCAGCTCCTTAACATGTGCCACCCTGTTTTTAAAGGGACCAAAAGTAATTGGACAATTGACTCCAAGGCTATTTCATGGACAGGTGTGGGCAATCCCTTCATTATATCATTCTCAATTAAGCAGATAAAAGGGCTGGTGTTGATTTGAGGTGTGGTGTTTGCATTTGGAAGGTTTAGCTGTGAAGGAAACATGCGGTCAAAGGAGCTCTCCATGCAGGTGAAACAAGCTATCCTTAAGCTGCAAAAAACAGAAAAAACCCATCCGAGAAATTGCTACAACTTTAGGAGTGGCAAAATCTACAGTTTGGTACATTCTGAGAAAGAAAGAAAGCACTGGTGAACTCATCAATGCAAAAAGACCTGGGCGCCCACGGAAGACAACAATGGTGGATGATCGCAGAATACTCTCCATGGTGAAGAGAAACCCCTTCACAACAGCCAACCAAGTGAACAACACTCTCCAGGAGGTAGGCGTATCAATATCCAAATTTAACATAAAGAGAAGACTGCATGAAATTAAATACAGAGGGTTCACTGCACGGTGCAAGCCACTCATAAGAATCAAGAATAAAAAGGCTAGGCTGGACTTTGCTAAAAAACATCTAAAAAAGCCAGCACAGTTCTGGAAGAACATTCTTTGGACAGATGAAACCAAGATCAACCTCTACTAGAATGATGGAAAGAGAAAAGTATGGCGAAGGCGTGGTACAGCTCATGATCCAAAGCATACCACATCATCTGTAAAACATGGCGGAAGCAGTGTGATGGCTTGGGCATGCATGGCTGCCAGTGGCACTGGGTCACTAGTGTTTATTGATGATGTGACACAGGACAGAAACAGCCGAATGAATTCTGAGGTATTCAGAGCCATACTGTGTGCTCAGATCCAGCCAAATGCAGCCAAACTGATTGGTCATCTTTCATACTACAGATGGACAATGACCCAAAACATAGAGCCAAAGCAACCCAGGAGTTTATTAAAGCAAAGAAGTGGAATATTCCTGAATGGCCAAGTCAGTCACCTGATCTCAACCCAATTGAACATGCATTTCACTTGTTAAAGACTAAACTTCAGACAGAAAGGCCCACAAACAAACAACAACTGAAAACCACCGCGGTGAAGGCCTGGCAGAGCATCAAAAGAAGGAAACAGTGTCTGGTGATGTCCATGAGTTCAAGACTTCAGGCAGTCATTGCTAACAAGGGTTTTCAACCAAGTACTAGAAATGAACATTTTATTTACAATTATTTCATCTGTCCAATTACTTTTGGTCCCTTTAAAAACAGGGTGGCACATGTTAAGGAGCTGAAACTCCTAAACCCTTCATCCAATTTTAATGTGGATACCCTCAAATGAAAGCTGAAAGTCTGAACTTCAACTGCATCTGATTTGTTTTGTTTCAAATTCATTGTGGTAATGTCTAGAACCAAAATTAGATAAATGTTGTCTCTGTCCAAATATTTATGGACCTAACTGTATTGTAAACACGCCCTCCGGTTCTGTCTCTCTGGGCATGCACAGTGTTTATGAAGCCAGGGAGCATAAACCAAGTTTTATTGGCCATGCATATTTGTCTAAATGTTTCTAAAACAGGACACATAATGTGGTAAGGCTCGTAAAAAGGTCGATATTGTCTTTTAGGATTGCTACTTCCAATAGGTGGCATTAAAGTTCTAGTCCTCTTCCTGTTTGAAGAGGCAATTTACATATTTACTTTTTCAGAGGAGCATTGGAAGGCTTATAAGTCTCCTCACATTGGCATGCCAGGCTTGGCTTGTCGCTCTCCACAAATAGAAATGTTACTCTTTGGATCCCAATCTACTGTAAAACAGAACTAAATGTGTTGCTACCACCTCTCCGTATTGAGAACACGCATGCTGAGCCAAGTATGCATATGTATTGGAGGATGGACAAATGCAGCTCTCTAAAAGATATGTCCATCTGAATTTTGCAAGCTCATTATGTTGCTCCCTATGCTACATTTTTCCACGACTCCCATTCACTTCAATGTGAGTTGTGAAAAAAATAAAGCATCCAATTACGCTGTTTCCAGAGTCCTGCTAGTTGCAGATAAATGGCTTAGATGCAAATAACCATTTAACTTAGGAAGGTTTAATTTGAAGTTTTCTTTATGAATCCCACCAAATATCATTAATTTTTGCAATAATCCCATCATCTGCAAGATCCCAGTGAGTGCTGGTTCCGAAGAGAACAAATACAGTAATGAGACAACCCCCAACCCAGTGGTTTTATCCAATTGATCACCTATACCATAAGCCACAAGTATGAAGTTATACTTAAAAGTCCATTACCATACCTGTATAAACCTCAGTTGACAGCTTACCTACCGATTTTAGGTGTTGCCTAACTTGGACAAATCTCTAGCCTATGGTAGATACCCATGAGAGTACCCAAAGAAGTAAATCAATATTTATTAATTTCAATAAAATTTTGGTGGTATTACATAGTAGGGGACCCCTCATTACCAGCTAATATGTTTAATAGATGGTGTCTATTGCTCTTGCCCTGGAGTTGACCTGGACATTTGACCTGATGGACCTTTACAGGGCTCTGATGATGGTATGTCAGGTGTCAGCCTCTGCCTCACTATGCCTTTGACATCATGCCAGTTTGTTGGTTTCAGTCATTTCACAATGCATCTTACGACATCCCCAGGTAACAGCAAATTCTCAGAATTCTAGATTTCCTCATAAACATTATATTATTGCACTTAGACCAAACCATGATCTGCATCCTGTACAAACCTATTATTCTTGATTTTCTACAAGGACTTAAAGGACAGAAAGTTGTTGTACGGCAAAGAAAACCTGACTCCCCAACGGCAACAAACTAAAAGTATAGGTCGTGCAAACTCTTGACAATACTAGCAGATAAGAGAATACAACCATTTACTAAGTATTTCCCACAAACTGCAGCAGCAAATGTTATGTTGTCATAACATTTTCACAAAGTGCAGGAGTTCAGAGGCAATTATGTCCCAAAGATAAGAATCAACTAGAATTTAGCTTATTCCAGTCATCTGTAAACTAGAAGATGCACGGTATAATGGTGCTCAAAATGCCTCTTTTCCATTATATACCTATACAGATGTACTATGTTGGACATAGACCTGTGTGATATACTTATGTGTCAATTCTGACAGACCGTCCAGGAGACTCCTGGAAAATGGGAAGACCTCCCAAACTCCCAGAGTAACTGACAAATCTCCTGGGCCTTGCAAAAGCCACTCGGAAAGCGGCGCTCACTGAATTTTTCTGTGCTGTGCATGGCCCCAGTGTCGGACTGGGGTGCCAAGGGCCCACCAGTAACATTCACTTTGGGTGGGCCCACTTTTCACCTGCATACAGATGTTACACTACCCTCTTTCACAAATTTACCTATATCTCTATATAATAATATAGTAGTTTGGTTAATGAATGAAGAGATGCTGCTTTTTTCTGTACGGAGTGAATTATGCCAAGTACTGCCCACACAGTGGGGTTGTGGGCCCAGATCTGCACAGGGCCCACCGTGGGATTCCCTGTTCTCCTGTGGGCCAGTCCGAGCCTGCATGGCCCCAGTATGTTTGGTCAATAGACTAACCCTGTGTCTGGACAGAGATGGCAGGAATGAGGTGAGGAATGAGGTATGATCTGAAAATGTAATTTAAGGGTTGGGAATGAGATATAAAAATGGAAAAAGGTCATGGATAGAGTCATTACCTGAAAAAATGGGAGATTTTATTCATCACACTTTCTGACTCCACGCCACCAAAAGCGAATTTCCAAAAGTTGTAAATTATGGAGCTACAGCATGCAATGGAGAGAAAATAGATAAAGACCTCTTTATTAAATTTGAGGCATACACCTGCAAAGTCAGTCCCCTTGAGGGTCTACAGCACCATGGCTGCTGTTGGGCGACATAGCTCCAAGTAGTAAGGTTTTAAACATCATCACATTTCCAGTAAGTTATTACCGAAAATGGAGCGATGCCCTGAAGCTGTGTCCTTGACAAAGGAGCCTTGTCCTTCACTGTCAACTTTCACTGTGAATAAACATAAAGAATGTGAGGGTGTCACCGCCACACACTCTGAGAACTCAATAGTTGTTTTTCACCTTTTGTAATTTTCCTAAAAAATGTGCAAAAGTAATGCAGCAATCACTAAACCAGGTGTCCTCTACAAGGACAGAAAAACATGGTTAGTATAAGGGAAAGTTAAAGAAAATGTGACTTAAGCTATGTTTTCATAGTTAGTAGGGATAAACAAACCTGAACTGTAAAGTTTTGCCTAACAGCCAAGGAACATGTGGGGCGGAGACTTGGACATGTCACTTGAGCACCAGCGATACTTGGAGCACCCCGATGCAGTAGAGAGCACTTGCGCTCAGCACTAGTCGTCATATCATCATTTAAAAAAATAAAAAACATTTTGAAAAAACCTAACCCAAACTCAACCCTAACCCTAACCCAAACTCAACCCTAACCCAATCCTAACCAACCCTAACCCAATCCTAAGCCAAGCTCAACCCTAACCCTAACCCAATCCTAACCCAACCCTAACCCAACCCTAAGCCAACTAACCAACCAACCCAACCCTAACCCAACCCTAACCCCAACTCCAATGGTAAAGAATGAAAGAAATAAAAATTCTAAAATAAAAAAAACAATAATTTGACTAAGGGGATGACACAGGGGGCGATGGCATACAAATTATTGGCTTTTAATGACTGTGATAGGTTCTATCACAGTGATCAAAAGGAACAATAGGAAAAATACCTGTTGTTGCCGGGTGCCAGACGTCAGATCTAGGAAGGCGCACTGTGCATGCGCCCGCCATTTTTTTCTCAGTAAGAGAAGGCGGAAAGCCGGAGGGCAGAGCAGAAGGGACCGGGGGATGGTGGAGGTACAAGAGAGACTTGGGGACATCATTTCTCTCTCTTATGACATATATATCATGTCAGAAGACAGAGAAATTATTTTAATCGCGGGCACACTTTTTTTTATTACATGAAAATCCGGATAATTCGGCCCTGATCGTGAGACCCCAGAGATTTTTGGACTCTGGGTGGGAAGGGGGGTGCTATACCCTTAAAACACTGATGAGGGAATAAGGCCTTTTAGCGTTTTAATGCGGATTGGGGTTAAGTTCTCCGTCTTCTCTACACCTGTGGTACGATTTTCTCCTGCAAGAGAATCAGATCACAGAAAAACGATTCTCTTGCATGAAAGAATCAACACTAATGTGACCCCGGCCTAAGAAATGAATTTCGTAGATATTTTAGAAACATAATTTCTATATTATGAAATACAGAATCACTATGATTGTAGTTGTCATCGTAGATAGGATCATTCTGAAACAACTCTAATTGATATAAGCTCCGATTATTTATGGCATTCACGTTGTTATTGACAGAAATATACAATACACATAAAGTCTTCAACATTAAAATTGTAGCACCAAGAAGGAAAAGTTGTGGAATTATGGAAATCTCAGGATGGAGACATGTTAGTGATTTGCAAATGGAGAGAAAATGGAAACAACATTTTCAAAGCAACTGTATTTATTCTGTATGGAGTATGAGACAAGTGTAGAAGTCCCGGCACTTCCAGCCTCAGCTCCATCACTGAGGTTATTAATGGTCGTCTGAGGAATGTTCTGCCTCTGAATGCATTTGGGCAAATCATCAAGATCCACTGCTGGCAGCTACCTTTACACTTGGCGATCAATAATGTGTCAGATGTGCTCGATGGGAGACAAGTCCAGAGATGAGCAGGCCATAATAGCACAATTAGGCCATGTAGGCAGCTCACAGTAATACAAGCAACATGTAATCTGGCGTTGTGATGAAAACGGCTCTTGTGACACTTTGGAGAAATGGCCTTACCATTGGTTCCACCACTAAGTCCATGTAATGCAAAGCTAGTAGTGTATCTGGAATGAAGGTTAGAAGTGTCTGACTTGCATACATTATGACACTCAACACCATAATTACGGGAGTAAGACTGGTGTGGTGTTCCCTTCTGAAGCCCTCTTCTTGGCAATGCCCATATGGTCTTGTCAGATTTGAAGACGGGCACATTGTGATCCATTCTATACTGCAACATCACATACCAAACCTAAGTCATTTGTATCTTCACAAACCATCAGAAGACAATGGCAGAGCCAGATGTGCAGCTACAGATACTCCATGGACTTCACTTTACCGCTCTCAAAAGTTTCATGGTGCCAAGCAAGAAAGCAATGGAGGCTGGAATGGAGGTCTACCCTACTCAGTGACGAGTCCCACTTTTGCCTTGGAAAGCTGGAGATTGATTAGAGAGACGCAGGGGCAAACATATCATTGGCGCAATCTGTGAAGCTAATCAGGGATCCAAGAGGTAAGGGGGCCATTGCACCCAAGCAAATGGAATTTTGCATTATAATGACCTACTGGACTGCAAAGGGTCTGTATATTGTTCTTGCACAGGGGCCCTTTTCTGTCTGTGTCTGCCAGTGTAGAGACCACATTGTCAACACCATGTAGACGCTTTCAAAAAGATATATGAGAATGTTCCAGAAGTCATTATTCAACACGATAATGCCAGACCTCAAGTTGATTATGCTACTGTGAGCCCCTGCATGGCCTATATGCTCTACCATGGCCTGCAACATCACCAGGCTTGTCTCTTATCAAGGATTTCTGGGACCTCATTGGATGGTGATTACCTAGGAGCTGCCAGCAGTGCATCTTGATGATTTGCCCAACTGCATTCAGCACAGCAGGACCTTCCTCAGATGACCATTAATAACTTCTCTGATCGCAGGTGAGGCTGTAAGTGCTGAGATTCCAGCACATGGTTTCAAACCATATATAATATATATATATATATATATATATATATATACTGCTCAAAAATAAAGAGAACACCAAGATACCACATTCTAGATATCACTGAGTGAAATATTTCAGTTGCAAATCTTTATTCATTACATAGTGGAATGCGTTGGGAACAATGAAGCATAAACATTATCAATGTAAATCACAATATCCCATGGAGGTCTGGATTTGGAATGATACTCAAAATCAAAGTGGAAAATTAAATTACATGATGATCCAACTTCAGTGGAAATGCCTGAAGACAAGGAAATGATGTTCAGTAGTGTGTGTGGCCTCCACGTGCCTGTATGACCTCCCTACAATGTCTGGGCACGGTCCTGATGAGATGGAGGATGTTCTTCTGAGGGATCTCCTCCTAGACCTGGATGAAAGTATCCGTCAACTCCTGAACAGTCTGTGGTGCAATGTGGCGTTGGTGGATGGATTGTAGGCCAGTCCATAGCATCAATGCCTTCATCATGCAGGAACTGCTGATACACTTCAGCCACATGACATATGAGGCCTAGAATTGTCATGCATTAGAACGAACCCAGGGCCCAGTGCACCAGTATATGGTCTCACAATGTGTCAGAGGATCTCATCTTGGTACCTAATGGCAGTCAGGCTACCTCTGGCGAGCACACGGAGGGCTGAACGGCCCTCCAAAGAAATGCCACCCCACACCATTACTGACCCACTGCCAAACCGGTCATGCTGGAGGATGTTGCAGGCAACAGAACGTTCTCCAGTCTCTGTCACATGTGCTCAGTGTGAACCTGCTCTCATCCGTGAAGAGCACAGGGAGCCAATGTCGAATCTGACAATCTTGGTGTTCTTTGGCAAATGCTAATCTCCCTGCATGGTGCTGGGCTGTAAGCACTTGTGGGCGTTGGGCCCTCATACCACCCTCATGGAGTCTGTGTCTGACAGTTTGAGTACAGTCATGGACAAAAGTTTTGAGAATGACACAAATATTTAATTACTGCTTCACTTTTTCTAATGGCAATTTGCATATACTCCAGAATGTTATAAAGAGTGATCAGCTTAACAGCAATTACTTGCAAAGTCAATATTTGGCTAGAAAATGAACTTTACTTTTCCCCCAAAACACATTTCAACATCATTGCTGCCCTGCCTTAAAAGGACCAGCTAACCTCTTTTCAGAGATTGCTCCATTAACACAGGTGTGGGTGTTGATGAGGACATGGCTGGAGATCAATCTGTCATGATTAAGTAAGAATGACACCACTGGACACTTTAAAAGGAGGCTGGTGCTTGGCATCATTGTTTCTCTTCTGTTAACCATGGTTATCTCTAAAGAAACACGTGCAGTCATCATTGCAATGCACAAAAATGGCCTAACAGGGAAGAGTATCGCAGCTAGAAAGATTGCACCTCAGTCAACAATCTATCGCATCATCAAGAACTTCAAGGAGAGAGGTTCCATTGTTGCCAAAAAGGCTTCAGGGCGCCCAAGAAAGACCAGCAAGCGCCAGGACCGTCTCTTAAAAGTGTTTCAGCTGCGGGATCGGGCTACCAGCAGTGCAGAGCTTGCTCAGGAATGGCAGCAGGCAGGTGTGAGTGCATCTGCACGCACTGTGAGGCGGAGACTCTTGGAGCAAGGCCTGGTCTCAAGGAGGGCAGCAAAGAAGCCACTTCTCTCCAGAAAAAACATCATGGACAGACTGATATTCTGCAAAAGGTACAGGCAGTGGACTGCTGAGGACTGGGGTAAAGTTATTTTCTCTGATGAATCCCCTTTTCGATTGTTGGACATCAGGAAAACGCCTCATTCGGAGAAGACAAGGTGAGCGCTACCACCAGTCTTGTTTCATGCCAACTGTAAGCACCCTGAAACCATTCATGTGTGGGGTTGCTTCTCAGCCAAGGGAATCGGCTCTCTCACAGTCTTGTCTAAAAACACAGCCATGAATAAAGAATGGTACCAGAATGTCCTCCAAGTGCAACTTCTCCCAACCCTCCAAGAGCAGTTTGGCGATCAACAATGCCTTTTCCAGCATGATGGAGCACCTTGCCATAAAGCAAAGGTGATAACTAAATGGCTCAGGGAACAAAACATAGAGATTTTGGGTCCATGGCCTGGAAACTCCCAGATCTTAATCCCATTGAGAACTTGTGGTCAATCATCAAGAGACGGGTGGACAAACAAAAACCTAAAAATTCTGACAAAATGAAAGCATTGATTGTGCAAGAATGGACTGCTATCAGTCAGGATTTGGTCCAGAAGTTGATTGAGAGCATGCCAGGGAGAATTGCAGAGGTCCTGAAGGGTCAACACTGCAAATATTGACTTGCTGCATTAACTCATTCTAACTGTCAATATAAGCTTTTATTACTCATATGTTTGCAATTATATTTCTGTCTGTGATAAAAACATCTGTCAAACACACATAAAAACCAGAGGGCAGCAGATCATGTGAAAATATAATATTTGTGTCATTCTCAAACTTTTGGCCATGACTGTAGACACATGGATGTTAGTGGCCTGCTAGAGGTCATTTTGCAGGGCTCTGGCAGTGCTCCTTCTGTTCCTCCTTGCACAAAGGAGGAGATAGCGGTCTTGCGACTGAGTTGTTGCCCTCCTACAGCCCTCTTCACATCTCCTGGTATCGCCTCCATGCTCTGGACACTGTATTGACAGACACAGCTACTCTGCTTGCCACAGCTCGCATTGATGTGCCATCCTGGATGAGCTGCACTACTTGAGCATCTTCTATGGGTTGAAGACACCCCCTCATGCTACTGTACCTCTAGGGGTGAGAGCAATGAGAAAATGCAAAAGTGACCAAAACAACAGCCAAAAAGGATGAGAACAGAGAAATGGTCTGTGGTCACCCGCTGTAGGACCGCTCCTTTATAGGGTGCCTTGATAATTGTTAATGATTTCTACCTGTTGTTTGTTCCATTTGAACAACAGCAGGAGAAATTCATTCACAATCAGTGTTGCTTCATAACTGAACAGGCTGATTTTACAGAAATGTGATTGACTTGGAGTTACATTGAGTTTTTAAGTGTTCCCTTTATTAATCTGACCAGTATATATATATATATATATATATTATTTTTTTTTTTTTTTTTTTTTTTTTTTTTTTTTTCCTCCTCTAAATTTATGTTATACCACCAAGAAGGAAAAGTTGTGGAATTATGGCAATAACGTACATAGTTTTCAAAATTGAAATTACACGTATCGTGCAATATGTTATATGTATCTAAATATACATAATACACATATATCACACACACTGTACATGAAATTCATGCATATGAATAAATTCATATTTAAATATATATATAGTCAAACATATGCATTCACACAATTGAGATACATGGACAGTACATACACTATATAAGAGCCTGCAGTACATTCAGTGTGTATGTATTACCTATGTGTGGCTATATATTCTATATATATCAGATAAGCAGCATTCTATAGAAATAATCCACATACATAACACACTATTTGTGGGCGCATATTCTTTTCCTACATGCTCACTATCCTGATACTTATAATTGCCCGAAACATAACAGAAGTGATAGAAAATATCAGAGAATCACATTCAACAAGCACGCATTACAACCCGCAGCATCCAGCATACCTGAGCGAAGCCCTCCATCATCCACTGGTGAGCGATCCGGCGCCGGGGAGGAGGGTGCAGCGAGCGCCGGTCTCCGGAAATTTTGCAGCACAGCGCCAGCTCGGTGGGCAAAGGTAATACAGCTCGCGCCTACTGAGGAGGGCACCGGGTAACAGCAAGGACGGTGGCAGAGGTGGCACAGACTGGCAGCCGGTCCGCTGGTGGCTAGTAATGCAGGGCAGGATGCGGAGGGCCATCTCCAGCTCGGTCCGCACAGTTTTGGATGAAGTTCTCGGCAGCTTCCTGGCTGTAGTAATGTGGGGACAAACCGGCAGCATGCAGGGAGCCGCCTACTGCCGCAGCCTCAGCGCTACTGCTGCTACCAGAACATCAGTACAGCGCTGCTCTCTATCCCAACATCATGTATCATGCTCTCTATAGCGCTGTCTGTTCTGCCATACAGCATCTCCTGTGCCCCTCAGTGCAGTCTCTGCTGTGTTCTGTGCCCCTCAGTGCTGTCCCTGTGCCCTCAGTGCAGTCTCTGTGCAGTCTTTGTGCCCCTCAGTGCTTGTCCCCTGTGTGTGGGCTCTGTGCCCCTCAGTGCTGTCTCTGTGCTGTGTCTCTGTGCCCCTCTGTGTTGTCTCTGTGCCCCTCTGTGCTGTCTCTGTGGGAGTCTTTGTGCCCCTCAGTGCTGTCTCTGTGCAGTCTCTGTGCCCCTCAGTGCTGTCTCTGTGGGTGTGTCTCTTGCCCCTCAG
>JARQOD010000007.1:115041199-115173024 GCA_033576555.1 Oophaga sylvatica | reverse complement strand
CACACATATGGGAACATTTCTTAAAGCACACGGGAAAATCTACAAATAATCTATTCCCAATAATGCTACATAATTATGAAGATTTTCCATTCATTATTCTAAAGCTCTCCATAGTTAATAGACCAATGTCAGCTGATTTTGACGGTTCAGATGGTACTCTAATGTGTATAAGGGCCCTGGAAATTTATTGTCTGTGGATTAAGCATGTTCGGTTTTGGAGTGCCGATCCTTTTGTTCTATGACACCGCCACCACTCATAGAGAACACAGAAGTGCTCGCCCGAACTGTATATAAGAGAGCCAGCCGATATGACTGCCGGATAAATGATTGGCCAAAACCATTGTTCGGCCAATAGTCATCTAATCTGTATGGGGTCTTAAGGGGAGAATTTATCAAAACAGGTATTTCATGCTACATCTTCAACCAAATGCCCGAAGAAGTGAACTGTGCCAAATTTATCAAAAGTTGCACATTTCTTATTGACAAATCTTTGGGCTGTCCGTGCATCTAAAAATGAAAGTCATGGCAGATTTGGGCTGTTATAGATATCAGCTACAAAGTACACCAATTTTCTGGTGAACCAAGAAAGGTCTCTTCTAGATCATCTGCACAACTCTAGGACCTCATCATTGGCTGGAGTTGGCCACATTGGTAGACTAACATCATAAAGTTTGGTAAGATGCGTACAGACATTCGTTTTTAAAAAACGTATTTTCATCCTTTGGTTTCTTGATTTTTTTTTCTCCAGTTTTTAACCCATACCTCACAATTGGTCACAATCTGAATTCTTCCAGGGCATCCACCTTATAAAATGATCTCTAATTAAAGTTATTCCACAAAATTGAAAAGAGGACTATATGTTCATGATACTGTTCATCATGTCCATGCACCCTAGGTGAGCAAGTTACCTCTTTTTCTATCTTGAATCTGCAATTTAAGTTTTTATTTTTAATTCTCACTATAGGACTTCTTAGCACAATTATTTATTTTTATTTACGGTATTTATTATACTCATTTATATAGCTCCATTAATTCCACAGCACTTTACAGACATTATCGGAAATGTCCCCATTAGGGCTCACAATCTAAATTCCCTATCAGTATGTCTTTGAATATGTAATAGCTTGTATGCTACACAGCAATGCATAAATATATGTATTAAGGCAAATATGCCATCTCCCCTACCCGTCCTTAACTGCCACCATGACTTTATACAGTCATAGCCGAAAGTGTTGGCACCGTTGAAATTGTTCCAGAAAATGAAGTATTTCTTCCATAAAATATTGCAATTACACATATTTTGTTATACACATGGTTATTTTCTTTGTATTTGAACAACAACAAAGACGAAAAAGGCAAAACTCCAAAAATGGTCCAGACAAAATTGTTGGCACCTTGCCAAAATTTTGTATAAACAACTTTGTTCCAAACATGTGATGCATGTTCAAACTCACCTGTGAGAAGTAGAAGGTGTGGACAATATGAAAATCACATTTGAAACCAGATAAAAAGGGGAGAAGTTGACTCAGTTTTTGCACTGTAGGTCTGTGTGTGCCACACTAAGAATGGAGAACAGGAAAAGGAGAAGAGAACTGTCTGAGGACTTGAGAACCAGAATTGTTAAAAAAATATCAACAATCTCAAGGTTACAAGTCTATACCCTGAGATTTGGATGTTTATTTATCCATGGTGCACAACATAATAAGAGGTTTACAACACATGGTACTGTTGCTAAACTCCCTAGATGTGGGTGGCAAAGAATAATTGATGAAAGGTTGCAACACATGATTGAGTTCTGATGGTGAATAAGCAGCCCCAGTCAAGTTCCAAAGAAATTCAAGCTGTCATGAAGGGTCAGGGTGCATCAGTGTCAATGTGAACTATCTGTTGACATTGGAATTAAATTAAACGCTATGGCAGGAGATCCAGGAAGACCCCAATGCTAACACGGAGACATAAAAAAGCAAGCCTGCAGTTTTCCAAAATGGACATGAGGAAACCAAAATGCTTCTAGGAAAGCGTATTGTGGAAAATGAGGGGCCAATATCCATGGACCTTCCCATTCTATTAATATCAGCCTGCAGCTGTCTGCTTTCCCTTAGCTGAATATTTATATAGGGGGGCCAGCTTCATTTTTTTAGGGTTCCCACATTTTAAATAACCAGCAAAAGCAAAGCGGACTGCAGGGGGCTGATATTAATAGGCAAGGAAGGTCCATGGATATTTTCCCTTTCCCAGCAAAAGACCAGCTCAAAGTTGTCTGATTTCACTTGGCTGGTTATTAGTAATAGGGGGACCCCGTGTCGTTTTTTTTAATGATTCATTTAATTCTTTTACACTGTCCGTCACTTGAGAAACATTGTCTCCCGTGGCCCGGCGGCTATGCAGTCCCATTTACAGGCGGCCCTAATCAATCACCGCCATGCCAATACTTACCTTGGCTGTGTTGCTACAATACACACAAAGGAAATAAACACATTCATAACAAAACAAGTGTAATTGTAATAATTTTGAGAGATAAATATTTCATTTTTTAGAACAATTTGAAGGGTGCCAACACTTTCAGGTCATGACTCTATAAGCCTAATCCTGCATAACAATAAACTCCTTCATATGTCATATTGTTATTTCTATGTGTCACAAATAAAATTATGAGCCTCGAATTTGCTATTCAAAAATAATCAGGACTAATTTGGGGGGCATTGATTCCCCAGACTACAATGGCCTCATATACAGTTAGGTCCATAAATATTTGGACAGAGACAACATTTATCTAATTTTGGTTCTAGACATTACCACAATGAATTTGAAACAAAACAAATCAGATGCAGTTGAAGTTCAGACTTTCAGCTTTCATTTGAGGGTATCCACATTAAAATTGGATGAAGGGTTTAGGAGTTTCAGCTCCTTAACATGTGCCACCCTGTTTTTAAAGGGACCAAAAGTAATTGGACAATTGACTCCAAGGCTATTTCATGGACAGGTGTGGGCAATCCCTTCATTATATCATTCTCAATTAAGCAGATAAAAGGGCTGGTGTTGATTTGAGGTGTGGTGTTTGCATTTGGAAGGTTTAGCTGTGAAGGAAACATGCGGTCAAAGGAGCTCTCCATGCAGGTGAAACAAGCTATCCTTAAGCTGCAAAAAACAGAAAAAACCCATCCGAGAAATTGCTACAACTTTAGGAGTGGCAAAATCTACAGTTTGGTACATTCTGAGAAAGAAAGAAAGCACTGGTGAACTCATCAATGCAAAAAGACCTGGGCGCCCACGGAAGACAACAATGGTGGATGATCGCAGAATACTCTCCATGGTGAAGAGAAACCCCTTCACAACAGCCAACCAAGTGAACAACACTCTCCAGGAGGTAGGCGTATCAATATCCAAATTTAACATAAAGAGAAGACTGCATGAAATTAAATACAGAGGGTTCACTGCACGGTGCAAGCCACTCATAAGAATCAAGAATAAAAAGGCTAGGCTGGACTTTGCTAAAAAACATCTAAAAAAGCCAGCACAGTTCTGGAAGAACATTCTTTGGACAGATGAAACCAAGATCAACCTCTACTAGAATGATGGAAAGAGAAAAGTATGGCGAAGGCGTGGTACAGCTCATGATCCAAAGCATACCACATCATCTGTAAAACATGGCGGAAGCAGTGTGATGGCTTGGGCATGCATGACTGCCAGTGGCACTGGGTCACTAGTGTTTATTGATGATGTGACACAGGACAGAAGCAGCCGAATGAATTCTGAGGTATTCAGAGCCATACTGTGTGCTCAGATCCAGCCAAATGCAGCCAAACTGATTGGTCATCATTTCATACTACAGATGGACAATGACCCAAAACATAGAGCCAAAGCAACCCAGGAGTTTATTAAAGCAAAGAAGTGGAATATTCCTGAATGGCCAAGTCAGTCACCTGATCTCAACCCAATTGAACATGCATTTCACTTGTTAAAGACTAAACTTCAGACAGAAAGGCCCACAAACAAACAACAACTGAAAACCACCGCGGTGAAGGCCTGGCAGAGCATCAAAAAGAAGGAAACAGTGTCTGGTGATGTCCATGAGTTCAAGACTTCAGGCAGTCATTGCTAACAAAGGGTTTTCAACCAAGTACTAGAAATGAACATTTTATTTACAATTATTTCATCTGTCCAATTACTTTTGGTCCCTTTAAAAACAGGGTGGCACATGTTAAGGAGCTGAAACTCCTAAACCCTTCATCCAATTTTAATGTGGATACCCTCAAATGAAAGCTGAAAGTCTGAACTTCAACTGCATCTGATTTGTTTTGTTTCAAATTCATTGTGGTAATGTCTAGAACCAAAATTAGATAAATGTTGTCTCTGTCCAAATATTTATGGACCTAACTGTATTGTAAACACGCCCTCCGTTCTGTCTCTCTGGGCATGCACAGTGTTTATGAAGCCAGGGAGCATAAACCAAGTTTTATTGGCCATGCATATTTGTCTAAATGTTTCTAAAACAGGACACATAATGTGGTAAGGCTCGTAAAAAGGTCGATATTGTCTTTTAGGATTGCTACTTCCAATAGGTGGCATTAAAGTTCTAGTCCTCTTCCTGTTTGAAGAGGCAATTTACATATTTACTTTTTCAGAGGAGCATTGGAAGGCTTATAAGTCTCCTCACATTGGCATGCCAGGCTTGGCTTGTCGCTCTCCACAAATAGAAATGTTACTCTTTGGATCCCAATCTACTGTAAAACAGAACTAAATGTGTTGCTACCACCTCTCCGTATTGAGAACACGCATGCTGAGCCAAGTATGCATATGTATTGGAGGATGGACAAATGCAGCTCTCTAAAAGATATGTCCATCTGAATTTTGCAAGCTCATTATGTTGCTCCCTATGCTACATTTTTCCACGACTCCCATTCACTTCAATGTGAGTTGTGAAAAAAATAAAGCATCCAATTACGCTGTTTCCAGAGTCCTGCTAGTTGCAGATAAATGGCTTAGATGCAAATAACCATTTAACTTAGGAAGGTTTAATTTGAAGTTTTCTTTATGAATCCCACCAAATATCATTAATTTTTGCAATAATCCCATCATCTGCAAGATCCCAGTGAGTGCTGGTTCCGAAGAGAACAAATACAGTAATGAGACAACCCCCAACCCAGTGGTTTTATCCAATTGATCACCTATACCATAAGCCACAAGTATGAAGTTATACTTAAAAGTCCATTACCATACCTGTATAAACCTCAGTTGACAGCTTACCTACCGATTTTAGGTGTTGCCTAACTTGGACAAATCTCTAGCCTATGGTAGATACCCATGAGAGTACCCAAAGAAGTAAATCAATATTTATTAATTTCAATAAAATTTTGGTGGTATTACATAGTAGGGACCCCTCATTACCAGCTAATATGTTTAATAGATGGTGTCTATTGCTCTTGCCCTGGAGTTGACCTGGACATTTGACCTGATGGACCTTTACAGGGCTCTGATGATGGTATGTCAGGTGTCAGCCTCTGCCTCACTATGCCTTTGACATCATGCCAGTTTGTTGGTTTCAGTCATTTCACAATGCATCTTACGACATCCCCCAGGTAACAGCAAATTCTCAGAATTCTAGATTTCCTCATAAACATTATATTATTGCACTTAGACCAAACCATGATCTGCATCCTGTACAAACCTATTATTCTTGATTTTCTACAAGGACTTAAAGGACAGAAAGTTGTTGTACGGCAAAGAAAACCTGACTCCCCAACGGCAACAAACTAAAAGTATAGGTCGTGCAAACTCTTGACAATACTAGCAGATAAGAGAATACAACCATTTACTAAGTATTTCCCACAAACTGCAGCAGCAAATGTTATGTTGTCATAACATTTTCACAAAGTGCAGGAGTTCAGAGGCAATTATGTCCCAAAGATAAGAATCAACTAGAATTTAGCTTATTCCAGTCATCTGTAAACTAGAAGATGCACGGTATAATGGTGCTCAAAATGCCTCTTTTCCATTATATACCTATACAGATGTACTATGTTGGACATAGACCTGTGTGATATACTTATGTGTCAATTCTGACAGACCGTCCAGGAGACTCCTGGAAAATGGGAAGACCTCCCAAACTCCCAGAGTAACTGACAAATCTCCTGGGCCTTGCAAAAGCCACTCGGAAAGCGGCGCTCACTGAATTTTTCTGTGCTGTGCATGGCCCCAGTGTCGGACTGGGGTGCCAAGGGCCCACCAGTAACATTCACTTTGGGTGGGCCCACTTTTCACCTGCATACAGATGTTACACTACCCTCTTTCACAAATTTACCTATATCTCTATATAATAATATAGTAGTTTGGTTAATGAATGAAGAGATGCTGCTTTTTTCTGTACGGAGTGAATTATGCCAAGTACTGCCCACACAGTGGGGTTGTGGGCCCAGATCTGCACAGGGGCCCACCGTGGGATTCCCCTGTTCTCCTGTGGGCCAGTCCGAGCCTGCATGGCCCCAGTATGTTTGGTCAATAGACTAACCCTGTGTCTGGACAGAGATGGCAGGAATGAGGTGAGGAATGAGGTATGATCTGAAAATGTAATTTAAGGGTTGGGAATGAGATATAAAAATGGAAAAAGGTCATGGATAGAGTCATTACCTGAAAAAATGGGAGATTTTATTCATCACACTTTCTGACTCCACGCCACCAAAAGCGAATTTCCAAAAGTTGTAAATTATGGAGCTACAGCATGCAATGGAGAGAAAATAGATAAAGACCTCTTTATTAAATTTGAGGCATACACCTGCAAAGTCAGTCCCCTTGAGGGTCTACAGCACCATGGCTGCTGTTGGGCGACATAGCTCCAAGTAGTAAGGTTTTAAACATCATCACATTTCCAGTAAGTTATTACCGAAAATGGAGCGATGCCCTGAAGCTGTGTCCTTGACAAAGGAGCCTTGTCCTTCACTGTCAACTTTCACTGTGAATAAACATAAAGAATGTGAGGGTGTCACCGCCACACACTCTGAGAACTCAATAGTTGTTTTTCACCTTTTGTAATTTTCCTAAAAAATGTGCAAAAGTAATGCAGCAATCACTAAACCAGGTGTCCTCTACAAGGACAGAAAAACATGGTTAGTATAAGGGAAAGTTAAAGAAAATGTGACTTAAGCTATGTTTTCATAGTTAGTAGGGATAAACAAACCTGAACTGTAAAGTTTTGCCTAACAGCCAAGGAACATGTGGGGCGGAGACTTGGACATGTCACTTGAGCACCAGCGATACTTGGAGCACCCGATGCAGTAGAGAGCACTTGCGCTCAGCACTAGTCGTCATATCATCATTTAAAAAAATAAAAAACATTTTGAAAAAACCTAACCCAAACTCAACCCTAACCCTAACCCAAACTCAACCCTAACCCAATCCTAAGCCAACCCTAACCCAATCCTAAGCCAAGCTCAACCCTAACCTAACCCAATCCTAACCCAACCCTAACCCAACCCTAACCCAATCCTAAGCCAAGCTAACCAACCCTAACCCTAACCCAACCCTAACCCCAACTCCAATGGTAAAGAATGAAAGAAATAAAAATTCTAAAATAAAAAAAACAATAATTTGACTAAGGGGATGACACAGGGGGCGATGGCATACAAATTATTGGCTTTTAATGACTGTGATAGGTTCTATCACAGTGATCAAAAGGAACAATAGGAAAAATACCTGTTGTTGCCGGGTGCCAGACGTCAGATCTAGGAAGGCGCACTGTGCATGCGCCCGCCATTTTTTTCTCAGTAAGAGAAGGCGGAAAGCCGGAGGGCAGAGCAGAAGGGACCGGGGGATGGTGGAGGTACAAGAGAGACTTGGGGACATCATTTCTCTCTCTTATGACATATATATCATGTCAGAAGACAGAGAAATTATTTTAATCGCGGGCACACTTTTTTTTATTACATGAAAATCCGGATAATTCGGCCCTGATCGTGAGACCCCAGAGATTTTTGGACTCTGGGTGGGAAGGGGGGTGCTATACCCTTAAAACACTGATGAGGGAATAAGGCCTTTTAGCGTTTTAATGCGGATTGGGGTTAAGTTCTCCGTCTTCTCTACACCTGTGGTACGATTTTCTCCTGCAAGAGAATCAGATCACAGAAAAACGATTCTCTTGCATGAAAGAATCAACACTAATGTGACCCCGGCCTAAGAAATGAATTTCGTAGATATTTTAGAAACATAATTTCTATATTATGAAATACAGAATCACTATGATTGTAGTTGTCATCGTAGATAGGATCATTCTGAAACAACTCTAATTGATATAAGCTCCGATTATTTATGGCATTCACGTTGTTATTGACAGAAATATACAATACACATAAAGTCTTCAACATTAAAATTGTAGCACCAAGAAGGAAAAGTTGTGGAATTATGGAAATCTCAGGATGGAGACATGTTAGTGATTTGCAAATGGAGAGAAAATGGAAACAACATTTTCAAAGCAACTGTATTTATTCTGTATGGAGTATGAGACAAGTGTAGAAGTCCCGGCACTTCCAGCCTCAGCTCCATCACTGAGGTTATTAATGGTCGTCTGAGGAATGTTCTGCCTCTGAATGCATTTGGGCAAATCATCAAGATCCACTGCTGGCAGCTACCTTTACACTTGGCGATCAATAATGTGTCAGATGTGCTCGATGGGAGACAAGTCCAGAGATGATGCAGGCCATAATAGCACAATTAGGCCATGTAGGCAGCTCACAGTAATACAAGCAACATGTAATCTGGCGTTGTGATGAAAACGGCTCTTGTGACACTTTGGAGAAATGGCCTTACCATTGGTTCCACCACTAAGTCCATGTAATGCAAAGCTAGTAGTGTATCTGGAATGAAGGTTAGAAGTGTCTGACTTGCATACATTATGACACTCAACACCATAATTACGGGAGTAAGACTGGTGTGGTGTTCCCTTCTGAAGCCCTCTTCTTGGCAATGCCCATATGGTCTTGTCAGATTTGAAGACGGGCACATTGTGATCCATTCTATACTGCAACATCACATACCAAACCTAAGTCATTTGTATCTTCACAAACCATCAGAAGACAATGGCAGAGCCAGATGTGCAGCTACAGATACTCCATGGACTTCACTTTACCGCTCTCAAAAGTTTCATGGTGCCAAGCAAGAAAGCAATGGAGGCTGGAATGGAGGTCTACCCTACTCAGTGACGAGTCCCACTTTTGCCTTGGAAAGCTGGAGATTGATTAGAGAGACGCAGGGGCAAACATATCATTGGCGCAATCTGTGAAGCTAATCAGGGATCCAAGAGGTAAGGGGCCATTTGCACCTCCAAAGCAAATGGAATTTTGCATTATAATGACCTACTGGACTGCAAAGGGTCTGTATATTGTTCTTGCACAGGGCCCTTTTCTGTCTGTGTCTGCCAGTGTAGAGACCACATTGTCAACACCATGTAGACGCTTTCAAAAAGATATATGAGAATGTTCCAGAAGTCATTATTCAACACGATAATGCCAGACCTCAAGTTGATTATGCTACTGTGAGCCCCCTGCATGGCCTATATGCTCTACCATGGCCTGCAACATCACCAGGCTTGTCTCTTATCAAGGATTTCTGGGACCTCATTGGATGGTGATTACCTAGGAGCTGCCAGCAGTGCATCTTGATGATTTGCCCAACTGCATTCAGCACAGCAGGACCTTCCTCAGATGACCATTAATAACTTCTCTGATCGCAGGTGAGGCTGTAAGTGCTGAGATTCCAGCACATGGTTTCAAACCATATATATATATATATATATATATATATATATATACTGCTCAAAAAATAAAGAGAACACCAAGATACCACATTCTAGATATCACTGAGTGAAATATTTCAGTTGCAAATCTTTATTCATTACATAGTGGAATGCGTTGGGAACAATGAAGCATAAACATTATCAATGTAAATCACAATATCCCATGGAGGTCTGGATTTGGAATGATACTCAAAATCAAAGTGGAAAATTAAATTACATGATGATCCAACTTCAGTGGAAATGCCTGAAGACAAGGAAATGATGTTCAGTAGTGTGTGTGGCCTCCACGTGCCTGTATGACCTCCCTACAATGTCTGGGCACGGTCCTGATGAGATGGAGGATGTTCTTCTGAGGGATCTCCTCCTAGACCTGGATGAAAGTATCCGTCAACTCCTGAACAGTCTGTGGTGCAATGTGGCGTTGGTGGATGGATTGTAGGCCAGTCCATAGCATCAATGCCTTCATCATGCAGGAACTGCTGATACACTTCAGCCACATGACATATGAGGCCTAGAATTGTCATGCATTAGAACGAACCCAGGCCCAGTGCACCAGTATATGGTCTCACAATGTGTCAGAGGATCTCATCTTGGTACCTAATGGCAGTCAGGCTACCTCTGGCGAGCACACGGAGGGCTGAACGGCCCTCCAAAGAAATGCCACCCCACACCATTACTGACCCACTGCCAAACCGGTCATGCTGGAGGATGTTGCAGGCAACAGAACGTTCTCCAGTCTCTGTCACATGTGCTCAGTGTGAACCTGCTCTCATCCGTGAAGAGCACAGGGAGCCAATGTCGAATCTGACAATCTTGGTGTTCTTTGGCAAATGCTAATCTCCCTGCATGGTGCTGGGCTGTAAGCACTTGTGGGCGTTGGGCCCTCATACCACCCTCATGGAGTCTGTGTCTGACAGTTTGAGTACAGTCATGGACAAAAGTTTTGAGAATGACACAAATATTAATACTGCTTCACTTTTTCTAATGGCAATTTGCATATACTCCAGAATGTTATAAAGAGTGATCAGCTTAACAGCAATTACTTGCAAAGTCAATATTTGGCTAGAAAATGAACTTTATCCCCCAAAACACATTTCAACATCATTGCTGCCCTGCCTTAAAAGGACCAGCTAACCTCTTTTCAGAGATTGCTCCATTAACACAGGTGTGGGTGTTGATGAGGACATGGCTGGAGATCAATCTGTCATGATTAAGTAAGAATGACACCACTGGACACTTTAAAAGGAGGCTGGTGCTTGGCATCATTGTTTCTCTTCTGTTAACCATGGTTATCTCTAAAGAAACACGTGCAGTCATCATTGCAATGCACAAAAATGGCCTAACAGGGAAGAGTATCGCAGCTAGAAAGATTGCACCTCAGTCAACAATCTATCGCATCATCAAGAACTTCAAGGAGAGAGGTTCCATTGTTGCCAAAAAGGCTTCAGGGCGCCCAAGAAAGACCAGCAAGCGCCAGGACCGTCTCTTAAAAGTGTTTCAGCTGCGGGATCGGGCTACCAGCAGTGCAGAGCTTGCTCAGGAATGGCAGCAGGCAGGTGTGAGTGCATCTGCACGCACTGTGAGGCGGAGACTCTTGGAGCAAGGCCTGGTCTCAAGGAGGGCAGCAAAGAAGCCACTTCTCTCCAGAAAAAACATCATGGACAGACTGATATTCTGCAAAAGGTACAGGCAGTGGACTGCTGAGGACTGGGGTAAAGTTATTTTCTCTGATGAATCCCCTTTTCGATTGTTTGGGACATCAGGAAAACGCCTCATTCGGAGAAGACAAGGTGAGCGCTACCACCAGTCTTGTTTCATGCCAACTGTAAAGCACCTGAAACCATTCATGTGTGGGGTTGCTTCTCAGCCAAGGGAATCGGCTCTCTCACAGTCTTGTCTAAAAACACAGCCATGAATAAAGAATGGTACCAGAATGTCCTCCAAGTGCAACTTCTCCCAACCCTCCAAGAGCAGTTTGGCGATCAACAATGCCTTTTCCAGCATGATGGAGCACCTTGCCATAAAGCAAAGGTGATAACTAAATGGCTCAGGGAACAAAACATAGAGATTTTGGGTCCATGGCCTGGAAACTCCCCAGATCTTAATCCCATTGAGAACTTGTGGTCAATCATCAAGAGACGGGTGGACAAACAAAAACCTAAAAATTCTGACAAAATGAAAGCATTGATTGTGCAAGAATGGACTGCTATCAGTCAGGATTTGGTCCAGAAGTTGATTGAGAGCATGCCAGGGAGAATTGCAGAGGTCCTGAAGGGTCAACACTGCAAATATTGACTTGCTGCATTAACTCATTCTAACTGTCAATATAAGCTTTTATTACTCATATGTTTGCAATTATATTTCTGTCTGTGATAAAAACATCTGTCAAACACACATAAAAACCAGAGGGCAGCAGATCATGTGAAAATATAATATTTGTGTCATTCTCAAAACTTTTGGCCATGACTGTAGACACATGGATGTTAGTGGCCTGCTAGAGGTCATTTTGCAGGGCTCTGGCAGTGCTCCTTCTGTTCCTCCTTGCACAAAGGAGGAGATAGCGGTCTTGCGACTGAGTTGTTGCCCTCCTACAGCCCTCTTCACATCTCCTGGTATCGCCTCCATGCTCTGGACACTGTATTGACAGACACAGCTACTCTGCTTGCCACAGCTCGCATTGATGTGCCATCCTGGATGAGCTGCACTACTTGAGCATCTTCTATGGGTTGAAGACACCCCCTCATGCTACTGTACCTCTAGGGGTGAGAGCAATGAGAAAATGCAAAAGTGACCAAAACAACAGCCAAAAAGGATGAGAACAGAGAAATGGTCTGTGGTCACCCGCTGTAGGACCGCTCCTTTATAGGGTGCCTTGATAATTGTTAATGATTTCTACCTGTTGTTTGTTCCATTTGAACAACAGCAGGAGAAATTCATTCACAATCAGTGTTGCTTCATAACTGAACAGGCTGATTTTACAGAAATGTGATTGACTTGGAGTTACATTGAGTTTTTAAGTGTTCCCTTTATTAATCTGACCAGTATATATATATATATATATATATATTTTTTTTTTTTTTTTTATTTTTTTTTTTTTTTTTTTCCTCCTCTAAATTTATGTTATACCACCAAGAAGGAAAAGTTGTGGAATTATGGCAATAACGTACATAGTTTTCAAAATTGAAATTACACGTATCGTGCAATATGTTATATGTATCTAAATATACATAATACACATATATCACACACACTGTACATGAAATTCATGCATATGAATAAATTCATATTTAAATATATATATAGTCAAACATATGCATTCACACAATTGAGATACATGGACAGTACATACACTATATAAGAGCCTGCAGTACATTCAGTGTGTATGTATTACCTATGTGTGGCTATATATTCTATATATATCAGATAATGCAGACATTCTATAGAAATAATCCACATACATAACACACTATTTGTGGGCGCATATTCTTATTCCTACATGCTCACTATCCTGATACTTATAATTGCCCGAAACATAACAGAAGTGATAGAAAATATCAGAGAATCACATTCAACAAGCACCGCATACAACCCGCAGCATCCAGCATACCTGAGCGAAGCCCTCCATCATCCACTGGTGAGCGATCCGGCGCCGGGGAGGAGGGTGCAGCGAGCGCCGGTCTCCGGATTCTGCAGCACAGCGCCAGCTCCGGTGGGCAAAGGTAATACAGCTCAGCGCCTACTGAGGAGGGCACCGGGTAACAGCAAGGACGGTGGCAGCAGGTGGCACAGACTGGCAGCCGGTCCGCTGGTGGCTAGTAATGCAGGGCAGGATGCGGAGGGCTCATCTCCAGCTCCGGTCCCGCACAGTTTCGGATGAACGTCTCGGCAGCTTCCTGGCTGTAGTAATGCTGGGGACACCGGCAGCATGCAGGGAGCCGCCTACTGCCGGCAGCCTCAGCGCTACTGCTGCTACCAGAACATCAGTACAGCGCTGCTCTCTATCCCAACATCATGTATCACTGCTCTCTATAGCGCTGTCTGTTCTGCCATACAGCACTGCTCCCTGTGCCCCTCAGTGCTGTCCTGTCTGTGTCCCCTCAGTGCTGTCCCTGTGCCCCTCAGTGCTGTCTCTGTGCAGTCTCTGTGCCCCTCAGTGCTGTCTCTGTGCAGTCTCTGTGCCCCTCTGTGCTGTCTCTGTGCTGTGTCTCTGTGCCCCTCAGTGCTGTCTCTGTGCTGTGTCTCTGTGCAGTCTCTGTGCCCCTCAGTGCTGTCCCTGTGCCCCTCAGTGCTGTCTCTGTGCAGTCTCTGTGCCCCTCAGTGCTGTCTCTGTGCAGTCTCTGTGCAGTCTCTGTGCCCCTCAGTGCTGTCTCTGTGCTGTGTCTCTGTGCCCCTCAGTGCTGTCTCTGTGCTGTGTCTCTGTGCCCCTCTGTGTTGTCTCTGTGCCCCTCTGTGCCCCTCAGTGCTGTCTCTGTGAATGTCCGTCAGTCTCTGTGCTCTCAGTGCTGTGTCTCTGTGAATCTCAGTGCAGTCTCTGTGCTGTGTCTCTGTGCCCCTCAGTGCTGTCTCTGTGCTCCTCTGTGCTGTGTCTCTGTGCCCCTCAGTGCTGTCTCTGTGAATCCCAGTGCTGTCTCTGTGCCCCTCAGTGCTGTCTCTGTGAATGTCAGTGCAGTCTCTGTGCTGTGTCTCTGTGCCCCTCAGTGCAGTCTCTGTGCCCCTCTGTGCTGTCTCTGTGCCCCTCAGTGCTGTCTCTGTGCTCCTCTGTGCTGTGTCTCCGTGCCCCTCAGTGCAGTCTCTGTGCTCCTCTGTGCTGTGTCTCCGTGCCCCTCTGTGCTGTCTCTGTGAATCCCAGTGCTGTCTCTGTGCCCCTCAGTGCTGTCTCTGTGAATGTCAGTGCAGTCCTCTGTGCCCCTCAGTGCTGTCTCTGTGCTCCTCTGTGCTGTGTCTCTGTGCTCCTCAGTGCTGTCTCTGTGCTCCTCTGTGCTGTGTCTCTGTGCCCCTCAGTGCTGTCTCTGTGAATCTCAGTGCAGTCTCTGTGCTGTGTCTCTGTGCCCCTCAGTGCTGTCTCTGTGCTGTGTCTCTGTGCTCCTCAGTGCTGTCTCTGTGCTCCTCTGTGCTGTGTCTCTGTGCCCCTCAGTGCTGTCTCTGTGCTCCTCTGTGCTGTGTCTCTGTGCCCCTCAGTGCAGTCTCTGTGCTCCTCTGTGCTGTGTCTCCGTGCCCCTCTGTGCTGTCTCTGTGAATCCCAGTGCTGTCTCTGTGCCCCTCAGTGCTGTCTCTGTGAATGTCAGTGCAGTCTCTGTGCCCCTCAGTGCGTCTCTGTGCTCCTCTGTGCTGTGTCTCTGTGCTCCTCAGTGCTGTCTCTGTGCTCCTCTGTGCTGTGTCTCTGTGCCCCTCAGTGCTGTCTCTGTGAATCTCAGTGCAGTCTCTGTGCTGTGTCTCTGTGCCCCTCAGTGCTGTCTCTGTGCTGTGTCTCTGTGCTCCTCAGTGCTGTCTCTGTGCTCCTCTGTGCTGTGTCTCTGTGTCCCTCAGTGCTGTCTCTGTGAATCTCAGTGCAGTCTCTGTGCTGTGTCTCTGTGCCCCTCAGTGCTGTCTCTGTGCTCCTCTGTGCTGTGTCTCTGTGCCCCTCAGTGCTGTCTCTGTGCTCCTCTGTGCTGTGTGTCTCTGTGCTCCTCTGTGCTGTGTCTCTGTGCCCCTCTGTGCTGTCTCTGTGCCCCTCTGTGCTGTCTCTGTGCTCCTCAGTGCTGTCTCTGTGCTGTGTCTCTGTGCCCCTCAGTGCTGTTCTGTGAATCTCAGTGCAGTCTCTGTGCCCCTCTGTGCTGTCTCTGTGCCCCTCTGTGCTGTCTCTGTGCTCCTCAGTGCTGTCTCTGTGCTCCTCTGTGCTGTGTCTCTGTGCCCCTCAGTGCTGTCTCTGTGAATCTCAGTGCAGTCTCTGTGCTGTGTCTCTGTGCCCCTCAGTGCTGTCTCTGTGCTCTTCTGTGCTGTGTCTCTGTGCCCCTCTGTGCTGTCTCTGTGCCCCTCTGTGCTGTCTCTGTGCCCCTCAGTGCTGTCCCTGTGCTGTCTCTGTGCCCCTCATGCTGTCCCTGTGAATGTCAGTGCAGTCTCTGTGCTCCTCTGTGCTGTGTCTCTGTGCTCCTCTGTGCTGTGTCTCTGTGCTCCTCTGTGCTGTGTCTCGGGTGCCCCTCTGTGCTGTCTCTGTGCCCCTCTGTGCTGTCTCTGTTCTCCTCAGTGCTGTCTCTGTGATCCTCTGTGCTGTGTCTCTGTGCCCCTCAGTGCTGTCTCTGTGAATCTCAGTGCAGTCTCTGTGCCCCTCTGTGCTGTCTCTGTGCCCCTCTGTGCTGTCTCTGTGCTCCTCAGTGCTGTCTCTGTGCTCCTCTGTGCTGTGTCTCTGTGCCCCTCAGTGCTGTCTCTGTGAATCTCAGTGCAGTCTCTGTGCCTCTCAGTGCTGTCTCTGTGCTCTTCTGTGCTGTGTCTCTGTGCCCTCTGTGCTGTCTCTGTGCCCCTCAGTGCTGTCCCTGTGCTGTCTCTGTGCCCCTCAGTGCTGTCCCTGTGAATGTCAGTGCAGTCTCTGTGCTCCTCAGTGCTGTCTCTGTGAATCTCAGTGCAGTCTCTGTGCTGTGTCTCTGTGCCCCTCAGTGCTGTCTCTGTGCTCCTCTGTGCTGTGTCTCTGTGCCCCTCAGTGCTGTCTCTGTGCTCCTCTGTGCTGTGTCTCTGTGCCCCTCAGTGCTGTCTCTGTGCCCCTCTGTGCTGTGTCTCTGTGCCCCTCAGTGCTGTCTCTGTGCTCCTCTGTGCTGTGTCTCTGTGCCCCTCAGTGCTGTCTCTGTGAATCTCAGTGCTGTCTCTGTGCCCCTCAGTGCTGTCTCTGTGAATCTCAGTGCTGTCTCTGTGCCCCTCAGTGCTGTCTCTGTGCTCCTCTGTGCTGTGTCTCTGTGCCCCTCAGTGCTGTCCCTGTGCTGTCTCTGTGCCCCTCAGTGCCTGTCCCTGTGAATGTCAGTGCAGTCTCTGTGCTCCTCAGTGCTGTCTCTGTGAATCTCATGCAGTCTCTGTGCTGTGTCTCTGTGCCCCTCAGTGCTGTCTCTGTCCTCTGTGCTGTGTCTCTGTGCCCCTCAGTGCTGTCTCTGTGCTCCTCTGTGCTGTGTCTCTGTGCCCCTCAGTGCTTTCTCTGTGAATCTCAGTGCTGTCTCTGTGCCCCTCAGTGCTTTCTCTGTGAATCTCAGTGCTGTCTCTGTGCAGTTCTCTGTGCCCCTCTGTGCTGTCTCTGTGCCCCTCTGTGCTGTCTCTGTGCCCCTCAGTGCTTTCTCTGTGCCCCTCTTTACCATCTCTCCCTCTCTTCTCTCTATCTCTCTCTTCTATCATACATCCCCGCTTTCTAACTCTCTATCCTATGATACATCACTGCTCTCTAACCCCTCTCTATTCTGTCATATGTCACTACTCTCTATAATTCTCTCTCATACTACACTGCTGTCCCTCTCTGTTGTATAATTTTACCATTGCTCTCTCTTCTGTTGTTGTCGCTGTCCCTCTCTCTATTCTGTCATACATTACTGCTTTCTTACTCTCTATATTGTCATACATTGCTCTCTATAATCCTTTCTCTGATGTATCATACTTCACTATTTTTCTATTCCTCTCTCTAACCCTCTCTATTCTTTTATACCTTCCTTGGTGTCTCTAATCCTCTCTCTATTGTATTATATATCACTGCTCTTTATGACTTTCTCTCTATGTTATTATACATTAACACTTTCTAATCTCTTTATTCTCTCATACATCTCTGCTCTAATACAGTCTCATTTGTATCATTTTATCATCACTCTCTTCACCCCACTCAATGTTTTTTCCACTATTGAACTCTCTAAATATGCTACAATGAAATCATCACTCTCTCTAATCTCTTCTGTGTCCTATGATATATCATGGCTCCCTAACCCTCTCTCTATCCTCTATCTGCTCCTTAACCCTCTCTCTATCCTATCTCTGCTTCCTAACCCTGTCTCTATCGTATCTCTGCTCTCTAACTATCTCTCTATCCTATCTCTGCTCTCTAACCCTCTCTCTATCCTATCTCTGCTCTCTAACCCTCTTTCTATACTCTATGCGCCTTAACCCTCTCTCTTTCCTCTCTGCTCCCTAACCCTCTCTCTATCCCATCTCTGCTCTCTAACCCTCTCTCTTTCCTATCTCTGCTCCCTAACCCTCTCTCTTTCCTCTCTGCTCCCTAACCCTCTCTCTATCCTATCTCTCACTCCCCTAACCCTCTCTTATCCCATCTCTGCTCTCTAACCCTCTCTCTATCCTATCTCTGCTCCCAAATCCTCTCTCTATCCTATATCTGCTCCCTAACCCTCTCTCTATCCTATCTCTGCTCCCTCTAACCCTCTCTCTATCCTATCTCTGCTCCCTAACCCTTTCTATCTTATCATTCCTCCCTAGCCCTCTCTCTATCCCATCTCTGCTCCCTAACCCTCTCTCTTTCCTATCTCTGCTCCCTAACCCTCTCTCTATCCTCTCTGCTCCCTAACCCTCTCTCTATCCTCTCTGCTCCCTAACCCTCTCTCTTTCCTGTCAACGCTCCCTAACCCTCTCTCTATCCCATCTCTGCGCTCTAGCCCGCTCTCTATCCTATCTCTGCTCCCAAACCCTCTCTCTATCCCATCTCTGCTCCCTAACCCTCTCTCTATCCTCACTGCTCCCTAACCCTCTCTCTATCGTCTCTGCTCCCTAACCCTCTCTCTTTCCTGTCTCTGCTCCCTAACCCTCTCTCTATCCATCTCTGCTCTCTAGCCCTCTCTCTATCCTATCTCTGCTCCCAAACCCTCTCTCTATCCTATCTCTGCTCCCTAACCCTCTCTATCCTATCATTCCTCCCTAACCCTCTCTCTATCCCATCTCTGCTCCCTAATCCTCTCTCTATCCTATCTCTGCTCCCAAACCCTCTCTCTATCCTATCTCTGCTCTCTAACCCTCTCTATCCTATCATTCCTCCCTAACCCTCTCTCTATCCCATCTCTGCTCCCTAACCCTCTCTTTCCTATCTCTGCTCCCTAACCCTCTCTCTATCCTATCTCTCCTCCCTAACCCTCTCTATCTTATCTCTCCTCCCTAACACTCTCTCTATCCCATCTCTGCTATCTAACCCTCTCTATCCTATCATTCCTCCCTAGCCCTCTCTCTATCCCATCTCTGCTCCCTAACCCTCTCTCTATCCTATCTCTCCTCCCTAACCCTCTCTATCTTATCTCTGCTCCCTAACCCTATCTATCCTATCATTCCTCCCTAACCTTCTCTCTATTCTCTCTGCTCCCTATCCCTTTCTCTTTCCTATCTCTGCTCCCTAACCCTCTCTCTATCGTCCTGCTCACTAACCCTCTCTCTATCCCATATCTGCTCCCTAACCCTCTCTATCCTATCATTCCTCCCTAACCCTCTCTCTATCCCATATCTGCTCCCTAAACATCTCTATCATATCATTCCTCCCTAGCCCTCTCTCTTTCCTATCTCTGCTCCCTAACCCTCTCTCTATCCTATCTCTCCTCCCTAACCCTCTCTATCTTATCTCTCCTCCCTAACATTCTCTCTATCCCATCTCTGCTCCCTAACCCTCTCTATTCTATCATTCCTCCCTAACCCTCTCTCTATCCTATCTCTGCTCCCAAACCCTCTCTCTATCCTATCTCTGCTCCCTAACCCTCTCTATCCTATCATTCCTCCCTAACCCTCTCTCTATCCCATCTCTGCTCCCTAATCCTCTCTCTATCCTATCTCTGCTCCCAAACCCTCTCTCTATCCTATCTCTGCTCTCTAACCCTCTCTATCCTATCATTCCTCCCTAACCCTCTCTCTATCCCATCTCTGCTCCCTAACCCTCTCTTTCCTATCTCTGCTCCCTAACCCTCTCTCTATCCTATCTCTCCTCCCTAACCCTCTCTATCTTATCTCTCCTCCCTAACACTCTCTCTATCCCATCTCTGCTCCCTAACCCTCTCTATCCTATCATTCCTCCCTAGCCCTCTCTCTATCCCATCTCTGCTCCCTAACCCTCTCTATCTTATCTCTGCTCCCTAACCCTATCTATCCTATCATTCCTCCCTAACCTTCTCTCTATTCTCTCTGCTCCCTATCCCTTTCTCTTTCCTATCTCTGCTCCCTAACCCTCTCTCTATCGTCTCTGCTCACTAACCCTCTCTCTATCCCATATCTGCTCCCTAACCCTCTCTATCCTATCATTCCTCCCTAACCCTCTCTCTATCCCATATCTGCTCCCTAAACATCTCTATCCTATCATTCCTCCCTAGCCCTCTCTCTTTCCTATCTCTGCTCCCTAACCCTCTCTCTATCCTATCTCTCCTCCCTAACCCTCTCTATCTTATCTCTCCTCCCTAACATTCTCTCTATCCCATCTCTGCTCCCTAACCCTCTCTATTCTATCATTCCTCCCTAACCCTCTCTCTATCCTATCTCTGCTCCCAAACCCTCTCTCTATCCTTTTTCTGCTCCCTAACCCTCTCTATCCTATCATTCCTCCCTAACCCTCTCTCTATCCCATCTCTGCTCCCTAACCCTCTCTCTATCGTCTCTGCTCCCTAACCCTCTCTCTATCCTACCTCTGCTCCCTCTCACCCTCGTTTATCATACATCGCTGCTTTCTCTAAGCCTCTTTCATTTCTATTACTTTACCACTGTTCTCTATTATCCTCTATTATTTAAAGCCATCATTGCTCTTTCTAACCCTCTATTCTATCGTACATTACTACTCTCTAAATCTTATTCTATTATACCATACATTAACGATCTCTAATCCTCTCTCCATTATATCATTATATCCCTAACCCTCTCTCTATTCCATCATGCTTCAGTGCTCTCTATCATTCTCTTTTTTTCTATAATACATCCCTGCTCTCTCCAATGCTACTTTCTATTCATGTATCACTACTCTCTCTAACATTATCTCTGTTCTATCATTTTTTCTCTATATTCTAGTAATACATCACTGCCGTTTCTATTCCTCTGTATTGTAAAATTATTTCATCGCTCTCTATAAGACATTTTCTATCATACATGGCTACTTTCTCTACTCCCCTCTCTATTCTATCATACATCTATCCACTCCCTGACCCTCTCTCTATTATATACAGTACCTCTACTCTTCCTATTTTATCTGACATCACAGCTCTCTAACCAATTCTATATACTATTATTCCATCACTATTCTCTATAATCTTCTCTCTATATTATGATACACTACTCTCTATAACCCTCTCTCTATTGTGATATATCACTGGTTTCCTAACCTGCTCTCTATTAAGTTGTACATCGTTACTCTCTATAACTGTCTTTATTCTGTAATACATCCCTGCTCTCTGTAACCCTCTTTCTATCCGATCATACAATGGGGAAAATAAGTATTTGATACACTGCTGATTTGGCAAGTTTTCCTATCTACAAAAAATGGAGAGGTCTGTAATTTTTATCGTAGGTACACTTCAACTGTGAGAGATAGAATCTAAAAAAATCCAGAAAATCACATTGTATGATTGTTACATAATTTAATTTCATGAAATAAGTATTTGATCACCGACCAACCAGCAAGAATTCTGCCTCTCACCAACCTGTAAGTTTTTCTTTAAGAAGCCTCCTACTCTGCACTCATTACCTGTATTAATTGCACCTGTGTGAACTTTTTACCTGTATAAAAGACACCTGTTCACACACTCTAACCTCTCCACCATGGCCAAGACCAAAGAGCTGTCTAAGGACACCAGGGACAAAATTGGAGACCTGCACAAGTCTGGGATGGGCTAGTGGACAGTATGCATCAGCTTGGGGAGAAGGCAACAACTGTTCGTGCAATTATTGAAAAATGAAGAAACACAAGACGACTGTCAGTCTTCCTGGGTCTGGATCTCCATGAAAGATTTTGCCTCGTCGGTTAAGGATGGTTCTGAGAAAAGTCAGAAATCAGCCCAGAACTACACGGAGGACCTGGTCAATGATCTGAAGAGAGCTGGGACCACAGTCTCAAACATTACCGTTAGTAACACACTATGCCGTCATGGATTAAAATCCTAAAGGGTACACAAGGTCCTCCTGCTCACGACAGCACATGTCCAGGCCCGTTTCAAGTTTGCCAGTGACCATCTGGATGATCCAGAAGAGGTATGGGAGAAGGTCATGTGGTCAGATGAGACCACAATAGAACTGTTTGGTATCAACTCCACTTGTCGTGTTTGAAGGAAGAAGAAAGATGAGTACAACACCAGGAATACAGTCCCAACCGTGAAGCATGGTGGGGGAAACATCATATTTGCTTTACTGCAAAGGGGACAGAATTACTGCATCGTATTGATGGGGTCATGTATCTCGAGATTTTTGACCAACAGCCTCCTTTCCTCAGTAAGAGCAGTGAAGATGGGTCATGGCTGGGTCTTCCAGTATGACAATGATCAGAAACACGCAACCAGGACAACTTAGCATTTGAAGCATTTCCAGTTCCTGGAGTGGTCTAGTCAGTCTCCAGACCTGAACCCAATAGAAAATCTTTGGAGGAAGCTGAAACTCCATGTTGCCCAGAAACAGCCCCGAAACCTGAAAGATCTGGAGAAGATCTGTATGGAGAAGGGGGCTAAAATCCCTGCCGCAGTGTGTGCAAACCTGGTCAAGAACTACAGGAAACATCTGACCTCTGTAATTGCAAATAAAGGTTTCTGTACAAAATATTAAGCTCTGTTTTAATATTGTATCAAATACTTATTGCATGCAAAAAAATGTAATTTAATTATGTAACAATCATACAATGTGATTTTCTGGATTTATTTTTAGATTCTGTCTCTCACAGGTAAAGTGTACCTACGATAAAAATGACAGACTCTCCATTCTTTATAGGTGGAAAGACTTGCCAAATCCGCAGTGTGTCAAATACTTTCTTTCCCCACTGTATATCACCACTCTCTCTAACCGTCTCTCGATTCTGTATTACAGCTTCTTCTAGCCTCTCTATTTATCTTATATCACTGCTGTCTAACCATCTTTCTAATGTATTATTCCCTCACTGCTCTCTCTAGCCATCTCTATTTATTCATGTATCACTGCTCTCTATGCTATTTTATTATTGCATTATTACTCTCTATAACGCTCTAATATATCATATTCCTGTATCTATTCTATCATACATCACTGCTCTCCAAGTCTCTATTTATTACACATCACAGATCAATATAATCCTTTTTGTTTTCTATCATACATCAATGCTCTCCATCGCCCTCTCTCTATTCTATCATTCTACCAATACGCTCTATACCTCTTTCTATTTTATAAGACACAACTGTCAATCTCTCTCCCTATTTTACTATTCATCACTGCTCTCTATAACCCTCTCTATTCTATCATAGATTTACTACTCCTTCCAAACCTCTATTTTACCATATCCTACTGCTCTCTCCAGTCCTCTCTCTATTCTATCATACATCACTGCTCTCCACAGCCCTCTCTCTATTCTATCATACATCACTACTCTCCATAGCCCTCTCTCCATTCTATCATACATCACTACTCTCCATAGTCCTCTCTCTATTCTATCATACATCACTGCTCTCTCCAGTCCTCTCTCTATTCTATCATACATCACTGCTCTCCATAGCCCTCTCTCTATTCTATCATACATCACTGCTCTCCATAGCCCTCTCTCTATTCTATCATACATCACTGCTCTCCATAGCCCTCTCTCTAGTCTATCATACATCACTGCTCTCTATCTTTCTATTCTACATACATCACTCTCATCCCCTCTATTCTATCATACATCACTCCTCCATAGCCCTCTCTCTATTCTATCATACATCACTACTCTCCATAGCCCTCTCTCCATTCTATCATACATCACTACTCTCCATAGCCCTCTCTCTATTCTATCATACATCACTACTCTCCATAGCCCTCTCTCCATTCTATCATACATCACTACTCTCCATAGCCCTCTCTCTATTCTATCATACATCACTACTCTCCATAGCCCTCTCTCTATTCTATCATACATCACTGCTCTCCATAGCCCTCTCTCCATTCTATCATACATCACTGCTCTCCATAGCCCTCTCTCTATTCTATCATACATCACTCTCTCCAACCCTCTCTCTATTCTATCATACATCACTACCTCCATAGTCCCTCTCTCTATTCTATCATACATCACTGCTCTCCAAGCCCTCTCTCTATTCTATCATACATCACTGCTCTCCATAGCCCTCTCTCATTCTATCATACATCACTACTCTCCATAGCCCTCTCTCTATTCTATCATACATCACTCTCTCCATAGCCTCTCTCTATTCTATCATACATCACTGCTCTCCATAGCCCTCTCTCTATTCTATCATACATCACTGCTCTCCATAGCCCTCTCTCTATTCTATCATACATCACTGCTCTCCATAGCCCTCTCTCTATTCTATCATACATCACTGCTCTCCATAGCCCCTCTCTATTCTATCATACATCACTGCTCTCCATAGCCTCTCTCACTCTAATCATACATCACTACTCTCCACAGCCTCTCTCTATTCTATCATACATCACTGCTCTCCATAGCCCTCTCTCTATTCTATCATACATCACTACTCTCCACAGCCCTCTCTCTATTCTATCATACATCACTGCTCTCCAAGCCCTCTCTCTAATCTATCATACATCACTGCTCTCTCATAGCCCTCTCTCTATTCTATCATACATCACTACCTCCATAGCGCTCTCTCTATGCTATCATACATCACTGCTCTCCATAGCTCTCTCTCATTCTATCATACATCACACCTCTCCACAGCCCTCTCTCTATTCTATCATACATCACTGCTCTCCATAGCCCTCTCTCCATTCTATCATACATCACTGCTCTCTATAGTCCTCTCTCTATTCTATCATACATCACACCCTCCATAGCCCTCTCTCTATTCTATCATACATCACTGCTCTCATAGTCCTCTCTCTACTCTATCATACATCACTACCCTCCATATCCCTCTCTCTATTCTATCATACATCACTACTCTCCAAGATCTATTTATTACACATCACAGATCATATATCCTTTGTTTTCTATCATACATCAATGCTCTTCATCGCCTCTCTCTATTCTATCATTCTACCAATACGCTCTATACCTCTTTCTATTTTATAAGACACAACTGTCAATCTCTCTCCCTATTTACTATTCATCACTGCTCTCTATAACCCTCTCTATTTCTATCATAGATTACTACTCCTTCCAAACCTCTATTTACCATATCCTACTGCTCCTCCAGTCCTCTCTCTATTCTATCATACATCACTGCTCTCCAACCCTCTCTCTATTTTATCATACATCACTGCTCTCCTATCCCTCCTCCATTCTACATACTCATACCCCCATAACCTCTCTTATTCTATCATAATCATGCCTCTAAGTCCTCTCTTATTCTATCATACATCACACCCTCCATAGCCTCTCTCTATTCATCAACATCACTGCTCTCACTCCCTCTCTATTCTATCATACATCACTCTCTCCATAGCCCTCTCCATTCTATCATACATCACTACTCTCATAGCCCTCTCTCCATTCTATCATACATCAAAGCTCTCTATATCCTCTCTCTATTCTATCATACATCACTACCTCCATATCCCTCTCTCTATTCTATCATACATCACTACTCCACAGCCCTCTCTCTGTTCTATCATACATCACTGCTCTCCATAGCCCTCTCTCTATTCTATCATACATCATACCCTCCATATCCCTCTCTCTATTCATCATACATCACTGCTCTCCATAGCCCTCTCTCTATTCTATCATACATCACTACCCTCCATATCCCTCTCTCTATTCCATCATACATCACTGCTCTCCATAGCCCACTCTCTATTCTATCATACATCACTGCTCTCCATATCCCTCTCTCTATTCTATCATACATCACTACCCTCATATCCCTCTCTCTATTCTATCATACATCACTACTCTCCACAGCCTCTTTCTATTCTATCATACATCACTGCTCTCCACAGCCCTCTCTCTAATCTATCATACGTCACTACTCTCCATAGCCCTCTCTCTATTCTATCATACATCACTACTCTCCACAGCCCTATCTCTGTTCTATCATACATCACTGCTCTCCATAGCCCTCTCTCTATTCTATCATACATCACTGCTCTCCATAGCCCTCTCTCTATTCTATCATACATCACTGCTCTCCACAGCCCTCTCTCTATTCTATCATACATCACTGCTCTCCATAGCCCTCTCTCTATTCTATCATACATCACTACCTCCATATCCCTCTCTCTATTCTATCATACATCACTGCTCTCCATAGCCCTCTCTCCATTCTATCATACATCACTACTCTCCATAGCCCTCTCTCTATTCTATCATACATCACTACTCTCCATAGCCCTCTCTCTATTCTAACATACATCACTGCTCTCCACAGCCCTCTCTCTATTCTATCATAATCACTGCTCTCCATAGCCCTCTCTCTATTCTATCATACATCACTGCTCTCCACAGCCCTCTCCATTCTATCATACATCACTACTCTCCATAGCCCTCTCTCTATTCTATCATACATCACTGCTCTCCATAGCTCTCTCTCTACTCTATCATACATCACTACTCTCCATAGCCCTCTCTCTATTCTAACATACATCACTGCTCTCCACAGCCCTCTCTCTATTCTATCATACATCACTGCTCTCCATAGCCCTCTCTCTATTCTATCATACATCACTGCTCTCCATAGCCTCTCTCTACTCTATCATACATCACTCTCTCCATAGCCCTCTCTCTATTCTAACATACATCATGCTCTCCACAGCCCTCTCTCTTTCTATCATACATCACTGCTCTCCATAGCCCTCTCCTATTCTATCATACATCACTACCTCCATATCCCTCTCTCTATTCTATCATACATCACTGCTCTCCATAGCCCTCTCTCTATTCTTCATATCATCACTGCTCTCCATAGCCCTCTCTCTATTCTATCATACATCACTGCTCTCCATAGCCCTCTCTCTATTCTATTCATACATCACTACTCTCCACAGCCACTCTCTCTATTCTATCATACATCACTACTCTCCACAGCCCTCTCTCTATTCTATCATACATCACTGCTCTCCATAGCCCTCTCTCTATTCTATCATACATCACTACTCTCCACAGCCCTCTCTATTCTATCATACATCACTGCTCTCCACAGCCCTCTCTCTATTCTATCATACATCACTACTCTCCACGGCGCTCTCTCTATTCTATCATACATCACTGCTCTCCACAGCCCTCTCTCTATTCTATCATACATCACTGCTCTCCACAGCCCTCTCTCTATTCTATCATACATCACTGCTCTCCATAGCCCTCTCTCTATTCTATCATACATCACTACTCTCCATAGCCCTCTCTCTATTCTATCATACATCACTGCTCTCCATAGCCCTCTCTCTATTCTATCATACATCACTGCTCTCCATAGCCCTCTCTCTATTCTATCATACATCACTACTCTCCACAGCCCTCTCTCTATTCTATCATACATCACTGCTCTCCACAGCCCTCTCTCTATTCTATCATACATCACTGCTCTCCATAGCCCTCTCTCCATTCTATCATACATCACTGCTCTCTATAGTCCTCTCTCTATTCTATCATACATCACTGCTCTCCATAACCCTCTCTCTATTCTATCATACATCACTACCCTCCATAGCCCTCTCTCTATTTCATCATACATCACTGCTCTCCACAGCCCTCTCTCTATTCTATCATACATCACTGCTCTCCACAGCCCTCTCTCCATTCTATCATACATCACTGCTCTCTATAGTCCTCTCTCTATTCTATAATACATCACTACTCTCCACAGCCCTCTCTCTATTCTATCATACATCACTGCTCTCCATAGCCCTCTCTCTATTCTATCATACATCACTGCTCTCCACAGCCCTCTCTCTATTCTATCATACATCACTGCTCTCCACAGCCCTCTCTCCATTCTATCATACATCACTGCTCTCTATAGTCCTCTCTCTATTCTATCATACATCACTGCTCTCCATAACCCTCTCTCTATTCTATCATACATCACTACCCTCCATAGCCCTCTCTCTATTCTATCATACATCACTGCTCTCCACAGCCCTCTCTCTATTCTATCATACATCACTGCTCTCCACAGCCCTCTCTCCATTCTATCATACATCACTGCTCTCTATAGTCCTCTCTCTATTCTATCATACATCACTACTCTCCACAGCCCTCTCTCTATTCTATCATACATCACTGCTCTCCACAGCCCTCTCTCTATTCTATCATACATCACTACTCTCCACAGCCCTCTCTCTATTCTATCATACATCACTACTCTCCACAGCCCTCTCTCTATTCTATCATACATCACTGCTCTCCATAGCCCTCCCTCCATTCTATCATACATCACTGCTCTCTATAGTCCTCTCTCTATTCTATCATACATCACTGCTCTCCATATCCCTCTCTCTATTCTATCATACATCACTGCTCTCTATAGCCCTCTCTCTATTCTATCATACATCACTACCCTCCATATCCCTCTCTCTATTCTATCATACATCACTACTCTCCACAGCGCTCTCTCTATTCTATCATACATCACTGCTCTCCATAGCCCTCTCTCTATTCTATCATACATCACTACCCTCCATATCCCTCTCTCTATTCTATCATACATCACTACTCTCCACAGCGCTCTCTCTATTCTATCATACATCACTACTCTCCACAGCGCTCTCTCTATTCTATCATACATCACTACTCTCCACAGCCCTCTCTCTATTCTATCATACATCACTGCTCTCCATAGCCTCTCTCCATTCTATCATACATCACTGCTCTCTATAGTCCTCTCTCTATTCTATCATACATCACTGCTCTCCATAGCCCTCTCTCTATTCTATCATACATCACTACTCTCCATAGCCCTCTCTCTATTCTATCATACTTCACTACTCTCCACAGCCCTCTCTCTATTCTATCATACATCACTGCTGTCCACAGCCCTCTCTCTATTCTATCATACATCACTGCTGTCCACAGCCCTCTCTCTATTCTATCATACATCACTGCTGTCCACAGCCCTCTCTCTATTCTATCATACATCACTGCTCTCTAAGTCCCTCTCTCTATTCTATCATACTTCATTGCTCTTTCTAACCTTCTCTTGCCTATCACATGTCACTGTTCTCTGTAACCCTCTTTATATTATATATTTTCCCTCTCTAACTTATCACACCATCAATGATCTCTCTAACCCTTTCTCTGTTATATGACCACTCTCTAATATTTATTTTATTTACTCGCTGTACAGACATCATCATAACGGTCCCCATCGGGGCTGACAATCTGCATTCTCTATCAGGATCTCTTTGTAGTGTGGGAGGAAACCGGAGGAAACTCACACAAACAAGGCCAGAACATACAAAGCACTTGCAGATGTCGCCCCTATTCATCACTCTCTACTATTTATCTGGTATCACTGTTCTCTCTATTCTATCCTACATAGTGTTGCTGTGCAGGGAATAAGCCTAAGGGACTTTCACCCTTTTGTTCTCAAGATATCTGAGATTGGACTCCCCTGGACTCCTGTTACCCGACAACTATAATGTTCTGCTTTAATATCTAATATATATATATATTATATATATATATATATATATATATATATATATATATATATATATGCCATAACATTACAGGATGGAACCACCCCCTTAATATTGTCAACCCATAAATTAGATATCAACAACAATATGCCAAAAAGACTTGTTAAAATCTATGTTGACTGCATGTAGCAAAGCCAACAAGTTATACTTGCAAATCTTGTTTTTCTACTTTTTGCAGTATCATCCACTAGATGGAGCAGTGTCTGCAAAATCACATTGCACAATAATGTTCCCAAATGCTGAGTGCAGCAAATTCTTACAGATTGTTCCCACGAGAAAGCAAATCGAAGATCTTTGAAGTAAGGTGTACTAGTATAGTAAGTAGTGTTGAGCGATATTGCTCGATATCTAAAAATATCGTATCGAATTGATCGCCGATAGCACTAAATATCGTCGATATCCGATTTCGATACCGGAAGTCCATGTAAGTCTATCGGAACAAAATATCGCAACAAAAAAAACCCTTTCTTTCATTGTAAACACAAAATATACACACATAGAATACATATATATATATATATATATATATATATATACATGTCATTGTGACATATATATATACATATATTTATAGTTTATACACTTCTACATAGTAAAATAGACTCTGATTCAATTGCCGGGTAAAGCCGTGACATACCCCATAGAAGTCGACGGGCTCGGTGCCGAGTACCCCGAAAACCTCTGGCTCTGTGCGACTCAACTTGGGCGTCACGAACAGGATTCTGTAGCTCGCTATAAGCGAGTCCTGTGTGCCTGAATTGAACTGGTTTTGTGCTTGAGAATTGCTAAAATCATCAGAGAATGTATTTGCCATTTTTCCGCCATATCTGCGTCACGACGAGGCACTGGTGAAGAAGAAGGGCTTGCTCTTCATGGGTGTCACTCACTCAGTGGCGCAAAAACGATGGCTCACTTAAATGGTACTGCAATGTAAGATCGTGCCCCACAGCTCTTCAGTTCCGCCTCCTCATCCTCCTCAGTGTGCGGAAACTAACACGAAGGTCCCGCCTCACTACAAAAGAGGGGCCCTCTCCAGATGCTAATGACACATGTGACTTGGCAGAGATGGCTAATGGACACGAGCAGAAGTGTGAAGGGATGGAGCAGTCAGAGCTCTCCCCCCACGGAAGCGACCCGATCGCCACGGAATCACCGTTGGGCACCCGGCCTGGAAACCCTCCTACGCTGCAAGAAGCGAAGGATACCCTAAGAGGCCTGGCCCGGCATCGGGAGGAGGTCGCCAGGATGGAAGCCAGCTGGCGTGCCCTAAAAATAAACTTGGAGCGGCGCCAATCCCTCTTACCTGAAGTGTCTGTACCGGAAGGTGAGGCACCCGTTCTAGTAGAGGAGTCCTTGCAATGTGATCCGGTTGACGTTGTCGCAGTGGAGGCACCCGTTCCTGCAAAAACCGCAGCACTGTCAGCAGCACCCCAGATCCCGCTGTCTGCCCCCGTCGCTGAGACAGAAGAAGCGACACCCGTCTCATGGAGGAGGCCGCGCAGGCACCAGAGGTCTACCTGCCTGTACCGGAGCCCCGACTGTCATCTGTTCCAGAGCCGGCTGCTTCCTCCGCAGGGGAGCGCCGCCAGGACTGGGGGGCGACAGGAGAGCTGCCGCAAACCGGACACTGTAAGCTGCAGTGGAGTGGTGGAGACATGGAGCTGCTGGTGGAGGAGAATTTCAACCGGCGTCAGGAGGAAGAGTGGAGACGTTGGGAGCAGGAAGCAGAGCGACAAAGGGAGCAGCGAGAAACCCTAAAACTTCGCCAACGTCAGGTGGAGAAGGACCGGGCAGATAAGGACCGGATGAGAAAGGATAAAGGAACCCTGTGTGAGCTGCGGCGTAAGGGTGCAGTACGGAGCTTTAAATTGAAAGGTGGTTGGGGCTTCATCAAGGAGCCTGGACTTTATTTAGAAGTCTTTGTGACCCGGCGGGACGTGGAGGCTCACCTCCCAGAAGGACACCCGGGGAGGGACCTGTTGCCAGGAGACTTGGTGACTTACACCCGACACTGGGGTTACAATGGGTGGTACGCCCTAAATGTTACCAGGTGCGACCCCTACTCCCCAGTGTGTCAGGAACCTGTGAGACCCTCGGAGCCTTCAGCCTCCCACATCCAGGCCTCTGCAAAAGTGCCCACCCCACGCCGTAAATCTCCCAAGCCTCCCTCAGTGGTCTCCTCAGCAGCCCCAGCTATGGACATGATAAGTATAGCTGGCCCGTACCCGGCGCCTGTTAGGCACCCTGGGGTTCGTACAGTCCGGGACATAGGGTTCCAGACCCGGAGGGAGATGAAAGAGGTGGCCACACAGACCCAGATAGCGGGTCACGACTTGACTGTACAGGCCACACGACGTCATCAGGTCCTGGTGGTCCTTGGTGTCTCGGATGTTTGGCAAGCATCAGAAGAGTACCAGGTGGTACCTGGAACACCCCTGCCAAAGAATTATAAATAACCCGGACAGGGTCACTGTATGTAAATAGTTAAATTGTTTATGTACCCGGACGGGTGAATGTTCCTAAAAAAGTTTTTTAATTTAATAAAAAAAAAAAAAACACAGTTTTAATTTCTTTTATTACTGTCTCATCCTGCGACGCCATCGATCTCCTGTAAAAAAATGAAAATAAAAAAAAAAAGTATACCACCTGTCCGACGCAGTCCATAGTAACGAGTGTCCCACGACGATCCAGCTCTGCTACATCAGAATGACAGGCAGAGCCTGACATCCGGCGCAGCACAGCTGATTACCTGCTTCCCCGGCGGTGACGTCATCGGACTGACTGCTTTACGGCCGGGATTACCCAGCAGTCACTGCAGTTATCGCGAAAAACTGCATGTGACCGCCAGGGAGAAGATAATGGCGGCCATCAAGCAGTCCAGGACGTGACCGCCGGAGATCTTCTGCCAGGTAAGTGCCGCTGACCTGACCTGACAGACCCGACCGACGGACACTCACAGTGACAGTGACAAATCCGATTCCGGTATTCGATAGGACGAAAATATCGAAACGAATTATCGAAAGGCCGATAGAGCTAATATCGCCGATAGCCGATATTTGCATTATCGTATCGCTCAACACTAATAGTAAGTGGGTACAAATACGATTTCAGACCAATAATAATAATCATCATCAAAACAGCAAGCATGGTCTGCAGATGATGGGCTGCAGCGGTCACCTGACTGTGATCAAAACATCATATCTGCAGGATAGCTATGAATCCAGTAGGCTCTCTGGAGTGGGGGGCAATATGATATGTCTAAGAATTATATGTCAATTATTAAAAGTATCCTGAACTTTCTGCCATTTTTTAAAAAAAAAAATCTTGAAATTTTGGGAGAGTCCCTTTAAATTTGATGAATGAAAAAAAAATGGTCAGGAATGGAGTAAATATGATACTGACTCCTGCATGAACTCGGTTACACACACATCTGCGTGCTCACTACTTATACATGTATACGTATGCTCACTCCCTATGTCAGTGTACATGCATACGCACTATATCATATGTCACCTAATACATAGCAAACCTGTCACTTAATTTTTTTCTTTGTGGTTTACCTATAACACAATAATTGCAATACTGCATGCAAACCTGTAAAAAAAAAATAGTTTTTCTGAGCATCCATACAGAGAAAATATCAGAAGTGGCTGGAATAGTCGGGGTTCCTTAGCCATACTGGCCATACGATAAACACTGCTTATCCTTGTTGCATTTTGTAACAGCTGCAGGCTTGTGCTGGAAGCTTTTGTGGAGCGGACTGTGCAAATTGCCAGAGTTTGATCACACTGTACTGTACAAATTTGGTTTGCGTTATTTTTTTTTCCCCATTATCCTCCATGTTGTGATTTTATATGGTTTCTATAAATTCAAAGTAAAACATTTAATTCTCCCACAACGTCTGAGTGATGATTCTGCTGAAAGCTGAAATCTGCAACAGTTTCATCATATTCTCTACTATGACATACTTCTGACAATGTACTTACACTTATGAAATATTAATGTATTGAAAGCCTTTTTTGACGCTGCAGAGTATGAATGTGGCAGCAATTATTGAACGGTAATTGCTAATATCAGCTCCTCGGGGAATGTTCTAATAGTTACATAGAAGAACGGTATGTACTGATGGAGAAATGTGATGTAATTCTCCCCCGCCTCTGGTACTGGGTGAATGAATCAGCAGCAAAATTGTAGTTGATGATTTTTTTTATAATAAAATCTATAATTAATGGTGTGGATGGATTGATAGAATTAGCATACAGTTAGCAGGAATATATGGAAGGCATTGGTACAGTAAATGAGTAGGGAAAAGCTCAGTGAGAAGTTTACGAGAGACCTTTCTGCTCAGGGAGAAAAGAGTCCAGGTGCTTTGTCAGTGGCTGCTGTCTGGGGGGAAAGTCTATGGTTTATGGGTATACATACAATGTATCATTTAAACATTTAGTATATAAGATATATAATTGATAATATTGATAATATACCAATTAGCCTTATAGGCTCATGCATGTAGAAAAAGTAATTAAACTCTCATTGACTTAGGGTTGTAAAAATGGGCTCCAAAAAAGTTTCTGGGCGTCCCAAAATGACTGAAAAGCAGCACTGGTGACGTGAGCTCAATTTTGACATAGTGAAGTGATTATGACGATATCTATTCATGAATATTCAGATCCTGGATTATCTAGAACTGAATCCTATTCCACGAAAGTAGACTGTATCAGCGCTAAGGAACATTTATTAAAGCTTAGTAATAACAACATCATTGCAGAATTCAAAGAGGAAGAAATGGGAATGTAAGGGGTAAAAAAGACGAACTGGAAAAAGAGAGAGGCACCAATGGCGAAAGGAAAAGACGAAGGATCCAGTAAGGGAAAGAAAAAGAATTGGAATGAAAAAGTAAAGAGGGATGAAAGAAAAATGGAAACTAACTATAAAAGAGAAATGAAAGAAAGGGAAGGGAAGGAAACATGATAAGTGGAGGAAATGAGAACGGAATGTGAAAGAAAGGAAAACGGAAATGTTTACAGGAAAAAAGAGGGAGTACAACAAAGGAAAAATGATAAAAAATGGAAAGGAATAGGGAAATGAAGGAATAGAAAGTAACAGGAATGGAGATAATAATCAAAATGAAGGGGAGGAAATTAAATAAGAAAATAAGATAACTGGAAGAAGAGGGAAAGGAAAACAAATAAAAGGAAGTGAAAGCCGAAATAGAGTCCAAAAGTATAAAAAGGGAGATAAGGAAGGAAGAGAGAAAGAAAAAAGAAAGAACAAAAGCAAAAAAGAAAGGGAGATAAGGAAGGAAGAGAGAAAAAAGGAAGAAAGAAAGAAAGAAAGTAAGAAAGAAAGCGAAAAAAGAAAGGAAGAAAGGAAAGAAACAAAGAAAGAAAATATCAAAGAAAATTAAATTGAAGAGAAAATAAAATGGGAAGGAAAAGTAGAGAGAACACGAAAGAAAGGGAATGAAAAATTAAAGAGAAGAGAAATGAAAATGTTTATAGAAAAAACACATGGAGAAATGAGGGATCGGAATAGAAAAGAAGGAAAAAAATATTGAAAAAATAAGGATTGGAACGGATGGGAGTCAAAGTAACAAGAAAGAGAAGGAAAATAAAATGGAGCTGAAATAAAATAGAAAATGGAAAGAAATAGAAGAAGTGAAGATATAAAAAGTGAAAAAACAGGACAAGAATATTTGAGTTCAGCTTGTAAGACTAGATAGTTACCTCTGTTATTTTGTTTCTGGTGTCTATATATAGGATTGGACCGGGGATTGCTGCATTTACTGGACAGTAAGAGTCTCTGGCTGGCGTGCATTGTGGGTTCAGGGTGGGCATGGCATGCTGCAGGTAATAGGACACATTACACAATTACTCACACACTGTGTTTTCGGATGACATATAGAGTTGACACACATCAGGGTTAAATAGAGAGAACTACTACTTAGCATGAATTCCCAGTTGTCCTGGACTCTTAGTACCTGCTCTTGGGAACTGGCACTACTTATTATCTGCAGATGTCATTATGAGCCGGCATGTCACCGGCATTCTGTTCCGGTCATTGGTATGCCTCCATGTGACATGTCGGTGGTTATCACCACAGAGGTGACTCTTACTGTCCTTTGCTGCCCCCTCTACCAGCCATTATAAATAAATCCCACCTAAATCATAGAATATAGTATGTCAAATTTCTGACAGGTTAATTGATTTATATCATTTACATAGGGAGAATGGGTGTTTATGAATTTGGGTGCAAAGTTAACAAATTCGTAGGGGTCTCTCTGCGACTACAGAATATGTTAAGTTTCCTGCATAAAAACCTAGAAAGCAAAACTATGAAAAATTCTGCAGATTCTGAACATAGACCCATAAGGTGGAGCAGTCTTCAGTCTCAGCATTTAACTGTCTGCTCTATAGACTGCACAGAGTAAAGAGAGCAATGACCAGCAATTAAAGCCAAGAGAAAAATGGGGTCGTCTAATATAACTTACAATACCATGTTTGTCCTCATGATTATAGAAACTCCATGGAGTCCATGGAACGCAGATCAGTTTAGTATTACAAATTACTTTATATTATTTTGGACCAGTCCTGACGGAAAAATTATTGACTCAAGATTCAATATTATATTATGATTATGATGGGGCAATGGGCGTGATTTCAAAAGTGCGCAGGGTCAGTAACAAAACATACTACTAAATTAGATTCTGGACAACAAAATATCAAACATTTCGGGTCTGGTGAGATCCGCCTTGGAGGGTCCTTTAGTTTTGGAACACTTGTTGCATATGTGGCGAAAGGTGGGAATCCGTTTTTAAAACCTTCCTTCACAAGTTTCTCCTGTTAGTGGTTTGAGTGATAGAAATTACAATTTTGGTTTAAGGCTCTTTGATTTCACGAGTCTCCCATCTCAGATCTGGCCAAAACGTAAACCCATGGTCTATTGTTTTTTTTGGCAAAAGGAAAGACATTATAATGGTAACCTTAAAGACCCTTTATAAACAATAAGGCCCTTTTGGCGTCACTGGTGTCCATCGTGAAGCAGATCGAACACTTCCAGTAATTTTACGCAGCCACTTTTCTGCTGGGAATGGACACTGGCCATTTGGTTCCTCCTAGATTCCCCAAAGAGTTGACAAGTCTACTGGTTGCCACCATGAGAAACTTCCTGAAATCAAGAACTTGTGGAAGGCTTCCTGTGTCTAGTGTCTGGATGCTCTGTTATTGGACATAGCCCCGATTGTGTTTTTGAGGAATCATAACGTAGGACAGGAAGTTGGAGAGGCCTTAAAAAAATCACCACTCAATAACCTAGTAGAAGACTAACCCCAAACAGTTGGGAAGTATTAACCATAGATAAGACTAGTCATCTAGTAGATATACTATAAATATCTTGCACGGGAAAACACATTTAGGTGGGAATTAGTTTTTGAAAACTTCCTTCAGGGGTTTCTCCTGTCTTTCTCCTCCAGAGCTTAGGCTTCCATTCTGTGGGTTAAGCTATAGGGGTGACTGAACCACCGTGTCGGCACCCACTATATGTTTTTGACAATTTCGACAAAGCACTCTAGGTGACAACCTATAGATGACCTCCTTGGAATTCTTATTGGCAGCAGGACAATTCAAGGTTATCTAATAATTTTCCTATAATAAATGCTGGTAGATGTTAATTTGAACATTAAAAAATTCTAGGCATTAAACCAACAAAGACGTCACCTAGAAATAAGAACAGGGAATGATGATACCGACACATAACATATACAAAATTAATTAGGTTAGTCCAAAGGACAAGGCGTTCTCCCTGGTTCTTATCAGCCGTCATACCATTTGTGCTTAGAACATTGTGCTGTGTGTTAAAATATGTTTGTAATGGGAGTAGTGACTAAATACATATGGACGGCTTTGCCTCAAAATCCACCTCAAACCGGCTTGTGTCGGATCAGCTATGAATTTTTTGGCATGAGTAATGCGTTGGTAGAGCAGCAAAGTTCAAGTCTATTTTAAGTCTTCAAAAATGGAAAAACATGAAGGTACCTGTCTTATCTCTATGACAGTAGATGGGAAATGTTCTCCTCCTGTGGATGTAGGTATGGAAGACTGTGTATTAGTGTCAAATTTATGGTTGTATCATCTGGAACCTCCATAATACAAGTGCACATAGATTTCTATAGGGTTCACCACAGGTAGTCCAGGTATTTTGGCCATAATATTGACACTAAAACATGGCTGCGGTTTGGTTTTCTGAATTTGACCTAAAGTGTAAAGTGGAAGAGAGGAGAATTGGGTATTGGCTGAAAATGTTGGAGGACAAAGTCCTTAACTGAACTGAAAGAGCCATCAGTTGTCCTTAAGATGGTTGTCAGTCATTGTAGGAGGTCTTTGTTGGAACCAACCTGAAGTTGCTCATAGACATGAGGCTTTATCTGGCTGATTTGTTGTCCGACTCTTAGGAGGGGCGTCAGAATGTAATAGGTAGAACTAGGCCTACTGAAGATGCCCAACGGAAAGTCAAAAGGCAGGTGCAAAAAAAACAAGATATTTCTTATTTTTACATGAACTATTGATTTATGGAAATAAATAAAATAAAACCATGGCTACACTTTAAATAAACTACATACAGAAATTAGTGTTCAGCAAGTCTCCTCACGCATGTCAACCCACAGTCAACTGCAACGTGGTTCCAGCAAGCTTCACTCATAAAGACCTAGCCATTCTGACCTGCCATTCTGTCCACCGGTCTCAAAGGAAAAGCATGTTTCTTTCCCAAAGGGGGCTCCCTTATCTTTACCTCTGCTTTTTGGAGGACACATATTGGTCAGCCACCAACTGGCTTCATTGTTTCTTTATGAAGGGGGGGTCTTCAGATATTTACTTTTAAGGGTAACTTTTCACGGTCAATAATGAAACAAGTCAACCGCACCTTCCATGCGCACAGAACTATTGGTAATAGACTCTGCACATAGAACACCAATATCCTCGGCAGCATATGACCTGTCTACACTGGACAATGAGCTGCCGAGAATGATTTTTAATTAAGTTCACATGGGCCTATATCTCATTCATACAAACCACTTTTATTGACTTGCAGGAACTCTCTTCTGATGCCCTACTTTGCAGCAATTCTCTGTCTCAAAATGGCTGATTCTCCTCATAAGAGGCCGGTCTTCCATGCTCGGGACAGACTGGGAAGGTCAACACTTCTGGTCTTACTCAGTCAAGTTTTACCTTCAAGTGTATCCATTCCTAAGCTTTATCCTACAGTTTAGCTACCACATCTACACTTTTACCTTTTTGGTCTGCCATGGAGACTATTGAATCAAGTGTATTGTTAAAAAAAAAATGTTTTTAAAAATTAAAAAAATATAAAAGTTTACATCATCCCCTATCCGCCCCATTCAAAATAAAACAATTAAAAAATACACACATTTGGTATCATCACGTTCAGAATCGCCCCAATCTGACAATGTATAAAATAGAATTACTCTTATCAGTCAACGGAGTAGCAAGGAAAAAAAGTAAAAACGCCAGAATTACTTCTTGGTGTCTACAAACTCGTTATGACCTGGATAATTTTAACAGCAGTTCAGATTTAGCATTTGGTGAACATGGTAAAAAAAAAATTCGGAATTGCACTTTTTTTGCAATTTCACCGCACTTGGAATTTTTTCAGATTTTCCAGTACACGATACAGTAAAACCAATGGTGTCGTTCAAAAGTGCAACTTGTCCCGCAAAAAACAAGCTCTCACACGTGCCATGTTGATGGAAAAATATAAAAACGTTATGGCTCTGGGAAGAAGGGGAGCAAAAAAAACAGAAATGCAAAAACGGAAAATGGCCCAAAAAGGGGTTAACGCTTCTATCAAATAGTTCAGGAAAATCGGACATCACATGGGTTGACCCGCAGACTCCAATTGGTGAGTCATATCTAAGAATTGGCTCAATATCATACAGCTCTTCGTTCTTTTGGGATGACCACTAAGTCAAAAAAAAAAAATCACACAAGCTACCCCATAGACTATCATAGGTACGAGTGTTACCGTGAAAAACATGGCAAGGACTCATACGAGAAAATCTGATGTGTGAATGATCACTTACGCTGATAAAAAAAATAAAAAAATTATTAAAAATATGAAACAAATAGACAAACAGCCCTTTTGTACTATTTATTTATTTTTTAAAGCAGATATACATTATTTTGTATTGCTAGGTCTATGACAACCCATACTATAAAATTAGTCTTTGCTGAGGCGGCTGCAGTGGTGACATCACGACTACATCATGGGCATCCTACAGCCAATTACTAGCTTCGATATGAATGCTGAGCCCATTGATTGGCTGCAGTGGTGACATCACGACTACATCATGGGCATCCTACAGCCAATTACTAGCTTCGATATGAATGCTGAGCCCATTGATTGGCTGCAGTGGTGACATCACGACTACATCATGGGCATCCTACAGCCAATTACTAGCTTCGATATGAATGCTGAGCCCATTGATTGGCTGCAGTGGTGACATCACGACTACATCATGGGCATCCTACAGCCAATTACTAGCTTCGATATGAATGCTGAGCCCATTGATTGGCTGCAGTGGTGACATCACGACTACATCATGGGCATCCTACAGCCAATTACTAGCTTCGATATGAATGCTGAGCCCATTGATTGGCTGCAGTGGTGACATCACGACTACATCATGGGCATCGTACAGCCAATTACTAGCTTTACGATATGATATGCTGAGCCCATTGATTGGCTGCAGTGGTGACATCACGTCTACATCGTGGGCATCCTACAGCCAATTATTAGCTTTGATATGAATGCTGAGCCCATTGATTGGCTGCAGTGGTGACATCACGACTACATCGTGGGCATCCTACAGCCAGTTACTAGCTTCGATATGAATGCTGAGCCCATTGATTGGCTGCAGTGGTGACATCACGACTACATCATGGGCATCCTACAGCCAATTACTAGCTTCGATATGAATGCTGAGCCCATTGATTGGCTGCAGTGGTGACATCACGACTACATCATGGGCATCCTACAGCCAATTACTAGCTTCGATATGAATGCTGAGCCCATTGATTGGCTGCAGTGGTGACATCACGACTACATCGTGGGCATCCTACAGCCAATTACTAGCTTCGATATGAATGCTGAGCCCATTGATTGGCTGCAGTGGTGACATCACGACTACATCGTGGGCATCCTACAGCCAATTACTAGCTTCGATATGAATGCTGAGCCCATTGATTGGCTGCAGTGGTGACATCACGACTACATCATGGGCATCCTACAGCCAATTGCTAGCTTCGATATGAATGCTGAGCCCATTGATTGGCTGCAGTGGTGACATCACGTCTACATCGTGGGCATCCTACAGCCAATTATTAGCTTTGATATGAATGCTGAGCCCATTGATTGGCTGCAGTGGTGACATCACGACTACATCGTGGGCATCCTACAGCCAGTTACTAGCTTCGATATGAATGCTGAGCCCATTGATTGGCTGCAGTGGTGACATAACGACTACATCGTGGGCATCCTACAGCCAATTACTAGCTTCGATATGAATGCTGAGCCCATTGATTGGCTGCAGTGGTGACATCACGACTACATCGTGGGCATCCTACAGCCAATTACTAGCTTCAATATGAATGCTGAGCCCATTGATTGGCTGCAGTGGTGACATCACGACTACATCATGGGCATCCTACAGCCAATTACTAGCTTCAATATGAATGCTGAGCCCATTGATTGGCTGCAGTGGTGACATCACATCTACATCGTGGGCATCCTACAGCCAATTACTAGCTTCGATATGAATGCTGAGCCCATTGATTGGCTGCAGTGGTGACATCACGTCTACATCATGAGCATCCTACAGCCAATTATTAGCTTCGATATGAGTGCTGAGCCCATTGATTGGCTGCAGTGGTGACATCACGTCTACATCATGGGCATCCTACAGCCAATTACTAGCTTCGATATGAATGCTGAGCCCATTGATTGGCTGCAGTGGTGACATCACGACTACATCATGGGCATCCTACAGCCAATTACTAGCTTCAATATGAATGCTGAGCCCATTGATTGGCTGCAGTGGTGACATCACATCTACATCGTGGGCATCCTACAGCCAATTACTAGCTTCGATATGAATGCTGAGCCCATTGATTGGCTGCAGTGGTGACATCACGTCTACATCATGAGCATCCTACAGCCAATTATTAGCTTCGATATGAGTGCTGAGCCCATTGATTGGCTGCAGTGGTGACATCACGTCTACATCGTGGGCATCCTACAGCCAATTATTAGCTTTGATATGAATGCTGAGCCCATTGATTGACTGCAGTGGTGACATCACGACTACATCGTGGGCATCCTACAGCCAATTACTAGCTTCGATATGAATGCTGAGCCCATTGATTGGCTGCAGTGGTGACATCACGACTACATCGTGGGCATCCTACAGCCAATTACTAGCTTCAATATGAATGCTGAGCCCATTGATTGGCTGCAGTGGTGACATCACGACTACATCATGGGCATCCTACAGCCAATTACTAGCTTCGATATGAATGCTGAGCCCATTGATTGGCTGCAGTGGTGACATCACGTCTACATCGTGGGCATCCTACAGCCAATTACTAGCTTCGATATGAATGCTGAGCCCATTGATTGGCTGCAGTGGTGACATCACGTCTACATCATGAGCATCCTACAGCCAATTATTAGCTTCAATATGAATGCTGAGCCCATTGATTGGCTGCAGTGGTGACATCACGTCTACATCATGAGCATCCTACAGCCAATTATTAGCTTCGATATGAGTGCTGAGCCCATTGACTGGCTGCAGTGGTTGCATGCTGTGGTTGAGAAGTCATTGCTGCTGCTGCTACCGTGTCAGTAAAGACTGGGGGCAGCCGCGGAGCATCAGAGGGTAATGTACCTGGTGAATTAAAAAAAAATCTGTAAAGACTTTATAACCTAATTCTGATGACTTCTTCGAGGAACGACGGATGAATGACACTTCAGTTGTACTCGACAGCTCAATCTTTGATGATCCCCATTGTACTTTAGACGCTTCCCATTGTTTTTCTTGGCGGAGATCTCGTGTGTAGGACGTTGCGGTACGAATGATAAAGAAAACATACCACAAAGAAGCTTCTTGCCTTAGAATAACATCTCTCACCTCTACTGATCTTCGGGAAAGTGTCAAGGTCGTTCACCTGCGGTGTCTGACTCATGGCGGCGGATAACTGTAACAAGAACCAGTTTAACGGGCCCAAGGGGACAGAGGAAGTGAGGGCTATCGATGAGTGAGCACATCATATGGAGAGGACACATCAACTCCACGTTGGGTATTCACACGAAAACCTCTTATTTTTTTCTTCTAATTTGAAGAATGAAATAATGTGGAGCTAGATGTTTGTAATGGAAGGAAGGTACATGTGGGCAGAAACTGGATCAAGGATGATGGTCAAATAGGACCATAGTCAATGATTCATCTGAGTTCATGCACACCTAGGGATATGAGTTGGATTGAAAGTGAATAGGTTTTGCATCAATTTTCTTACAATTCTCCAAAGTTCCCTAAGTCTTTCAACATGACAATGCAAGGCTGCATGTTGCTCGTGCTTCTGTGAGCAGCCAGCGTGGCCTAAACGTGCTCCTATGGCTGCAACGTCTCTGACTTGTCTTCCATTTAGCACAATAGGACGTCATTAGTTGATAATTACACAGGAGCTGCCAGCAGAGGATCTTGATGATTTACCCAAGTGCATTCATGCTTCAGATGACCATTAGTATCCTCATAGATGGCCGGGATTTCTCCGTGTAGCGCTCATACTTCATACAAGTCGAGATGTTGTTTCCATTTTTTCATCATTTGTGTATGATTAATCCAGCCTGTGATTTTCATAATTCCGCCACTTTCCCTTCTCGGTGCGGTGATTGTAATGATGAGGAGTGCAGTATTGGGAAATGGATCATATCACTTTTTAACTTTGTTTTCAATTTTACATGCAACGATAAATGTAAAGTTAAGTGGATCTCTAATAACTTATTTTATGTCATTTGCTGTCGATATGCCAATAAAAAGACAACGTTTAATAGTAGAGCTAGATTGAGGGTTTATTCGAGCTTGGGTGCTGCATTTTTCATGGTCAACTCACACATTTTTTTTCGCCCAATTTTCTTCTTAAGGTACTGCCACACTACACGATCCCGCTAACGATCTCGTTAGCGTCGCATACTAATGAGATCGCTAGCTGGATCGTTTACAATATCGCTAGTGTCGGCCACATTTAGCGATGTCGTTAAGGACTCTATCGCGGTTAGCGATCTCCTTAACGACTTTAGCGGTACAAAAGTACCGCTAAATCGCTAAAAAAGGTGCCACACAGCGATATATACTTACCCAGCGGGACGCCGACGATCAGAATAGGGTCCGGAACGATCAGGACGACGGACGAGATCACAGCAGGGGCCACGTCGTTGCTGCATGCCGCACACAACAACATCGCTAACGGGATTGCTAAATAGTGACGTTTTTTAGCGATCCCGTTAGCGATGTTGTTTAGTGTGGCATACCCTTTAGGAACATAACCACATCCAGTATTAGATTTACATCTCGGGACATGTTCTTCAGAAACGTCTGATGGAGTAGACCTTTCCTGTCCACAATTGCACCCAAAATTAGATGGGAAATCAGATTTTTGAAAATCGCGAGAGGTCACTCAATACCTTTTGCAAGGTCAACACACTCTTCTGCATTGACATCATTTCTAAGCAACTGGTTGACTACATGATGTTCTGTGCCGACTCATAATCTAATGGGGTGCTGCTGTCACATTGACGCTGCTCACTTTATGCAATGATGTGACGATCACAGCAGGAACTACTAGGTCTGGATAAAGCGGATTCAGTAATTGTTACCCTTCCCAGTCTTCCCGAATCGTGCATTCTTGACCATGAAACTACAAAAACTCTAATGCATGCCCTCATCATCTCCCGCCTCGACTACTGCAACCTCCTACTCTCTGGCCTTCCCTCTAGCACTCTGGCACCACTCCAATCCATCCTGCACTCTGCTGCCCGACTAATCCACCTGTCTCCCCCTTATTCCCCAGCCTCTCCTCTCTGCCAAGCCCTTATTGGCTTCCTATCGTCCAGAGGCTCCAGTTCAAAACCCTAACCATGACCTACAAAGCCATCCACAATCTGTCTCCTCCATACATCTGTGACATGGTCTCCCGGTACATACCCACACACAACCTTCGATCCTCTCAAGATCTCCTCCTCTACTCCAAAAACAAAACTTCTCCCGTGCCTCTCCCATACTCTGGAACTCTCTACCCCAACATATCAGACTCGCGCCTACCATGGAAACCTTCAAAAAGAACCTGAAGACCTAACTCTTCCGACAAGCCTACAACCTGCAGTGATCATCAGTCTACTGAACCGCCGCACGACCAGCTCTACCCTCTCCTAGTGTATCCTCACCCATCCCCTGTAGACTGTGAGCCCTTGCGGGCAGGGTCCTCTCTCCTTCTGTACTTTGTGTCCCTTGTATTGCTCATGTTTATTGTACTTGTCTATATTTGCCCCTTTTCACATGTAAAACGCCATGGAATAAATGGCGCTATAAAAATGTATAATAATAATAATAATTCATTACCGCTCTACTTTCGCATCTTCAGGTTTGGCTTAGACTTAGAGCTCATACTACAATGCCATGTGCATAGGATCTGTACAGTCGCACATTGAGTCACTCCATTTCATGGATCAGTACACAATGTACAACCTTACTTGGCCAGTCAGCAAACTGGTGGGCTATTGGCCCAGATCTCAGGACAGAAGTACAAGAAACCTAAGACCAAAAATGGGCAGGAAGCAAAGATGTCACCAGGCTTCCTATGACCACTTGACATGAATACCTAGAAAAGAGGACTCCCTGTGGGAAAAGGGAAAGCTGATGGCCCAGATTGCTACTCGTTTAGGTTGTGGCCACCCCTATATTTTTTGTATCTCTTGCATTTTTCTATTGAGGCGTATGATGCTCCTTCACCCATGAAGCTTCTTCGCAAACAGTTGGACTTCTGGTGTGTAGGACCTGTGCGGTTGCACTGAACGTGGTGCCACAGAAAGCTAAGTTTTTATCACCATGAATCTTAATATCAATCAGTTTCTTAGATTTGGTTGCTATATAGAGGTACTCTTTGAGCAATATATGGTGGCACACTACTACTTAGGCACTGAGTAGAGTGGTGGAGGTAGTGTTATTCAGGCATTTGTAATATGGTCAGCAAATGGCAGTGATATTTGAGCACCAGACTATATGGCACTTGTTATAATTAGACACTATTATATGGTATGGTCATTTCATTTTTTTAACACAGTAAATCCAATGGAGGTGGTGCCAACAGGAGGTACTCATCAAGCCTAAGGCTGATCCTGGACTCATAGCATTGCAAGAGTTTCCTATCCTCAGGGGAGATAATAAATGTATGATTTCTGGGGGTCCATCACTGGGACACCCACCAAATGCAAAAAATAGGTCAGCGGCCACATATGGGCATTAATGCTCCATTCCTTGTCTATGAGACTGATGGAGATTATATAAGTATATCACTTGTCTATCTCCGTCATTCCCATAAACGAGAAATAGAGTGATGTTGGACTCCTGCTTCATTGCAGGATCCCTGCCCTCATCATCAAAGGCGATCGCAGTGATCTTAGATTTATCGCCTATCCTGTGGCTTTTACCTAATCTAGATGAAGGAATCTTGGCATGGAATCCATAACGTACCTCTTAAAATATTAAAATCTTCTACTAGGAATTGCAAATGAGCAAAGCCGGCTGTTTCTCAACGCTCGTTTTTAATGCTGTGCCCATCATCCGACCTCCCAGAACCTGCCTGACCAGATGAGAACTCCTACAACTTCTTGAATATGATGTTCTATTAATTTTCGGCTACACAGTTAATATTGACAAGCTGTCATAAATCAGTCCAAAAATAAAGCCCCGCTCATAAGTGATGTTTGTCTTGGCTTATAAACCCAGCATTTGATTTTTTGGAGTTTTGACCTAAATATAGAAAAAAAACCTCCAAAAATATCAATCTTCCTAAATATAGAAATCAAAGAGTATCAAGTTATCGTTTGTATCGGTAGTCAGTAATGCCGCAGACGCTTAGATCTGCATAGGAGCTGTATACCCAAAACGAAACTGACTTTTTCTCAAAGTTGCATCATTATTTATTTTAGCTTTTCAATAAAAACCTTATAATTTATGTATGAAAGTAGCTCTACTGGAAACCACAAGACCTATTATTTGTTAAAGGAGTATTCCAATTTTATTAAACACTGCAGCGTTTCAGAGTAAAATATAACTTTATTCCTGCTGGGGACTGAGCTGCACAGGAGACTAGTCGGACAGGTGGATCCCCGGCGGCTTCTCTCCTACCACTGGGCTGGAGTGACAGGTCTCTCTCTGTGCCCCTGTCCAACTAGTCTCTCTTGGGGCTGGAGGGAAACTCTCACTAGGTTTTTGCCACCTAATCTGATAGCAGCATATTATAGAGACAGAGACCCTGATTCCAGCGATGTGTCACTTATTGGGCTGCTTGCTGTAGTTTTGATACAATCACTGGAGATTATCTCTAGAGGACTTGTAAACCTGCTGCCAGGTAGTCAAGCATATTCATGAGCTCTGTATAACCCCGCCCACACCACTAATTGGCAGCTTACTTTGTACACTGTGTGCATAGGTACAAAGCTGCCAATCAAGGCAGTGGGCGGGGTTATAGAGAGCTCAGCATTCAGAGAACTGCTAAATCGGCAGCAGATAAAATAGGGATCTTATCAAAATGACGGCAATCAGATCACAAAGTGACTGTCACGCTGTCTAATGATATAACTACAATGTCAGTAAACTATTTATACAGGAACCACACTCTATACAACATATAGTTTAGCAACATAAGAATGTAAGTATAAAATAGATTTACCTGACACAATATCAGCAGAACTTAGGGTTAATCTTGAGGACTAGATGTGCAGAGACGATATCAGTTGAACTCAGGGTTAATCTTGAGGACTTGATGAGCTGTAACAGGAAAGAGGAGGACCGGGGTCTAACCTGACCCTACACTGGGGTCCTAACTAATCCCTTACCTTGGAGGTACTGATAATGGTTCAGAGGTCCAAGTCTCCAGCCTAAAGGGTATGCCACACTAAACAACATCGCTAACGGGATCGCTAAAAAACGTCACTATTTAGCGATCCCGTTAGCGATGTTGTTGTGTGCGGCATCTGCCAGCGACGAGCTTCCTGCTGTGATCTCGCTCGTCGCTGGAATCGTTCCGGACCCTATTTTCGTCGCTGGCGCCCCGCTGGGTAAGTATATATCGCTAAGTGTGGCACCTTTTTTAGCGATTTAGCGGTACTTTTGTACCGCTAAAGTCGTTAAGGAGATCGCTAACCGCGATAGCGTCCTAACGACATCGCTAAAATAGGTAGCCACTAGCGATATAGAAACAATCCCGCTAGCGATCTCATTAGTATGCGACGCTAACGAGATCGCTAGCGGGATTGTGTAGTGTGGCAGTACCTTTACCCTGTCTCCTATCAGACCCTGAACCCTGTAATCAGTCCTAAGAAGGATCCTGATTACCACCAAAGGGATATGGGCTGATCTCAGCTAAATACACAGATTAGACATATAAGACAGACAGGATAGCACTCTCTTGCATACACACTCAAACACCGAAGGAACATAAATGGTCTGGGAAATAAACTCTAAGCAAGTTAAGCTTAAAACAACTAAGGAGCTCACAACTAAAGTCTATACAGATACAATCCTATCTGTGGTCTGCATGAAGTGTTTCACTGGCAACTCCCAAAGCAGACAACCAGAAACTTAAAGGAAACCAATCAACAAATAATCAATTGCAGCCGGGAGAAACTGCACCCAGTCCCAGCACCGAGCACAGACAGAATTAACTCCCTAGCTGCCAAACACAAAGAAACAGCAACTCAGCTGTGAGAAGTCAAAATGTGCAACCGCGACGATCTTCGTGGCAATGCACACATGACAGTACCCCCCCTTCTACGAGGGGCCTCCGGACCCTCAGGGCCAGGCCTGCCCGGGTGAGTTCTGTGGAAGGTCCGAACCAAACGATCTGCGTTAACATCAGACGCAGGGACCCACGTCCTCTCCTCCGGACCATACCCCTTCCAATGCACCAAGTACTGAAGGGACCGGCGATTCAGGCGAGAGTCAATGATTTTTGATACTTGAAATTCCAAGTTACCATTGACCAACACTGGAGGAGGAGGTAGAGGTGACGGTATGACTGGTGCCACATACCTTTTAAGTAATGACTTGTGGAACACATTATGAATTTTAAAAGTAGAAGGGAGTTCCAGACGAAATGCCACAGGATTAATTATGGAACTGATCCTGTACGGCCCAATGAATCTGGGACCCAGTTTCCAGGAGGGCACTTTAAGTTTTATATTCCTGGTAGACAACCATACCAGATCGTTCACATTCAGACCTGGACCAGAAACTCTCCTCCTATCAGCCATACGTTTGTAACGGTTCCCCATCGCACTCAGATTATTCAATACACCTCTCCACACAGAAGCAAGTGACGACGAGAAACGCTCCTCCTCAGGAACCCCAGAAGGGCCCCCCCCATTGAAAGTACAAAACTGGGGATGAAAACCATATGCCCCAAAAAACGGGGACTTACCAGTGGACTCGCTCCGCCTGTTGTTAAGAGCGAACTCTGCCGAGGCAAGAAAGATGACCAGTCCTCCTGGTTCTCCGAGACAAAACACCAGAGATATATCTCTAAACTCTGATTCAGACGCTCTGTCTGACCATTGGTCTGTGGATGAAAAGCCGAGGAAAACGACAATTGCATCCCCCGACGTAAACAAAATGCCCTCCAAAATTTGGACACAAACTGAGACCCCCTATCTGACACCACATCAGAAGGCAACCCATGAAGTCTCACGATCTCCCTAATGAATACCTGCGCCAGAGTTTTAGCATTAGGGAGTGCAGGAAGAGCAACGAAATGTGCCATCTTACTGAACAACCACCAGTATGACAGTATTCCCTGACGACGGAGGAAGATCCGTAATGAAGTCCATAGATAAATGAGTCCATGGACGCTCCGGAAGTTTCAAGGGTAAAAGGGTCCCAGATGGACGGGTATGAGGAGTTTTAGAGCGAGCACAAACCCCACAGGACGCGACAAAAGTTATAACATCTTTATTAGCGTTAGGCCACCAAAATCGGCGAGAAAGGAGATCTAAAGTAGCCTTACTCCCTGGATGTCCTGCTAAAGCAGAATTATGATGTGCCTCAATAACCTTTTGTCTCAACAGATTTGGGACAGTCTCCCTGGAGGTCCTGCAGGGGCGTCCCCCTGAGCCTCTAACACCTCCTCCTCAAGCTCAGAACATACAGCCGACACTACCACCCCCTCCTGAAGGATAGGAATCGGGTCATCCGTTTTCCCGGCCCCTGGGAAACTGCGAGACAAAGCATCAGCCTTTACATTCTTAGACCCCGGACGATAAGTGACGACAAAATTAAACCTGGTAAAAAACAACGACCATCGAGCTTGTCTGGAATTCAGACGCTTAGCGGATTCTAAATACAGCAGGTTCTTGTGATCAGTAATAACGGTGACCGGGTGGACTGCCCCTCCAAAAAGTGACGCCATTCTTCAAAAGCCAATTTAATGGCCAAAAGTTCCCTATTGCCGATATCATAATTCCTTTCGGCAGACGACAATTTCTTAGAAAAGAAAGCGCACGGATGCCATTTACCAGGGGACGGACCCTGGGACAATATAGCACCCACCCCTACGTCAGACGCGTCCACCTCCACAATGAACGGCTGAGATACATCTGGTTGGATGAGAACGGGTGCCGAAGCAAAACATCTCTTTAAAGAGGAAAAGGCTTGGCAAGCTTTGTCCGACCACCTAGAAAAATCCGTCCCTTTTCTCGTCATGTCCGTGAGAGGTTTGACGACAGACGAGAAATTACAAATAAATTTCCGGTAGTAATTAGCAAACCCCAAAAAACGCTGCAGAGCCTTAAGATCCCCTGGCTGATCCCATTCAAGCACTGCTCTCACCTTTTCAGGGTCCATACGGAAACCGGAGGCTGACACCAAAAAACCCAAAAACTGAAGTTCCTGTACGGCAAAAACACACTTCTCCAGTTTGGCGTATAGTTTATTGTCTCGCAAGATCTGCAACACCTGTCTCACATGCTCCTGGTGAGACACAAGATCTGGCGAGTAAATTAAAATGTCATCCAAATATACGACACACAAACCCCCACAAGGTGACGAAAAATGTCATTAACAAAATGTTGGAATACTGCTGGTGCAGTAGTCAGACCAAAAGGCATAACCAGGTTTTCATAATGTCCCTCCGGCGTGTTAAACGCCGTTTTCCACTCATCCCCCTCTTTTATTCTAATCAGATTATACGCCCCCCTGAGATCCAATTTAGAGAACCATTTGGCGCCAACAATTTGATTGAAGAGATCAGGAATAAGAGGGAGTGGATACGGATCTCGAACAGTAATCCGATTAAGTTCGCGGAAATCCAAGCAAGGGCGTAGGCCTCCATCTTTTTTCTTCACAAAGAAGAACCCCGCGGCTACAGGGGAAGATGAAGGTCTAATATGCCCTTTGGCCAGACTTTCGGAAATATAATCTTTCATAGCCTGTCTTTCAGGACCAGAAAGATTATACAACCTAGCTTTAGGTAACTTAGCATCAGGAAGAAGATTAATAGAGCAGTCATACACACGATGAGGAGGCAACTCCCGACACCCCTCCTCAGAAAAAACATCCCCAAAATCCTCCAAAAAAGGAGGCAATGTACTAGGTACGACCGCACTGATGACTGTGTTCATGCAGTTGCTTTTGCAAAACTCACCCCATTGGCTTATCTCTCTGGACTGCCAATTAATTACAGGGTTATGTTTAACCAGCCAAGGAAGTCCCAACACAATGGGAGTAGGTAGACCCTCCAACACATAACAAGATAATTGTTCCCTATGTATTGCCCCTACCCGAAGGTCAATGTTATGAACCTCATGAACAAAGCTACCTTGGCCGAGAGGCCTGGCGTCAATGGAAAAAATAGGGATCGGTTTGACCAATACACTCAGATGCATACCTTGAGCCTGAGCAAACTGAGCGTCAACCAGATTGGCGCCGGAACCACTATCCAGAAGAACAGACAATCTCTTCACTCTAGTACCAAACACCACCTCCACTGGTACAAGGAACTGAGAAGAACCGGCGGATGAAATACATACTCCCAGGTTGTCATCCACCACACAACCTGGGATTAGCAGTTTTCCGGCGACTTTTTACTTAACAAGACACGGGATGGACATTCTCCAACAAAATGTCCCTCTTTCCCGCAGAAAAAACACCCTCTAGTCCTGCGGCGTGCCGCCAATCCCCTACTACGAAAAGATGTCCCTCCCAACTGCATAGGCTCATCCGAACAGACAAGGGGAACCTCAACATAAGGGACTTTAGTAGTAGGTGGAGTAACAACAGGGAGTGGAGTTACCTCACCCCTCTCCGAAGCCGTCTATCAGTACGGATAGCTAGGGCCATAGCAGCCTCCAGGGAAGGAGGAGACTCATACTGAGCCAAAACGTCTTTTAATTTGTCAGAAAGCCCATGACAAAACTGGCTCCTAAGAGCTGGGTCATTCCACTGAGTATCCGTGGCCCATCTACGAAACTCAGAAGCAAATTCCTCCGCAGGACGATCTCCCTGCTGTATCTTACGTAATTTAGTCTCAGCAAGAGAGACCCGATCTGGGTCATCATATTTCCAATCCCAGAGCAGTAAAAAATTGATCTACAGACTGTAGAGCCGGGATCCCGGAGGAAGGGAAAATGCCCATGACAGTGAGGTATTCGTGATACCTTCCAACTTATTTACCCTACCAAAAAACCCCTTCTTCTTTTTAAACCAACTTATCCATATTCTCTCCTCCAACGCCGAATAAACCACTCCACTCCAATTTTGGATAAATTGGCCACAGCAGCCTTTTATTAACAGTTTAACAATAAATTAACATTTTAAACATTTTCCAAGGAGGGGGTGGTCCTCGAAGCCCCCAAAATTTATCAAATCACCTTTTTCCACTCTGATCCTATGCGAAGTCTTGCCTCCAGCCGCTAAACACCAGCTCGAAGACATAATATCCGACTCGCATGGCCAGTATCCACCACAAACCACAAGTTCCATCCAAATACCAACATCCACGTACCCTTCATCTCCGACCATTTAATCCACCTAGGGGGAGTCCAGGAGCTGTTAAGATCCCCCCCCCTCCGATTCCACCATTTTATTACCACCAACTTCGAGGACCTTTCCCCCCCCATGCCATGCTGCCGCGACAAAACAAACATTAATAGTCAAACAAATGTAAAATGCATAACATTGAAATTTTTAACTATTAAGACCCTCTCACATTTAAATAAGGGACGGGTGGGTGGGAGCTTAAATATATCTGACTGGGGCACCTAAAATGGTTGCCCCCTCATCGTTACCTCAGGTTTTATACCCCCTCATAACTTGCTCCTCCTCCCCCCCACTCTCACTTGCCCCGAGCAACCAATAATCGACCCCAAACCCACTGAATTATTTAACCCCTTATGATCCCCATCCCTACTAATTCACGGTCCTCTCAACCCCTGTCTGGTGGCCTCCCTTTTAATGACCTAGGTCATAGTCCGGCCCTGCTTGACAGTGAGGTATTCGTGATACCTTCCAACTTATTTACCCTACCAAAAAACCCTTCTTCTTTTTAACCAACTTATCCATATTTCTCTCCCTCCAACGCCGAATTTATACCATCTCCACTCCAATTTTGGATAAATTGGCCACAGCAGCCTTTTATTAACAGTTTAACAAAAATTAACATTTTTAAACATTTTTCCAAGGAGGGGGTGGTCCTCGAAAGCCCTAAAAATTTTTATCAAATCACCTTTTTCCACTTGATCCTATGCGAAGTCTTGCCTCCAGCCGCTAAACACCAGCTCGAAGACATAATATCCGACTCGCAGGGCCGTATCCACCAAAACACAAGTTCCATCCCAAATACCAACACTCCACGTCCCCTTTTCATCTCGACCATTTAATCCACCTAAGGGGGAGTCCGGAGCTGTTAAGATCCCCCCCCCCCGATCCACCATTTTATTCCCACCAACTTCGAGGACTTTTCCCCCCCTGCCACCAACATAAATGTTCTAAACCCTTAAACATTTATGTCCCTCCATCCCTTCAAGCCCTTCTCGATGCCCTCCTGATAGCCAAACACCACATGTCTAATCCAATAGCGTTTAGTTGAACCCATCCTTCCTCCAAAATTACCTTCCCCTGACTCCAAGTCCCAGTGTCTCACCACAATCGCCCCTTTTCCTTACCATAAAACGAGAAATTGCTCTATTTAATTTAACCCGAGCCTTGTTAATACCTTTCACCGATCTTCCCCCTCGCCAAACTTTTCTGGGAATAATATCCGACCATACCAACAATAATTCGGAAACATGGCCCATAATCGTAACGCGTCAAATTTAATATCCCTAATCAAAGTTTCTACAAGGGCGTTTTCCCAAGTCATTCCCTCCCAAGTGAATAACTAAAAATCTCTGGAGCTCTATCTAACCCTAACAAATTTATTAAACTGGGCCAAAAACTATTCCATGACATTCCCTTTTTACGATCCGTGAAGCACAGATGTATTCTTGAAATACCAATTTGCCGCCCGTCTGGACGAATCGCTGCCCTAAGCGCTGCCAGAAGACAAACGAATGCCCCATTATCCATGTAAGAAGAGTCTTTGTTCTGGAAAGAAAAACAAACAATAAGAAAACCACAAAGTCAAAACAAAAATTCATTACTAAATTCCTAAACAAACTTATAACAAAGACGGGCGTACATACGATCGAACCTTGTCGACTCCCAACGCCCAATCCTCTTTACCAAGTCATCTCCCATACCACTTCTAGCAGCCTCCGTGGCTGCACCAATTCGAAAAGAATGTCCAAATATTTAAATTTTTAGACACTATGCCCGCTTTACCCGGACACTGTTTAAAAAATGACATAAAACTGAAAGTGCGTAAAAATGACCCCATCCTCATGTCTTTAACAAAGGGGCAACTTCAGGCCCCCGAGTTCCTGAACTTCTTTTAAAGCAATTTTACAGGGCATACGGCGAGCCGTTTTACTTCGAATAGCACCACGAGCAGCCCCTTTCCCTTCCACGTCTGTTTTTGATGACTGGATAAATAACTCTAACCTATCTTCAAATTTAAAAACACATCTCGTCTCAAGAGACCCCCTTTCTTATACCTCGCAGGGCTTACTAATTCCCCAAGCCTAAAAAGCCCGAAGAATGCCAATGAAAAAGCCGCCCTAAAAAGCATTAACTCCCATCGAGAAGAACAGACTCCCCTTAGTTCTCTTCCTAGTTCTAGTAGCACATCATAAGATACTGGCCGTTCCATCTAAGACCTTCCAACCTTTTTTCCACCCTTTCACTGCTTGTTGAATTAAAAAAATTGTTTTGTCCATTCCTGTCTACCCCTGAATTTAAGACCAAACGTATCCCTGCCAAAAAAATTATTGAGCTTCGGAACGACCATCCTGCTTCCCAATGATGACCCAAAAACAGCAATAAACTAATCTCATCCCTAATTCCTTGTCCAATGTTGAAGCCCAAAACTAACCACAACTCCCATGCCTAGTATAACTTTTCCATGTGCCTGAAGCAATGACCTATTTATCAAGTTCCTCACTGCCCCCTGGCAAGGTCCATTTGATTTACTGGGAATACCATATGACCAGATTCGCTTGAAACGACATTTCCGTACTCGCTCCAGCTGTAAACACAAAGAAGTCCATGTTAGTTTCAATGACTGACTTCTTCAATGACGCCGTGACCCAAACATTCAAACTCAACCCAGCCATAACCAAGTGCTGTATTACCCCTTAAAACCAACTGATCGGAGGACGATAACGAATTGATAGCTTTCACCGATCCTTCAAACTGACAACCAAAACAAATCTTTTTATCCGTACAAACTTCTGGCCATAAAGATAATGCCACAACGATTTGAAAAACTTCACGCAGCACCTGATTAGTCGCCCAGCTTCTCTCCTTCCACAACTGGGGGCCAATATTCAAACTAACCAGCAAACCTTGGAAAAACAGACCAAAACCCTCTCCCTACTGGTTATCAAAATGCCCAAAACTTCTGCTGCCACGACCGGCGCAATCCACAGCGGGCCTACCATTGTACGTTTCAAGAAAAGTGCCCATGTTTTAAGATCCTCCTTCAATCTTTCTGAAAATCTGATAAAATGAGTAGGGGCCTTCAACCCCTACCGTCGCCAAGGACAAGCGACGACAAAAAGCTCTACCCATCGGAATTATGCGACAAGCAAAGTTTTAATTTTCCTAGCAAAGACTGCACTCCTTCAATGTTATTTTCTTAGAAAAATAAAGCTCGGTTCACCTCCGTTCTCAAATCCACTACCTTTTCAATGGGCAACCTGCACTCCATCGCCAATGAATCAATTTCAATGCCCAGAAAGCTCAAACAAGTGACCGGACCCACCGTTTTTTCCGCTGCCAATGGCACCCCAAATGAACGGGCAATCTGCTCCATTGAGTGTAACAATACCGAACAATCCACTGAATGTGACGTCCAACGAACAAAAAATCGTTTAGGTAATGAATGCAAGAACTCAAACCAGATCCCTGCTTAAACCCGTCCATTCTAAAAACGTGCTAAAAGTTTCAAAATAAGCGCACGATAATGAACAGCCCATAGGTAGACAACGGTCAATGAAAAAACCCCTTCCCAAAAACATCCCAACAAATGCATGCTGTTGGGGTGAACAGGTAACAGCGAAAGGCCGCTTCTATGTCTGTTTTTGCTAACAACGCACTTTTCCACATTCACGAACCAATACCATTAGCCGAATCAAACGATGCATACAAAACTGAACAAACCTGGGGATCTATACCGTGTTCACCGACGAACCCTTAGGAAATGATAATGATGAATCAGCCTAAATTTGTTAGGCTCCTTCTTAGGTACAACCCCCAATGGAGAAACCCTCAAATTAGTAATGGGAGGAACATCAAATGGACCTGCCATCCTACCTAACGATACTTCCTTAGCCAATTTCTCAGAAACAATTTGAGGGAATTCCCGCGCTGATTTCAAATTTTTGGTTGATAGCCTAACTGCGACATCTAAAAAACGGTATTTTAAACCCATTTTTAAAACCCTCCCAAAGTAAAACTGCCGCTTCCCTATTCGGGTTATTTATTTAGAAATGGTTCCATCTTTTCCAGGCTTTACCGGAGTCACCCCTTTTTCCAGTGGAGTCCAAAACTCTTTGGCTCCCCCCAAAACATCTTGCCGAACCGTGATTTCCCCCACAGGATGCACATTCAATGTTTAAATTTACATTTTGACCCAAACTTACAGACTCCCTCATTGAAAGCGAAACACAGCCCTTTCTGCATTGCCACGAGTGCCCTGACTGATTCTGGCCCCGGTGCCCCTTGAAACGATTGGACTCCCTAGAATTGCTCTACTTGGCGCCGTTAACCTCATCCATAATGCTATGTCCTTATGATCCCACCTTACACCAGGCCGTGCAGCTTTACGCTGCCGGAATTGCTCATCATATCTCAGCCAAACGTGACCTCCATACACTCTGTACGCCTCACCAATCGTATCCTTTATAACAAAAAGCGCCGAACAATTTTCGGGCGCTTTTTTCCCCAATGATGCATGCTAAAATTGCGAACGCCTGTAGCCAAATGTTAAATGTCCGCGGGAATTAGCCGATATCTTCTCTTATCCTCATCCTCTTTTCTAGTCTCATCCCTTCTTACCCTGTCCAATTGAAACGTTCAAGGGGGAGAAGGGAGAATATATCAATATATTCACCCCTCCATATCTTCTCTTTCACTTCTTGTTTCAAATGCATCCCTAAAGGCCCTTCAAAACAAACATACACTTCACCTTTCGCCGAATCGTCTAAATGTGGTGACTCTTCTACCATATCCCCAGGTTGACCAAGCTGTTCCGTCAATTCATCACTGCGAGCCGCCGAGCCATTGTCGTTGATATAGACCCCACACCTTGGCCGCCAGCTGCTCCGACACGCTCCCTACCACCACTCCCTATATTGCCTAACCCTGTATTACCTAACCAAGCTTGTAATGGTGAAGCCCCCCCGGGAGTCATTCTAGATTCCCAATCTTCCACAATTCATTCAAACCTTGCAATATTACACCCATACCAGCACCAATGCCCCCTGCAGTCACACCCCCGCTCAAACCTAAATCAAACCCAGGCACCGGTTGTTCGGAAATCGCCACCCCCCCCTCACCTGACTGCCTGGGCGCTGTGTACCCAGCAGCCGTGCATCCAGAGTCCCGACGTAGCAGGTCCTCATCCGAAACGACGATAGCCTGTGATGATGCTGATGATGTGGTGCCGGAACGCGTAGCCGAACCATACTGTTCGCCACGTTGCTCTAGCTCTTGTGTCGTCCTGATGCATGTATGACGCTACGCCCGTGCTTTGACCACATACATGTGATCACTAATCCTGGGACTAACCCCTAACCCCTGTGGCCCCCCACCCCTTGCCACAGTAAAGGCATTGCTGGCATCATGTCGGCTGTTCCCCCCCCCCAGACAGCTGTACCCAATGTCATGTCTGTGCTGTTAGTATCAGCGGCAGCAGCCGGTGTTAGCACAAGGCTCGACGGCCTGTACTCACCAGCTGCTCCGCGTCCCATCCGTGCTGTGCCGCACTGCTCCTGCGTCCTCCACTCGCACCGTCATACGACTGCTCCTGCGTTCCCTCCTGCGATATTTCAATTGCCGGGTTTGAATTTCCCGCTGCCGCCGAGGGGGCGGGGCCATCGTGCCGCGTCGTCTGAGGCTGCGACCGGCGTGTAGGCCCAGAGCGACGCTGATCCTCCGCTGCTGCTCCACCGCTGCTCCCTGCCGAGCCCCCACCGCACTGTGGCTCGTTTCCACGCTCTCCCCCGCTGCCGCCGTTGAGGAGGAGGCCGACACCTCCTCCTGATGCAGGTCCCGCCGCATGACAGGATTCCTCCCGGCTCTAGAGCGGGGTGCCCTCGGCCTATTGCCCGCGCTCCGAGCCGGAGGTTCCCCGGAGGGGCTCCTTACCCGGCGCCGGACCCGGGGGGTAACTTCAGGGCTGAGGCGCTCAGGAGGCCTGGTTCTCCTAGGCCGGCGCCCCGACGCGACGTCATGCAGAGTTCCCCCGTCATTAAGCAGGCCGTCGATGGAAGCCTGCAGCCAGTCGGGTCCCCTTAGAGCTGCAGCATCCCGCAGTTGCTGAAGGATGGAATCAACATCCATCTTAAGGTAAGTACTGCTACTCCCTACACAGCTTAAATATATCTGACTGGGGCACCTAAAATGGTTGCCCCCTCATCGTTACCTCAGGCTTTTATACCCCCTCATAACTTGCTCCTCCCCCCCCACTCCTCACTTGCCCGAGCAACCAATAATCTGACCCCAAACCCACTGAATAATTTAACCCCTTATGATCCCCATCCCTACTAATTCACGGTCCTCTCAACCCCTGTCATGGTGGCCTCCTTTTAATGACCTAGGTCATAGTCCGGCCCTGCTGGATTGAGGGTCCCCTTGAAGAAGTGAGATAACAATTCCCACTCTCTGCTCATCACTCCTGATGATCGCGGCCGAAGCCGAAAATATAATTTACATGCCTCCCGGAAGGTAAAAAATTTGTCTCGCCCACCAGTGAACCTATCTGGAAGAGCCACCTTAGGTTCAACTCTGGTTTGCTCCAGGGGAGACAAAACTTTGGACTTAATGTCCGTCAGCTCCATGGATAATCCCTGCAACTGCAGAGCCAGCTGGGCTACTGGATCCATGGCAACTGGGGATAATTTTTTATGGCCAGTGAAAATGTCACGCTGTCTAATGATATGACTACAATGTCAGTAAACTATTTATACAGGAACCACACTCTATACAACATATAGTTTAGCAACATAGAATGTAAGTATAAAATAGATTTACCTGACACAATATCAGCAGAACTTAGGGTTAATCTTGAGGACTAGATGTGCAGAGACGATATCAGTTGAACTCAGGGTTAATCTTGAGGACTTGATGAGCTGTAACAGGAAAGAGGAGGACCGGGGTCTAACCTGACCCTACACTGGGGTCCTAACTAATCCCTTACCTTGGAGGTACTGATAATGGTTCAGAGGTCCAAGTCTCCAACCTAACCCTGTCTCCTATCAGACCCTGAACCCTGTAATCAGTCCTAAGAAGGATCCTGATTACCACCAAAGGGATATGGGCTGATCTCAGCTAAATACACAGATTAGACATATAAGACAGACAGGATAGCACTCTCTTGCATACACACTCAAACACCGAAGGAACATAAATGGTCTGGGAAATAAACTCTAAGCAAGTTAAGCTTAAAACAACTAAGGAGCTCTCAACTAAAGTCTATACAGATTCATTCCTATCTGTGGTCTTCATGAAGTGTTTCACTGGCAACTCCCAAAGCAGACAACCAGAAACTTAAAGGAAACCAATCAACAAATAATCAATTGCAGCCGGGAGAAACTGCACCCAGTCCCAGCACCGAGCACAGACAGAATTAACTCCCTAGCTGCCAAACACAAAGAAACAGCAACTCAGCTGTGAGAAGTCAAAATGTGCAACCGCGACGATCTTCGTGGCAATGCACACATGACAGTGACACATCGCTGGAATCAGGGTCTCTTTCTCTAAACTATGCTGATCTCAGGAAGGGTAGCAAAAATGTGATGACAGATTCCCTTTAAATAATTTTTTTTTCTAAAATGTCGCAGAGTGAAACAGACATGGTTGAGATCATACCATCAGTGCCTGATACATGCTGCCCGTGGATCAACTGTCAGGATCCCTTTAAGTGATGATTACCTATAACATTAACAACAATATGCCTCTACTTTACCAAAAATCCATATCTTGATGGGCAGTAATGTGCTTATCCTGCTGATTACTGCCTCTATACACATTTTAATACCCGGTATAGAAGCACTTTGTGATGGAAACACTATGATGTCATTCATCAATAACTTTGTATATCACCTCATAATCGCAGCAGCAGTTATAGTTTACTGTGACCTATTTTCCCTCAATATCTGTGTTTATTACAGAAGTAATTATAGGTTCTCGGTGTCAATGAAATTTAAGAGATGACAGAAACTAAAGCTCAGCTGCCACTTATCTCTCACTTTACACGGTATTTGTATTAAAATGTTTATGTTATATCTAAACCAAAGCGTAGAGCCGCAGCCGCGGTGTGCGCCAAGATGTATGCAAACATTGACTATGTGAAACGCAAACATCATTGCTACTATATAAAAGACACATCGAATCAAGGTACTTAGTGCACAAATTGTCCCCCAGCCACGCCAAGGCGACCTTTCTTTTGATGGGACTTTAAAGGGGTTTTTCCACAAACAAAGAACATTTTAATCAATAGAACTTGGAATAATAATAAGTTCCACAATTAGATGTGTAATAAAAAAATGTTCCAGAGCCGCAAGATGACCCTTTAAAAATTATAAGTGAGGGTCGCCTGTTCACCATATAAATATTATAAGCCAGGGCCATATGTGATGACCCTCTAAAAAGTATGAGTGAGAGTCGCCTGTTTACCCTATAAAAATTATGAGCGAGGGCCGCCTGATAACTCTCTAAAAAGTATGAGCGAGGGTCGCCTGATGACTCTCTAAAAAGTATGAGCGAGGGTCGCCTGATGACTCTCTAAAAAGTGTGAGTGAGGGCCGCCTGTTTACCCTATAAATATAAGCCAGGGCGAAATGTGATGACCCTATAAAAATTATGAGCAAGGGCTGCTTGTTTACCCACTAATTATTATGAGCGAGGGCCGCATGATGACCCCTAAAATTATGAGCGAGGGCCGCATGTTTGCTAACTAATAATTATGAGTGAGGGCCGCATGATGACCCCCTAAAGTTATGAGCGAGGGCCGCATGATGACCCCCTAAAGTTATGAGCGAGGGCCGCATGTTTGCTCACTAATAATTATGAGTGAGGGCCGCATGATGACCCCCTAAAGTTATGAGCGAGGGCCGCATGGTGACCCCTAAAGTTATGAGCGAGGGCCGCATGATGACCCCCTAAAGTTATGAGCGAGGGCCACATGTTTGCTCACTAATAATTATGAGTGAGGGCCGCATGATGACCCCCTAAAGTTATGAGTGAGGGCCGCATGATGACCCCCTAAAGTTATGAGCGAAGGCCGCATGTTTGCTCACTAATAATTATGAGTGAGGGCCGCATGATGACCCCCTAAAGTTATGAGTGAGGGCCGCATGATGACCCCCTAAAGTTATGAGCGAGGGCCGCATGTTTACTCACTAATAATTATGAGAAAGGGCCGCATGATGACCCCCTAAAGTTATGAGCGAGGGCCGCATGTTTACTCACTAATAATTATGAGCGAGGGCCGCATGTTTACCCGCTAATAATTATGAGCGAGGGCCGCATGTTTACTCACTAATAATTATGAGTGAGGGCCGCATAATAGCCCTCTGAAAATTATGAAATTAGGGTCGCCTGAAGACCCTGTAGAAATTTGGAGCGGGGGCCGCATGATGACCCTGTTGGTATGGTGGAGGAGGACAAGAAAAAGAAGAAACCATGAAAAACATACCTTTTTTTGCGTAGGAAGGGGTACATGGGAATACACCAGAAAAAAAGGAGCATTTCAATTTGCTTTATGTTCCGCTCCTGTCATCCGGTGGGGTTGAGAAGTGTGGGCTCACGGCCTTGGCCTCTGCGTACACCATCAGCAGCACATCCACTTCCCCGTCCTTTACCGCTTGCCTTGTGCATTTTAAATTAGGTATATAATATATGCAAGTGAAATTTCCAGTATTAATAGGGAAAAATATATATATATAACCTGAAAAGGACTTTTGTTTTTAGGTTGCAGCAGTATAGATGGAATGTAAGGCAATAAACTCTGTCTATATGCCTCTAATCCAAAACTGTCCTTCCTCCACCAGCTATTCATACACTGAATGCTGGTTATAGTGGTTTTTGTAGAGAAAGGACAGTATATCGCCCTGAAAAGGACTTTTGCTTTAATGGTGCAGCAGTGGTATACAAGTACTGCAATAGCAATTAAACCCTGCCTATATGCCTGCTCTAATCTAAGCTCTCGCTCCTTGATCAATCTCCCTGAACTGCTTCCAGAGGACAGTGTGCCAAGCATTGTGTCACCGGGTCTTGTCTAACAGCCGCAAAACATGCGGGGCGGGGACTGGAGCACCCGCGATAATCGATCGAGTGTCGAGAGTACCCGAGTACCCCGATGCTCAATCCAGTATCGAGCAGTAGCGAGCACTAGTGATGAGCAAGCCGTAAACTGGCTAGGTGCTCGGTACTCGATTCAAGCACTTTGGATTGCTTTGGCAGACATTTAATTGCTGGCCGAGATGGGGAAGAGAGAGAGAGAAATGGAGAGGAAGATATGAAGTCCCAGCTTCAGTGGTGTGTGTCTCAGTGACCCGACCACTTGAGCACCATGCGATATTTGCCATTGCTCGGTACTCAATTGAGCACCTAAATGCCAGAGGTGACAGCAGGCACCCCTCAAAGTGTGGACTAAAGATTTGGATGTAGCCAAAGCCCATAATACATTCACTTACGCCACGGGTATCTAAAAAAATGGATAACAATTCTAGAGCATCTTTTATTAGAACTCTGCATTGTGTCTTCCATCGCCAAAATTGGTGTTGGCATATAAATCAGAGTTTTCTGTCCTGCACCCTATGCAATCCGTCATACATGTGCTCTAAGACTTAGTTCTGAATTAAGTCCTTCACCATCCCCTTCACTGATATATCCATCATGGAGCCAGTCAGGATGTGTGGAGCAGGTGGAGGACCTGAGCCTGCTCCACACCGGGCATGTGCTGGCTGTGTTATACAGCAGGCACTACTTGCCTCTAACTGCTGCGATTGGTGCTACTGCGTGTGGGTTGCAATGGCAGCTGGGGGCCAATTGAAGGCACATGTTGACCACAATTTTGGTGCTCATTTGAAGTTTATTTGCTGACTGGGAATCACAGGAGATCATGATTTATTCTATGTACTGCAATACTCCCACAGCAAGTACAAGCGCAGGTTCCCATCTTCAAAAAGGACAAAAAAAATAAAGTAAAAAAAAATTTAAAAAAATGTTAAAAATCATAAAAATTCAAATCATCCTACTTTTCCAAAGTTAAAAATAAAGAAACTGAAAAAAATTGTATATTTAGCATTGCCGTGCCCGTAAAGTTTAAGCTATGAAAATAAAAAATGATTTAACCTTTACGCACAAGAAATGTTGTAAAGCAAAAATTGGATTGACAAATTTGTTATTTTTTTGGTAGCCGCACCTCCCCCCAACAAAACGCCATCAAAATATTATTTTTAGCCTAAAATTGTAATGATAAAAGCTACAGCTCATCAAGCAAAAAAACAATCCTTTATACAGATCCTCCAAAGGAAGATTTTAAAAAGTCATGGGTCTCGGAAATTGGCGACGCAAACTAACTTTTTCTAAGGGCTCATGCACACATTCAGTATTTGGTGAGTTTTTTACCCCAGTATTTGCAAGCCAAAAGCAGGAGTGGGTGATAAATGCAGAAGGAGTGCAAATGTTTCTGTTATGCTTTTCCTCTGTCCGTTGCACTCCTGGTTTTGGCTTACAAATACTGGGGTAAAAAACTCACCAAATACTGAATGTGTGCATGAGCCCTAAGACAAAGCTGTCACTTAAATAACAATCTCATGGATCTGAGAGGAACAAGTGGAAAACAATGAAAATGCAAAAATGAACATTGACTGCATCTTAAAGGGGTTAAACAATAGAAAATATATCTCCCAAATGTTATACTAGTCCCACCCCCACTACATTGACACCCCCTTTGTTAAAGGGAAAATTTAAAAACAGGTAAAGAAAATGCTGCTATTAGTAGGGAAACTTGTTGGGGTTCCTTTAATGCCAAGCGTGCATAAATCTTCTGCAATATGTTACGTAAAATGTTCTTTTTAGCCTGTTTGGATGAAGTTTTCCTGTTACTGGCAACCTGTATATTATTCCTTGTAGGTAATGGATTGCAGGGAGGAAGGCTGTAATTTCAGCCACACCCTAGTGCACTATGGGAATGCAATAACGCCACAGTTGGAATAAGCTGCAATTCCTTTCTCAAACCCTGTAATTACTGCATCCCCCATAATAAGAATAGCTTTCAAGTTTATTGCTGTGACCTAACTCTCAGCATAATGCCGGCTCTGCTCCAGTATCCAAGAATAATCAATCGCAATACATTTATTGATGAACTGGCTTTGATGTGAGAATGAGTCAAAACTATTAGGAGCAGTAAGTTTTGGTTTCAGGCATACCTGAATGTTTGGCTCCTCTTGTCTGGCTTTCTGTTTACTGGAATTGCAAATCAAGGGCAAAGGCATAGAGGCCACCACCAATGTGGCCACTGTAGGACCTATTATGAGGGACCTAGGAAGTCATGTTGGCCACATCCTCTTTACCAACCCCCAGACTGATATAACCCTTGTTAAGAGAAAAGCATTAAACCATGTAGGCCAAACATTTCTACCACTACTACCATGGTGGTTGTGGTGCCAGTAGAGAGCTGTCTTCCCGCTCAGGTTTGGCATATCTTCTCTTCCACCATAAACTAGGCCATTATAGCAGTTATAGGGAGATAGAATTAAAAGGTCATTTTGGCCACATTATGACTACTATATACCCCAACATTATTACTATTGGGTCTTTAGGGAGTGAGGGCTACCTAGTGATGTAGTGCTCATCCTGTCTACACCACCATGGCTGCTATGATACCTGTGGAGAGGAAGCTACCAGGTCAGGTTCGGAACATTCTCTTTACCTCCATAAACTAATCCATCATCAGTGAACAGAAAGTTAAAAGGTCATGATGGCCAAATTATGTCTAGCACCATCATAATCGTGATGATTCCTATTGTGCCTGAGGAGAGTGGGCTACCAAGTCATGTAAGTCATATCCTCGGTACCACTACTACCATGATTGCTATAGACGGTATAGGGCGGAGGCTACCAGGTCTTGTGGGTCACATCATCCCTATCACTACCACCTTGTTCACTATGAGACCTGTGGAAAGTGAAGAACCTAGTCACAATTGCAACATTCACTCGATCACTAAAATGGCCACGTGTAGAATTTGTACAGGACATTAGGAAAAGGAAGCATTTCCTGTGGTTTAACGGCTGTCTGATCTGATGGCTAGTTCTCCCTGCAAAAGGCACAAATAAAAAAAGCCCATCACCAGAACAATGCTCACCATGGGTTCTGTGGAGAAAGGGCTACCATATCATGTTGGTCACATCCTTTACATCCAGCGGCATACCGCCAATGGCGGCATAGCCCCAATGGGGACCATGAGTCGGGGGGCTCGCCCCTGGGGAACATCATACTTTCAGCTGATTCGACATCCTGGTCCTGGATGCCGATACTGTAGAAAATAATGAAGAGAGAGGGAGCCGTCAGCTGACGATCCTTCCACCATCATTCCCTTCTGTGATGTCTCAATGCAGAGGGTGCGATGACATCACTACAGTGTGCCTTCTGCACAGTGCCGAGGGTCAAAAGATGCACTGCAGAGATCGGAGCAGCAAGGAATGGGGAGAGATGAGTATTTATTTATTTTCAATGTGGGGCCCATTATACTGTATGGAGGACTATATTGTGCCCATAATAATGTATAGAGTACTATATGGGACCTATAATAATGTATGGAGGACTATATGGGACGCATGATAATGTATGGAGAACTATGTGGGGCCCATAATACTGTATTTAGGAATGTGTGGGGCCCATAACACTGAATGGAGGACTATGTGGGGCCCATTATGCTGTATTTAGGACTATGTTGGGCCCATAATACTGTATGGAGGACTATGTGGAGCCCATAATACTGTATGGAGAACTATGTGGGGCCCATAATACTAAATTTACGAATGTGTGGGGCCCATTATACTGTATTTAGGACTATGAGGTGCCCATAATACTATATGGTGGACTGTTTGGGGCCCATAATACTGTGTGGAGGAATATGTTGGGCTCATAATACTGTTTAGAGGAATATGTGAGGCCCATAATACTGTATGGAGGACTATGTGGTGCCCATAATACTGTATGGAGGACTGTGTGGGGCCCATAATACTGCACAGAGGACTATGTGGTGCCTATAATACTGTATGGAGTACTATGTGGAGTCCATAATACTGTATTTAGGACTCTCATAATACTGTATGGTGATCTATGTGGGGCTCATAATACTGTATGGAGGACTGTGTGGGGCCCTTAATACTGTATTTAGGACTCCCAGAATACTGTATGGTGATCTATGTGGGGCTCATAATACTGTATGTAGGACTATGTGGTGCCTATAATACTGTATGGAGGACTGTGTGGGGCCCATAATACTGCACAGAGGACTATGTGGTGCCTATAATACTGTATGGAGGACTATGTGGAGTCCATAATACTGTATTTAGGACTCCCATAATACTATATGGTGATCTATGTGGGGCTCATAATACTGTATGGAGGACTGTGTGGAGCCCATAATACAGTATGGAGGACTATACGTGGCCTATTATACTGTTTGCAGGTCTATATGGAGGCCGTTATATTGTTTGCAGCTCCATGTGAAGGGGCTGTTATACTGTTTTCTGGTCTACGTGGGGGGTATTATACTGTTTGTAGGTGTATGTGCGGGTCCATTATACTGTTTGCAGGTATACGTGGGAGGCCATTATACTGTATGCAGGACTATGTGGGGCCATTATACTGTTTGCTGGTCTACGTGGGGGGTATTATACTGTTTGCAGGTTTATGTGGGGGTGCCATTACTTTTCACTTTTTGGAGGGCAGTGTGGGGACCATTATACTGTTTGGAGGACTATGTGGGGACCATTATACTGTTTGCAAGGTTATGTTGGGGCCATTATAATGTATGCAAGCAATTATACAGTGTGAATGTTTTTGTGGCATCCATCATGCTGCGTAGAGAGCTGTGTAGTGGCCAGTATGCTGTTTGTAGGGCTGGGGGGCCATTATACTCTTTAGAGGGCTAGTGTGGGCCATTATACACTGTGGATGGTTATGTTGGGGCTATCATACTGAGTAGAGGGGTGTGTGTAGGGGCCATTATACTGTATGTAGGCCCATTATACTGTATGGAGGGCTGTGTGATGATCACAGTTGGGGTATCATATTGTGTTTTGAGGGGAAGATTGAGTGGAGGTTGGGGTACAGTAGGGTCATCATACCATATTGTGGAGGGTACTGTGGAAGAATTCATCTTGTGGGTGTCATACTGTAATTTTTTTGGAGGAAGGGTCCAATTTAGAACTTCTGCTATGGGGCCTCATGATTTCTATGTACTCCCCTGTGTACACCACTTCCATCGCTGGCATATGGGTGGTATGAAAAGGGTTGTTTAGTCATTTAAGTGCAATCCTAAATACCCTCACTACTGTAGACACTCTGGGACCTGTAGAAAGTGAGCCAACAGGTCTTATTGGCCACATCTTCTTTACTGCCACCACCATGGTTCCTATGGTACCTGTAGAGAGTTGGCTGACAACTCATGTTCGGCAGATCCCCTCTTCTAAAACAAAATAGACAATTATTGGGGTAGTGAACAGATAGAATTACAATGTCATGTTGGCCACCAACACCAACATTATTCCTATTGGGTCTGTGGAGAGAAGTCTTCCACGTGATGTTGGCCACATCCTTTCTACTACCACCAAGGCTGCTATTAGATGTGAGGCGATGAAGCTACCAGGTCAAGTTGAGCACATCCTTTCTACCACCAAGGACTAGACCACTATGGAAGCAGTGAAGAGAGTTACCAGGTCACATTGGTCACATCATTTTTACTACCACAATCATTACTATTGCTAATGCAGGTGAAGACAAGTCAACCCGATCTTGTTGGCCACTTCCTCTCTAGCACCACCATGGTCTGAATGAAGCATGTAGAGATGAGACTACTAAGTCATAGTGGTCACATAACTTCCATGACTGCCTATCGTGTTGATTACATCTTTTCAGCTTTTGAGTATTGAGCACTTCATGTGGTTTCTTAGGTACCTGATCAATTGCCTTCATCTTCCTGACGTCATTTCGAATGTCAATCGAGGGCAAAAATTAGCAAAGTGGTCTTTACCTTGATCGCTATGGAGCATGTGGAGAGAGGTCTACCACCTCCGTAACTGGTATGAAGGCAGTATAGAGAGGACTATTAGGTCATGAATTAGGGTTGAGCATTCCGATACCGAAACCCGGTTCCGATACCTGAAATCCATATGTAAGTCTATGGGCCTGTATTGTCTAACATCTTTTTCAATGATTTAGATGAAGGAATTGAGGGTAAACTGATCAAATTTGCTGATGACACAAAGCTAGGAGGGGTAGCTAATACTAGAGAAGAGAGAGAGAGGATTCAAAAAGATATACATAAACTGGAGCAGTGGGCAGCAACTAACAGAATGGATTTTAACAGGGAAAATGCAAAGTACTACATCTGGGCAATAAAAATGAAAAAAGCATATACAAAATGGGAGGAATAGGGCTAAGTAACAGCACATGTGAAAAAGACTTGGGTATACTAATTGATCACAGACTTAACATGAGTCAACAGTGTGATGCAGCAGCAAAAAAGGCAAATGCAATTCTAGGATGTATCAACAGAAGCATACAGTCTAGATCACGTGAGGTCATTATTGCCCTCTACTCCTCTTTGGTCAGACCTCATCTGGAATACTGTGTCCAGTTTTGGGCACCACATTTTAAAAAAGACATCAACAAACTGGAGCAAGTTCAGAGAAGAGCCACCAGAATGGTGACCGGTCTGCAAACCATGTCCTATGAGGAACGGTTGCAGGATTTGGGAATGTTTAGCTTGCAAAAAAGAAGACTGATAGGAGACTTAATAGCTGTCTACAAATATCTCAAGGGCTGTCACATTGTAGAAGGATCATCTTTATTCTCATTTGCACAAGGAAAGACTAGAAGCAATGGGATGAAACTGAATGGGAGGAGACACAGATTAGATATTAGAAAAAACTTTTTGACAGTTAGGGTGATCAATGAGTGGAACAGGCTGCCACAAGAGGTGGTGAGTTCTCCTTCAATGGAAGTCTTCAAACAGAGGCTGGATAGACATCTGTCTGGGATGATTTAGAGAATCCTGCTTTGAGCAGGGGGTTGGACCAGAAGGCCCAGGAGGTCCCTTCCAACTCTACCATTCTATGATTCTATGATTCTATGGAACAAAATATCGGAATTAAAAATTCCGATATTTTGTTCCCATAGACTTACATTGGATTTCAGGTATCGGAACCGGGTTTCGGTATCGGAATGCTCAACCCTATAGTCACATCCTCATCACAAGCATGGCTGCCATGAAGCCGGTGAAGGGAGGACTACCAGATCAAGTAGGTTTCATGCTGTCAGGGTAGTGTCACTTTATATAGGGACTGGTTTTATATAACCACTACAACAGGTGAAAGGAACTAGACGGAGCTTCTCTGCTACACATTAAACATATTGAAACATGGACAAGGGCAAAACAAGTAACCATGGTCCCTTATAGCAAAACTTGAAAAAAGTCTTACAATTCTTTGATCTCCACTCTGTCTTCTGGGTTCTTTTCCCAAGACAAAGCAAATTTATTACAGCAACAGCATTCCAGACGTTTTGTGCATCAAGTGTGCCCCCAGCAGTGCACAGCAATGCTCCGGAGGAATGTCGGCAACCAGAAGAGGCAGGTGAACAAATATCAAAACCCATTTCCCCCAGCATAGACTTTGCTGATTCTTGGCTGGCTTCCTAGCTGCAGGTCATACATATCTAAGTTCTTGAAAAAAAATAGTTTTGGTGGTATTTATAGTGATTGTACAATAAAAGTCAGTAAATATACAAAAAAAAAGTTCCATATTTCTCTTCTAAAGGGAACCTGTTTAGAATTTTATATATATATTTTTTAATTCCAAACTAGTTACTTTGCTGAGTAGGGTGGTGAAAGCCAAAGTCATAGAATCCCTGTTTTCTCTGTTGTATATGTAGCAGTGCTCAGAATGCTGAGCTCTGTATAACCCCGCCCATAACACTGATTGGCAGATTACTGTCAGCAAGCTGCTAATCAGTGGTGGGGGTGGGATTGCATAAATTAGGCTGATTTGTGGGCATGTGAGATCAAGTCCTCTAGTGATAATCTCCTGCTGATAAAGCACTGATTGTATTGAAATGACGGCACACAGCCTAATATGTGACACATCCCTGGAATCAGGCTCTCTTGCCCTATATTATGCTGATCTCAGATTAAATTGTAAAAACCTTCTGACAGATTCACTTTAAGTGAAACAACATGAAGGGAAATGGGAACAAGACAGCAGGGAAAAACATGTAATAGGATTAGAGCAGGTAACACTAGGATAACACCAGCAAACACAAAGAGAGAAAATATTAATTTTCCTATCTGGCTCTTCTATATAACATACAGAGATTGTGATTGATTTTTGGAATGATTACGTATGCTTCAAATACCAAATTTAAAAAGGCTTTAGTTGAACCAACCTGACATTGACCTTACGCTTACAGTATATCCAGTACAAAGCGTTCCCAGGCAGAACCAGAACTTGAATCTCCGCTTCCCCGACAATGGTGATGAGGTTGCCTTAGGCCTCTTTCACACATCCGGCGGGCGCCTAAACGGCGCCCCCGGCATTTAGCCGCAGCGCCGCATGTGAAAAGCTTTCACACTTCCGGCGCCCAAAATGCGGTTTTTTGCCGGATGGTTTCTGATGCTTGGAGAGATAAGAAACCATCCGGCAAAAAAAAAAAAACGTTACATGCAGCGTTTTTTCCGGACGCCGCAATGTACATTTGCGCCGCATCCGGACAAAACCGCATGCAACGCATTGACATGCGGCGCCATGCGGCGCTAATGCATGTCAATGCGAAAAAAGCCGCATGCGGCGCATCAGATTTTCAGATGCGGCGCTGCGGGAAAATGCCGGGGGCGCCGCAAGGGGAAAAAACGGATGTGTGAAACTAGCCTTAAAGGAAATTATTAGTACATGTGGGTTTGTTTATGTGACACAGGACTTTGATATTAATTACACCAGTCTGAATGGCGCAGCTGTAGGGATTGATGTCACACTACGGTGGTTAGGTGGACAGACTCGCTTTTCCGGGCATGTTCTATAGCTGTTCTGTGACTACGAGCTCGTTGGAACTTTTCTCTAATCATTTGTTATGTTCGGGGAAATTTATCTGTTCTGTTCAGACTTTAACATAAATCCTTTTAGCTCCTTTCAGAAATACTTTATTTATTCTGTATATTACTTGATGTCCCTATGTATTCTTAAAAAAAGTTATTCCAATGCCGTACCCAAAAAAATGCTTCCTTGCCTATTCTCAGGGCTTTCATAGAAGTGAATTGCATACACAACTACCTCTCCATTCCCTGGCGGCAGAAGATGGCACAAGATGAGGGCCCAGGTTCTTGAGATATTCCAGGAAAGTCCATAAAAATTGGGCACCTTTTTGCCCTATCCTTAAAAAAAAAATGGAGGCGTCTGTGATTTTTTGAGGTTTAGGAAATTTATACAGATTATTTTTACTGCAATTATCGTCATTTTGCAGTAAACAGTGAATACAGCTGATGTCTACAGATCAGAATTATGGGCTGGAGACATGTATCACTTATAATCACTATGCTCACCTATTTCATACAAAGGAATATGAGTTGTGGACATTTTGCATTGGGACCCAGGAGCTTCAATTAACATTTCTAGGCCACGGAAAAAGCATATAAAGCCCTACAATTAATAAATAGTAATGCAAACACTCTAATGTAATCTGAAGTGAGACTAGACCACTAGTCTAATGCATAAAGTCTACACAACTTCCCGTAATGTACAAAGTAACTGTACATTGGGCCTGAAAGCTCTTTTATACAACCACTTGAGTCAAGGGCTCGGTTGGCAGGTGCAGCTGAGCAATAAAAGGAGTAAGAGGATTCCAGAAAGTCACCTGATGTTTATACATTTACGTCTGTACTTGTGAAAATAAGAAACTTTGTAATATATCTTATCAGAGAAATTTGCTTTTTTTTCTCTTCCCAAGGTTGATCTTTCACTGTCAGTTCATGAGTGAAATCTGTATTCAGTGAAGATAGATTTTCCCTTTACTGAGATGACAGTTGGTGCTTTTAAAATTCATAGAATCATAGAATAGTAGAGTTGGAAGAGACCTCCTGGGTCATCTGGTCCAACCCCCGCTCAAAGCAGGATTCTCTAAATCATCCCAATTCTATGGAAGGGGAGGAGCTAGCGGAACACACAGACATTCTGATGCAAGTTCTCCTGATAGGACAGTTACAGTTCTCCATAGAGCTTTATGAGCTCCTACTGTCACCTCTTATCTCAGTAATGGGAAAATCTATATTCCCTGTAGACAGATTTTACCCATGAGTTGAGAATGAAAGATCAGTCCAGAAGGAGAAAGAAGCAGATTTCTCTGATAAGATCTATTACAAAGCTACTTATTTTCATGTGTGCTATTGATTTATGAAGAATTAACATGATGATTACTCTTTAAGTTTATGAAAAATCCAGCTGTGACGCTTTCAGATTCCTAGTAACATGGCTTTACCTAATGCTTAATCTGCTATGTCGGTGATTTCATGTAAATATATGATCCGGATATATTGCTAATTTGGATAATGCAAGGAAGGATTTGGAGTGTGGATAAACAGTCAAGCATATCATTACTGTGAAATCAGCAAATACTATGCATATTATGTGATCTAATAACTAAGAAGCATGGAAATGTCTTCCGCATGGATTGTGCTTAGGCTTAATTCATTTACATATAGATGCATCTGATAACATTCCTTATCCTATATATACCTGTAATTAATTCATACTCTATAAAGGTACTGCCACACTTAGTGATCTCGTTAGCGATCTCAATAACGACGCAAGCTAATGAGATCGTTTTTGTGATCGTTTTAATGTCTCTAGTAGCTGCCACACTTAAGGTACTGCCACACTAAGCAATCCCGCTAGCGATCTCGTTAGCGTTGCATACTAATGAGATCGCTAGCGGGATTGTTTCTATATCGCTAAATGCTACCGCATTTAGCGATATAGTTAACGACGCTATCGCCGTTAGCGATCTTCTTAACGACTTTAGCGGTACAAAAGTACCGCTAAATCGCTAAGAAAAGGTGCCACACAGCGATTAGATACTTACCCAGCGGGAGCGCCAGCGATGAAATAGGGTCCGGAACGATTCCAGCGACGAGCGAGATCACAGCAGGAAGCTCGTCGCTGGAAGCTGCCGCACTGAACAATATCGCTAACGGGATCGCTAAATAGTGACGTTTTTTAGCGATCCCGTTAGCGATATTGTTTAGTGTGGCATACCCTTTAGTGATCTCGTTAACGACTCAAAAGCGGTTAGCGATCTCATTAACGACTTTAACGGTCATTGCGATGTAAAAAACAGCGCACATTGCTCACAAAAGGTGCCAGACACAGCGATATAGGCTCACCAGCGGGACGCCAACGATCTAAATACGGTCCAGAACTCTAGTGAACGATCAGCGAGATCACAGCAGGGGCCACGTCGTTGCTACATGCCACACACGTTAGCGTCACGAACGAGATCGCTAAATAGTGCCGTATTTTAGCGATCTCGTTAGCGACGCTGTTTAGTGTGGCATACCCTTAAGGCATGTACTCCACACCTTACTTATCTAGAACCTGGGTCCAGATGCCTCCTAGACCAGCCACAACCTACTGTACTTCTAGACTACACTCATTACTGGTCCTCTCACAGGTGGTTCTCACACTGTGCTCCCTTTCTACTCTAGACCACTGGTCCCCAACCATTTTTGCACCAGGGACCGGCTTCAAGCAAGACCATTCTTCCATGGCCCGGCAGGGCAGGGATGGAGGTGGGGCAGGGGTGGGGCTTTGGTCATATGGGGGCGGGGCTATGGACGGAGTTGTAGTATGTATAGCAAGATGGTCCCACACAAATAATCCCCCCATGTATAGTATGATGGCCCCACAAAGTACTGATTGATATATATATATACTATACAGTGCCTACAAGTAGTATTCAACCCCCTGCAGATTTAGCTGGTTGACACATGCAGAATTAACTTGGCATTGTGACATTTGTACTGTAGATCAGCCTGGAAGTGGGAAATGCACTGCAGCAAAAATTTTTGTTTTAATTTTTTTTTTTTTTTAAAACGTTAAAAGTTAATTCAGAGTGTCATTTATTATTCAACCCCTCAAACCACAAGAATTCTGTTTGGTCCCCCTAAAGTATTAAGAAGTAGTTCAGGCACCAAGAATAATGAGCTTCACATGTGTGGATTGATGATCTCTTTTGCCAGCCTTTTCTGACTATTTAAGACCCTCCCCAAACTTGTGAACAGCACTCATACATGGTCAACATGGGAAAGACAAAGGAGCATTCCAAGGCCATCAGAGACAAGATCGTGGAGGGTCACAAGGCTGGCAAGGGTACAAAACCCTTTCCAAGGAGTTGGCCTACCTGTCTCCACTGTTGGGAGCATCATCCGTAAGTGGAAGGCTTATGGAACTACTGTTAGCCTTCCACGGCCTGGACAGCCTTTGAAAGTTTCCTCCCGTGCCGAGGCCAGGCTTGTCCGAAGAGTCAAGGCTAACCCAAGGACAACAAGGAAGGAGCTCCGGGAAGATCTCATGGCAGTGGGGACATTGGTTTCAGTCAATACCATAAGTAACGTACTCCACCGCAATGGTCTCCGTTCCAGACGAGCCCGTAAGGTACCTTTACTTTCAAAGCGTCATGTCAAGGCTCGTCTACAGTTTGCTCATGATCACTTGGAGGACTCTGAGACAGACTGGTTCAAGGTTCTATGGTCTGATGAGACCAAGATCGAGATCTTTGGTGTCAACCACACACGTGACGTTTGGAGACTGGATGGCACTGCATACGACCCCAAGAATACCATCCCTACAGTCAAGCATGGTGGTGGCAGCATCATGCTGTGGGGCTGTTTCTCAGCCAAGGGGCCTGGCCGTCTGGTCCGCATCCATGGGAGGATGGATAGCACCGCCTACCTGGAGATTTTGGCCAAGAACCTCCGCTCCTCCATCAAGGATCTTAAGATGGGTCGTAATTTCATCTTCCAACAAGACAACGACCCAAAGCACACAGCCAAGAAAACCAAGGCCTGGTTCAAGAGGGAAAAAGTCAAGGTGTTGGAGTGGCCTAGCCAGTCTCCTGACCTTAACCCAATTGAAAACTTGTGGAAGGAGCTCAAGATTAAAGTCCACATGAGACACCCAAAGAACCTAGATAACTTGGAGAAGATCTGCATGGAGGAGTGGGCCAAGATAACTCCACAGACCTGTGCCGGCCTGATCAGGTCTTATAAAAGACGATTATTAGCTGTAATTGCAAACAAGGGTTATTCCACGAAATATTAAACATAGGGGTTGTATAATAATTGACCCACACTTTTATGTTAAAAATTTATTAAAATTCAACTGAGCAACATAACTTTTTGTTTTGTAAGATTTATGCTTCTGTTAATAAATCCTACTCTCGTTTGCAGTTTGAAGGCTCTAACTTATTTGCATCTTATCAAACCAGGTAAATCTGCAGGGGGTTGAATACTACTTGTAGGCACTGTATATACTCGAGTATAAGCCGACCTGAGGATAAGCCGAGGTACCCAATTTTGCCACGGAAAATGGGGTAAGCTTATTGACTTGAGTATAAGCCGGGTATGCATTGTCCTCTCATTCCTATCCCGGTATGTGTGGTTCTCCCCTGTCCTTTCCAGCTCGGTGTGACTCCCCCTGCTGTATGAATGGCTCCCCTGTCCCATCCTGTATACATGGCTCGATCCCACCTCCTATCCTAGTATACATGGCTCTGCTCCCCCTCCCATCCTGTATACATGGCTCCGCTCCCCTCCATCCTTGTATGCATGGCTCGGCTCCACCCTTGTACGTATGGCTCCGCTCCCACCCTCCCATCCTAGTATACATGGCTCCGCTCCCACCCTCCCATCCTTGTATGCATGGCTCCGCTGGGCTCCCCCGTCATACTTACCCACCGTCGCTGAACTTCCCTGCATCTGTATCTCGGCGCGTCAGCTTCTTCCTGTGCTGAACGGTCACGTGGTACCGCTCATTAAGGTCATGAATATGGACGCCACGCCTATGGGAGTGGAGTCGCGTCCATATTCATGACCTTAATGAGCGGTACTATGTGACCGTTCAGCACAGGATGAAGCTGCCGCGCCGAGATACAGATGCAGCGACGGAAGGTAAGTATCGATGTCTTCTGCTTCTGGAATCCGGCAGTTGCAGCTGTCACTACAGTGCTGCAGCCGCCGGCTCCCAGTGTGTCCAGCATTCTAAGCCGTGGCTCCGCGGACCGGCAACAGAACTGCAACGGCATGTTCCTGGGCCGCGGACTGGTGGTTGGGGACCCCTGCTCTAGACCATAACCTTGGGGGGCACTTGGAATAATATGAGTAGGGGGTACATTGATAAGGACTGATGGGTTTGGTGTAATCTAAGTGGTGGTAATTCCACTGAAATATTTTGATAAGTGTTGACCAAAAAATATTAGATAATTAATTTGCTTACTATAGACACTGTGTTGAAAAAATGTGTTGAAATATTGTATTCTGTGGCCACCTAGATTTGGGGCCCATGTGAGGCCCTTACAATTTATCAAGTCAAGAGAAAACATACTAAAGCTCTACAGTTGCTATAGACAGGGCCTTATTTTAGGCTGGACCCATACTGGGGTAATATTATAGAAGTTCCAGGCCTTCCTACTAGTGTGATCACTGGTCCTTCATAGAAATAAAGATTATAGAGTGTTAAGGAGTTAAAATAGATTGAAATGTCTTCAAATCTTAAACACCAGAGTCGAAGGTGGATGTTAGAGTTGACTGTAGTGATATCTAAACTTTTTGGTTTAAAGTAGAGGAACTAAAAAGAACCAGTCACGTCCAATGTAAATGTTTCTAGAGGATCTTAGAAGTAGGATTTCTGGAGGAAATTATGGGGTGGACAAAAATATGGACATCTTGCTGGTCATTTAGCTGAAGAACAGCTTGATGATTGATATCTGCATTGATAAAAGAAGCTATCAATTATCTAAAAGAGAAATAAAGGACTTTAAGTTTTAATGCCAATTATGGTAAGACCCTCCAAGTGTTCAATGTGTAGTCATGTTTAGATGATGATCATTCAATCTATGTTGAGGAATGAAGAATCAATCCATTGTTCCCCGGGGTATAATCCACCACTAGAGATATCTGACATTGGCCTAAGCTCCCCATACATATTAGACTAATGTTGGTCAAACCTGCTGATAGTGAAAGGTTTGGCTGACAGTCTAAAGTAAATTGGGGCTTGGGACAATTGATTAATGTCCGATTTTGGACTACCGATCCTTTTGTTTTCCCATAAATAAGTCAAAAGGGTGGCTGTTTCATAGAAAACACCGGAACACTTGGCCGAATGAGAGCGCGCCTATGTATGCGAGAGCCGGATGAGATAGCTGCCAGCCAACTTATTAATAAACACACGCATGGGAGAATGTCGGAAGGAATAGATATCGGCTGAACAAACATTCTGTCAATTGCTGTCTTAAATTTATGGTCTCCTTTAGGCTTAATTATCCACTTTTGTAAATTTCTAGAAAATGCTGCCTAAGGTACAATATATAGTACATTGTGGTTGAAGGCAAAACTACCACTACTAGCTATCTTCACTGCTGATGTGCTTCATGACCTCTGTCACCCACGAACAATATGTGAAATTGCTTATTTGGTGACCCATGCCTGAGAACTTGGCTTTGTGACTGTCAGCTTAAGGCTTTTGTCGGGTAACTACATAGGAAAAATATATTGGTCTTATCTAACATATCACTCAGTTTACAAGTTTACAATTTGGTATTTTTTTTGTGCCCTATTTATCAGAAATGTCTTACAGAAAAACTTTTCAAAAATCTCAGCTATGTTCTTGACTGTAAGTCAACTGGCCATAGCAGGAGCCCTCCAAAACTGGTCTGTCTAGCATATGTAAACTCGACAGTTTCATGTCTTGTGTTAGGTGAAAGCATAGCTGAGCGCTTCACTTAGCGATTTCTGTCTAAAAGCTGTCATTTAATTGCATTGATCAAAGCATCTGAACTTGGAAATACCTCATGTTTTGCACAATCTGCAAAAACAAGAAAGTGCTGTTAGCACTTCATAAATTGTGTAAATTGTGATAAACCATGTCTGCCTTCTCTTCTGCCTTTCCCAGTTTCTATGCCCTATGCAGCTAATTAACTCTTTTGAGAACCCTTCTATTAGACGTGAAAATCAAGAAAAACAACAAATTCTGAATGAAAGTAGAGGAGCAAGAGAAACTGAATACAAACTAAAATGTGTCTATACAAATGCACAGCGAGTGGGAAACAAACAAGGAGAATTGAAGCTGCTAACACAGGAAGAGAGATATGAAGTCATAGGCATCACTGAAACTTGATGGGATGATACACATGTTTGGAATACAAACCTTGAAGACTACAACTTATTTATTAGAAGCTAGATTAACAAGAGGAGGTGTTGCATTGTATGTTAGAAAAATGTATATCTCCACAGAGATCCAAGCTTCAGAGACTGGTAGCTCTGTAGAAACTGTTTGGGTAAGAATACAGTACAAGGAGAGAAGAAGGACACCATTTTAGGTGTTTACTATAAGCTACCTGGACAGACTGAAGATATGGATGAATTCTTTTGACATCAGATGACTCTGTTATCAAAAAGTATGACATAGAGATCATGGGAGATTTTCACTATCCAGATAGTTGTTGGGAGTCTCTTTCAGGCAAAAATAATGGGTCCAGAAAATTCTTATCTTCTCTCGCTGACGACTTTATCTTTCAAAAGATAGAAGAGAGAACAAGAGGATCTGCCATCTTGGATTTAATTCTTTCTAACAGGGTGGAAATGGTTGAGGAAGTAAAGGTGGCTGGGAATTTTGCTATCCTCAAATTTTGGCTTACAAGAGGAGGAAGACCTGCGAGGACTCAGACTTTAAGGTTGGACTTCAGAAAGGCAGATTTTAATGGACTCAGAAAGAGGATAGGAAAGGTCCAATGGCTGGATGTTCTAAAGGACACAAATGTCTTAGAAGGATGAGAGATTTTGCTAAATGAATTTCTCCCTGCACAATCAGTAACAATCATGAAAAGAAGGAAAAATTGGAAGCATTTAAAGAGACCAGGATGGATGAACACAGAACTTAAAGACTTGTTAAAAGGAAAAAAGAAAGGTATATTAAACAGAAAGAGGGAGAAATATCTAAAGAAGAGTATAATGCTGTTTGCAGGAAATGCAGGGCAAGAGTTAGAAGAGCGAAAGCCAGTAATGAAGTGGGTTAGCACCTGGCGCACCTGGGCAAGTGCCATTGGAGACACCGGCACACTATGGGTGTCTGGTTCCTGTGTCAGTGACGGCGCCCGCGAGTGGGCCCTGCTACAGGCCCTGGCACTTGTGATACTCACATCTCCCTGTTCCACTGCTTTGGGGTCTTCCGTGTCCTCTAACTGTGAGGTTCAGGTCAGAGGGCACAAAGACATCACGTCTTTGCGTCCTCTAGTGCAGAGAGCCAGATGACGCCAATGCTGAGGAGTCCGGAGCAGAGCAGTGGCCAGCGAGGAGAGGTATTTCATTTTTTTTTAATTTTTTTTTACGTTTGGAGCATCTAATGGGGCCAATTACATATGGAACATCTTATGGGGTCAATTATATGTGGAGCATCTTATTGGGCCAATTACATATGGAGCATCTTAGGGGGCCAATTGTATGTGGAGCATCTTATGGGGTCAATTACATATGGAGCATCTTATGGGGTCAATTATATATGGAGCACCTTATGGGGCCAATTACATTTGGTGCATCTTATTTGGCCAATTACATATGGAGCATCTTATGGGGCCAATTACTTTTGGAGTATCTTATGGGGCCAATTGCATATGGAGAAGTATATGGGGCCTATTACATATGGAGCATCTTATGGGGCTAAATATATATGGAGCATCTTATGGGGCCAATTACATATGTAGCATCTTTTGGGGTCAATTATATATGGAGCAGCTTATGGGGCCAATTACATTTGGAGCATTTTATTTAGCCAATTACATATGGAGCATCTTATGGGACCAATTACATATTTAGCACCTTGTGGGGTCAATTATATATGGAGCATCTTATGGTGCCAATTGCATTTGGAGCATTTTATTTGGCCAATTACATTTGGAGCATCTTATGGGGCCAATTGTATGTGGAGCATCTTATGGGGCCAATTACATATGGAGCATCTTATGGGGTCAATTATAGATGAAGCACCTTATGGGGCCAATTACATATGAATCATCTTATGGGGCTAAATATATAAGGAGCATCTTATGGGGCCAATTACATATGTAGCATCTTTTGGGGTCAATTATATATGGAGCACCTTATGGGGCCTATTACATATGAATCATCTTATGGGGCTAAATATATAAGGAGCATCTTATGGGCCAATTACATATGTAGCATCTTTTGGGGTCAATTATATATGGAGCAGCTTATGGGGTCAATTACATTTGAAGCATTTTATTTGGCCAATTATATATGGAGCATCTTATGGGACCAATTACATATTTAGCACCTTTTGGGGTCAATTATATATGGAGCATCTTATGGGGTCAATTGCATTTGGAGCATTTTATTTGGCCAATTACATTTGGAGCATCTTATAGGGCCATTTACATATGGAGCAGTATATGGGGCCTATTACATATGGAGCATCTTATGGGGCCAATTATATATGAAGCATTACATGGGGCCCATTCTGTTTGGAGCAATATATTGGGCCCATCATATACTGGAGCATTATATGGGGCAATCATATACTGTATGGATCATTTTATGGGGCCTACTTTGTATGGAGCGTTATATGGGGCCCATTCTATATGGAGCATTATATGGGGCTTATTATACTGTATGGAGCATTATATGGAGCTCATTATACTGTATAGAGCACTACATGATGCCCATAATACTGTATGGAGCAATACATAGGGCTCATTTTTCTGTATGGAGCTCTGTACGGTGCCCATAATACTGTATGGAGGACTATGTGGTGCCTGTAATACTGTATGGAGGACTATGTGGTGCCCATAATACTGTATGGAGCACTATGTGGTGCCCATAATACTGTATGGAGGACTATAAGGTGCCCATAATACTGCATGGAGGACTATGTGGTGCCCATAATACTGTATGGAGCACTATGTAGTGCCTGTTATATTGTATGGAGGAGTATGTGGTGCCCATAATACTGTATGGAGGACTATGTGTTGCCCATAATACTGTATGAAGGACTATATGGTGCCTGTAATACTGTATGGAAGACTATGTGGTGCCCAAAATACTGTATGGAAGACTATGTGGTTGCCTGTAATACTGTATGGAAGACTATGTGGTGCCCATAATACTGTATGAAGGACTATGTGGTGCCCATAATACTGTATGGAGGACTATGTGGTGCCCATAATACTGTATGGAGCACTATGGGGTGCCCATAATACTGTATGAAGGACTATGGTCCAATACTGTGGAGGCTATGTGGTCCCATAATACTGTATGGAGCACTATGGGGTGCCCATAATACTGTATGGAGGACTATGTGGTTCCCATAATATTGTATGGAGCACTATGGGGTGCCGATAATACTGTATGGAGGACTATGTGGTGCCCATAATATTGTATGGAGCACTATGTGGTGTCCATAATACTGTCTGGAGGACTATATGGTGCCTGTAATACTGTATGGAGGACTATGTGTGCCCATAATGCTGTATGGAGGACTATGTGGTGCCTGTAATACTGTATATAGGACTATGTGGTGCCCATAATACACGTTAATCATCTCTACAGCCAGTGTTCGGCTGCAGCAGTCACATGCTAAACTACGCCCAAGAGGAATCATCAAGAGTGGCAAGGAACTTGGGTGGCGCAGGAAGAGGACCTGAGGAGGGCTAGTAAAGGGAGTTTGAGTATTTTAGTTTTCAGCATGCTGGGCCAATGAGAAGCAGACAATCTCTTCAATAAGATGAAGCCAGAGTAAGAAGACTATTTACCATTAAAAAAACCGTGCATGCAAATTGTGACATGTTTTATTGCATAGTAGAAAAAATATTTTTTTAATAATCTAGTAAAGAAACAACCTTGTTATTTTCAGATTTTGAAAGATTAATACAGTCAAGCATTAGGCTTTACAAAATCCAGTAATCCTTTTCAGTTTTATTAGAATAACAAAAATATAATGTTCACAGTTATGAGTAATTATGAATCAGAGTCTGTCAGCTGTAACATAAGTCTTACAGTGTAGGTATTCCAGATTGCTCCATCAAGGTCAAGACAGAAAAGCTTTGCACATAGGGCGAATAGACTAAAGAATGTTGACTTTTATTACTGAAGCAAAAGATTTACTTTGATCTGATCTGTACAGTCAGCAAAATTAAATAACGGCACTGCTCATCCAATGGGAAGAGTGTTTCAAGTGGAGTACCGCAAGGCTCCTGTCATGGGGAGCAATGGGAAAACAGGAGATGAGGAACCTGGGCCCTGAACTGCCCCTCAGACTAAGGGGAGCCCTGTCTTTCCTTAACTTGGGGGTATCCTTGATGGTAGGGAGGCCCAAGTCACCGACCTGTCCCTATCTCCTTTTAAGCCCTGAGCTAAATTCCCAACCCCCACCCTGGGAGGTGAACAGTAGTGGAAGCCACAAGGGAAAGAATGACAGGGAATAAAGTAAACTGCACCACAAAGCAAATTAACAGAATAACACAATGTGTGTGTGCGGGGAACACAATACCAATAGGAAAATAATAACAGCTTTCTCTGCTGCAAAGCACCGCACAGCAGAATAACAACAGCAATTGGACTCCAAACACCAGATGTGGCTGACACCAGAGAGCTGCTCCTGCTAGGCTGGTTTCCAGAAAAAAAACTGTATTTCCAACAGTCAGCTAGTGCATCAGGTGACCTTATAAAGAATGGTGGGAGTGGTCATCACCTGCATTAGCTGACCCAGCAGAAATGCAGTAACATCAGATAGCCAGCGGGGAAAAACTGACTTTAACCCCCGATGGTCCAAAAGGAAAAAAGTTTTCATTGAGTGGAACCAGAGCTGCCACAAATTCAAAAATGGATTGTAACAGCTCCCTCCTGGCCCCTGTGTGGTTCAGCATTTTTTATAAATGATCTAGATAAAGGGAACTAAAGGTAAACTAATCAATTTCAGAGGAAGCAAAGCTAGGAGGGATAGCTAACACTAGAGAAGACAGAGAAAGGATTCAGAAGGATATAGATAAGCTTGAACAATGGGCAAGGACTAATTGAATGGTATTTAACAGGGATAAATGCAAGATTCTACATCTGGGCAAGAAAAATGAATAGAATTTAGCTACAGCATGTGTGAAAAAGACTTGAGTGTACTAATAGATCACAGACTGCACATGAGTCAACAGTGTGATGCAGCAGCAAAAAAGGCAAACACAGTTCTAGGTTGTATAAGAGAAGCATAGAGTCTAGATCACGTGAAGTCATTATCCCCATCTATTCCTCCTTGGTCAGGCCTCATCTGGAATACTGTGTGCAGTTCTGGGCACCACATTTTAAAAAAGACATTAAAAAACCGGAGTAAGTTCAGAGAAGAGCCGCTAGGATGGTGCGAGTAAAGGATCTGAGAATGTTTAGCTTGCAAAAAAGAAGGCTAAGAGGAGACTTAATAGCTGTCTACAAATATCTGTAGGGCTGTCACAGTGAAGAGGGATCACCATTATTCTCATTTGGAAACATGAGAAGCAATGGAATGAAACTGAATGGGAGAAGATACAGATTAGATATTAGAAAAAACTTTTTGACAGTGAAGGTGATCAATGAGTGGAACAGGCTGCCACGAGAGGTGGTGAGTTCTCCTTCAATGGAAGTCATCAAACAGAGGCTGGACAGACATCTGAGATGGTTTAGTGAATCCTGCATTGAGCAGGGGTTGGACACGATGATCCTGGAGGTCCCTTCCAACTTTACCATTCTATGATTCTATCATCTTGCAGCAGAGGCTATCAGTCAACTACTAATCCTGACATAGAGACGATTTCCCAGCAGGACTAATACGGCGGTCATTAGCATGCGCTAATGCTCTTTATTATATGGCAGCTTTTCAGATTAACCTAGATGATCTGTGTATAATTAACTTAATCCATGCATATGGAGGTACATTAACTTGGAGCAACCCTTCTTTTGCTTTAAACAATAGAACATGCGCATTACACATGAGAATCACTATATTTCTATGCCATCTACGTTTAGCCAATATTTGGTAATATTAACAACCCTTATGCGTTCCTCCCATAGTGCCATTTGATATCTGATTTTTTTCATTTAGAGATTCTTTTCCCATAGGAATAGGTGGAAGTTACTACTCAAACAGGCAACTGGGGAGGTAACGGAGTGCCAGGCGCCAGTGCAACATATCTCTTTTTTATTTGAAACAGGTTCTTGCCATTCAATAGCAAGGTAGATGGTACCAACCAGGGTTGGGCCCCTCTATTCTAAAGCTCCATGATGGTCATATGGAATGACAAAGTGTCAGTTCTGCCCACAAGAGATTATTATTTTGTATATATTGGCTTCATTTATGAAAAACCTCAGATCGGTCATATCTCTGTCTGATAGGCAACTGGCTGCTGCAGGAGCTCTCCTTCATTGGTTTGCCTATGAAGTAACTTATACAAAATCCTACATGGAGGTGAATTAATTTCTAGGTTAACTGTTCCTTTAATTGCAAATTTGGATACCAAGATTTGGCCCCCATTCATATCTTGTGTTACATTATGACCAAATGTTTTCCACTAATTATCAGCGCGCCAATTAACTCTCGTAATCAGTCATTTCCTGCTAATCATAGGGTTTGCAACGGTCTCTTGTTAATTATTATGTACCGAGAAGTTTTATGTCGCTATGAAACACAAAGTTGGAGACATAATTAAGTTTACATGATATTTGTAAACTCCGTAACGTGTCATTAGCTGTTTTAAGCATCACTTGGGATCATATCCTGTAGTTAAGGCTTCTAGATGGTAATGAAGGAGTTTTTGTAATGAAATTTTATTAAGGAGGTAACACGCTTGTTATTATTAGACTCTTATGGGCACTTTTCTTGATGAGTCAAGAAATAAGCAAAAGTCAACCAAGATGATTCCCAACCAGATCTCAGCGAGGGTAGACGTTTGTAGTCTTAAAGGGGATGAATCATTAAATGAGAACTATCATCACAAAATAATCTATTGTTTAAATTGTGCTTTTGGATTAAAAGTATTGTTTTTTTTTTTTTTAAATTTCAATTTTTTTTCACATTTTGATCTTTATAGAAAAAAAAATGTAATTTTCACACTGGCCACTGGGGCTCTTTTGAATGCACACTTCCTGTCTTTTGAGGGAGGGTTTTCAACAGGTCCCTCCTTGACCTTCGTCCGACTGAGTAGGTACAATTGTAACTAATCTGTTCTAAAATTGCAATAACTTTTTTTCACAAAGCCGTAGAGGGCTGAAATTGTGTGCAGTTTTGGTCCAGAATATATTGGCCAAATTTCAATAAAATATCTCCACCCCCTTCCGAGATAAGGGGTCGAGATATTTTTGCATCCATAACAAGCTGCATAGGTACAAATGTACCCTCATATATTTTGAATGAAGATAATGCAAGGAAAAAATAATATTTTTTTTAATGATAATGCTATTTTATTATTATATACAAGTAAAAAAACTGCTCATTTACATTATAAAAGAAAACGTAAGAAACTTTTTTTATTGATTTTCTCCGCAAGTAATGCATGTTGTCTTTGCTACCGAGTGTTCATCGCAAATGGGTTTCACACAAACCACACAAGACTTTCTAGTCTTACGTTGTTTTCGCCTCAGGTCTCGGCAGACATAGCACCTACCAACAACAGGGGAGGGTCCACGACTACCATGAGGTATTTGAGGGCCAGCTGCTGCTTCCGATGCTACCAGAATGCATCGTCCAAGCACCATTTCTACTGCACCTCGAAGAAAATGGTTTCTCATCATCATTCGGTTTGTACTACGATCTTCAATTGCAGGCATACACAGCTGATTTGTGAGATCCTTCAGGAACTTTCTTCGTTGATCCTTTGTCCTGAAGCTTGGATTGTGTTCTCTGTAGATGATGTAGGATGCTAACCCAGTGACGTCAATCATTTTGTAGAAAAATGCCAGAGGCCAACGTAATGTTCGTAGTTTCACAGTGTACTCTCCCAACATTTTATCCATAACATCAACTCCGCCTTTTGTTTTGTTGTAGTATTTATTATCTCTGGCTTGGCTGCTAGTGTCTCTTCAACTTCTCCCGTCATGTGCATAGATGATAAATCACGACTGATTTGTTCTTCTTTGGTACATATGAACAGACTGTTGCATCATGATTGTAGGCAAAATTTGTCGAGTTTACAGGCCTTTCTTGGCAGGCTGCATGTTGCTAGGTAGGAACCTTTGTTTTTTCTCACTGTACCAACTAGTGTCATGTTCCAGGAGTTCAATACCTTAGCTAGTTCCATGGTTGTAAAGAAGTTATCGGTGGTGATATTTCTTCTAGAGCCTTTATACGAGCTCACTATGTCCAATACTGTTCGTTCACCAATGTTTACTTGTCGAGGACCATCAGTTGGTTTCCCAGTGTAGAGCTGACCTTGTAATGTGTAGGCGTTTGACGAGTCACAAGCCCAAAAAATCTTTATGCCATATTAAGCTGGTTTTGAAGGTATATACTGGGTAAATTTAGTATGGCCTCTAAATGGAAATAATTGCTCGTTGACGGTGATACAATTATATGGCTTGTAGGCTCTCTCCAGATTTCTGTTCAGCCTTGTCCAGATGTCCCGTATTGGGCAGCTTTATCTGTTTGCACACGTTCTTGCACGTGTATTTTCGTTGTCAAATCTGATAAATCTGAGTATCATCTTGAAGCGGTCACAAGACATGGCTGCACGTATAAGAGGCAGAGGAGCAACATTCCACATTTCCTCCAGATTCTCTTTGTTGTCTCTGTGCACACCAGCAGCAATCAGTATGCCCAAAAATGCATGGAGTTCAGTTTCCGTAAATTGCTTGAATGTTTTTTGTGGTGGCCGTTCAGAAGAATCAGGAAAACGTTGTACCAGTTCGTTGTTGTAAGCATCACAAACTCTCTTGGCCTTTCAATTAGTTTCTCGCAATATGATGTCACACATCTCGGGAGTCATGATTGACTTGAATAGCTCTTTTGCTGTATACAGGTTGCTGATTGCTGCAGGGCCACCTCTTTGTCGTAGGACATTACGAGATTTTGTTTGTGCATTTGGCAGTGGATCACTACACCATTGAGTTTTATCCTTAGCAGTCCAAATGTCACCTGCACTTTGAGGCACAGACTCATCCTCAACACTTTCGTCTGAGTCGTATTCTTTTTCCTGCTCTATGACCATTTCTTGTTCAATGTCTGAATCTTCTTCAGTAACATCCACTTGTGGTACATAGTTTTCATCATCAGATGCAACATATGGTTCTTCCTCATGCTCAGAATCAGATTCTTCTAGCATTCGCATTATTTCGTCAGACGTAAATCTGTAAATATGAAAAAATGAAAAATAAATAATTTTCCGAAATACTACACAATACTACATTATTGGCTTTTCACAAAATGATACTAACCTGAAAACATGTTTTCTTGGATTATGGCGGAAACTAGATCCAGCATCACTATCACTCATGATGACTTGGTAGATGAATTTTGGCTTCGTAATTTAGTTCAGTAACACGTGGCAAGTAGAATGAAACTCGATTCTAAAGTGCAGATAAAAAAGTAAATTATTTCTAGTGATAATTATTTATAAATGTCATTTATATATTATGTAAACCGTATACGGTTTCAGAATTTTCATTCCATCTTCGACTGTTTTTTCGACCAATAGGAAAATTGTAGCAGAGCCACCATCTTTATTTTGTGCTGAATATAAGTAAAACATCGTAAAACAATATGTAGATACTAATTATTATCCATTTTTCGTATAAAAATCATACCTATAGTGATAAGTTTCATACAAAATATATGTAAGCCAAGTCCAGCTCAAAGACAATTTCTGACTGTTCTGTCCCCACATAAGGCGAATGAAGGTATAACTGGCTGTTAGATGCTGTGAGACTTTCCTCCCTTCGTATCCAAGAAATTGAAGACTTCACAAGCCTAGAAATGTGTGTGCTCACAGCAATGAGATGAACAGCAAAATGGCTACTGAGAGGAGGGAGGCAGGAAGAGAAGTAGAAGCCACTCCCAGTTTGAATCAACTTAATTGACAGCAACATAAGTGAGCAGTAACAACACTGGCCAATAGATATCAGCATAACATTTGTAGCTGAATGAACTTTAGTTTCTGAAACCAAGTAAAGGAGAAAGTCTTCCCACAGTGGAGGTATATATGAAGTTACAATTGTACCTCTGCAGCCTGTTAACGTTGTAAAATAATGCAGCCTGACGAAGGTTAATAAACAGAGACAGGTTTACAATGACAGCTGACATCTCTATACAGAGCTGACAACACAGGATCCACCAATCACAATAGACTATGTCACGCTTTTCCTTCGCAATAACCTTTGCACACGCTCATTAGATGCTTCAATACAGAACTTATGGCCGAGTTTGTTCATTGTGGCTAATGTTCATGTGTTTCCTGAAACAAGAAGTTAGAGTCTAAAAAAAACCCTCAGTGGCTTTTATGAAGATTGCAAGATTTCTATCTTTTTTTTGCTAAAATATTCAATTTTCATGCAAATTCCCCTACATGAAATTGCCCAATCATGCAAAGGAGAAACAAAAAGAGCACACCCCTTATGAAGCTTCAAGCAGGTTTTCCCTTGGGAGACATGTAATGACACACAGCCCCGCTCTCCTCTGCGATCTGACTATCAGCACATTTTGTGTAGAGTAGAGCAGAGCTATCTGTCATTACAGAATCGCAATGATTTATCCAGAATTTCCATTTCTCAAAAACTACCTTACTTCAGTATTGACCATGAAATAACTTTTAATATAGAAAGACCCTGGGAAATGCGAAGTGGAAGGAGCGGGAAATGGGTGAGAAGGTTGTTTGTAGTTGTTGAAGAGGACATTTCTATGAGCAAACATGTATCTCGGAAACCAAAGCTGGCAAATATGTCATATGATTACTCTCTATAAATGCTCCTGAAAATCTCTTCCCTTTTTTCTTTAGAGGCAAATTCTTAAAGGACCCACCTCTTTCCAGATGTGATTTTTTTTTTTACCTGATGTAAATGCCGCTGTTCTCCTGAATCCGGCGTTGTTCTTCTTTTCTTCCTGCGCCTCCCCGTTCCTGAGATATGGCCTCCTCTTCCCAGTATGTAAATTTAGTTGCTAAGAAGGCGTGACCTTCAAACTGTTCTCTGTGGGCGTGTTCTAGACTACCCCATTCATTTAGTTAAAAAGATGAGATTTACATACAGGGAAAAAGGGGTCATCTCTCAGGAACGGAGAGGCACAGGAAGAAAAGAAAAACAACGCCGGATTCATGAGAACAGTGGCATTTAAATAAGGTAATAATATATGTATATATTTATGGCAAATGATAAGTCCTCTATATGTAGTTAACAGATCTCAACATGCTCAAGATCATGAGTAATCAGGTGATACACTTTAGCCATGTCCTGTAAATACATGAGTTCTGATAATGTGTAAAGGGCAAAACATATATCTAATTGTTTAATGTTTTTCTCCATCAATGTATTTCTGAACAGTGAAAATGGAGTAGAAGTTAATCAATGAATTACCATAGCTTTTTTTTAAAAAAGTGTATTTTTAAAAGTGGGCAATCTCTTTAAAATAAGGAAGTTAGGATGTACTAACAATCCAGCATAATGTTTATTGCTATAATTCTTACAGTTCTCACATTTTAATTTGCTCAAAATGTCTCTGGACCGTTACAATTTTGACGGCCCTCAAGATGTGAAAAATAAGGTCATAAATGTCATAAAGGATAATTCTACTACATTAGTTAAAAAAAATCTACCAAGCAAGGACAAATGAAAGTCAAATACCTGAAGTTTATAGAGTTCATAAAAATTATTTTAACCATTCAAAGTTGACTGCTCTTTCCCTCACCATATGACTTGATTGTAATCTCAGTTTCAAAGGTTTTTTTTAGCAAATAAGGGCCGATTTACTAAGCATTTTTCTGACATGAAACTACTTTGGAAAGGCACCAAGTTTTTGAACAACTCAAAATAGAGCAAAAATATTGTGACTTTTGGCATTTTTATGTCAATCCAGTCTCACTCCAACAACTTTTGAAAACTGGATTGACCTTGGATAGAAGTATAGACCATGCCCGCTACAAACAAAATGTCTTGATGGCAGCCAGTAAAACTCCAATTGGACATCCCATTGATTTTATCAGGCATTGTATAACGGCATACAGTGAGTTCGGAAAGTATTCAGACCCCTTTAAATTTTTCACTCTTTGTTTCATGGCAGCCATTCGGTAAATGCAAAAAAGTTAATTTTTTTCTCATTAATGTACCTTCTGCACCTCCTCTTTACTGAAAATAAAAGAAATGTAGAAATTTTTGTAAATTTATTAAAAAAGAAAAACGGAAATATCACATGAGCATAAGTATTCAGACCCTTTGCTCAGTATTGAGTAGAAGCACCCTTTTGAGCTAGTACAGCCATGAGTCTTCTTGGGAATGATGCAACAAGTTTTTCACACCTGGATTTGGGGATCCTCTGCCATTCTTCCTTGCAGATCCTCTCCAGTTCCGTCAGGTTGAATGGTGAACGTTGGTGCTCCTGACTTCGGCTACATGTATCAAACCTGTACTGTCTGCCCTGACCTCAATTTGTCTGACCACATCTTTGTCTTCACCCTTCTGTACCTTGTACCCATGCTTCTGACACTCCGATCAGATGCTGCAGTCTCGTTGACTGCCCTGGAGTAGTACATGGTTTCTAGTAGTAGCCCACCCTATCCTCATCATTAAAGGCCCTACTGAAGGCCCGGTAGACAATTAGTCATGCCTGCATGTCAGTCCAAGGTAAGTCCGTCCCGTGGTGCAGTAGGTCTACACCAACCAGCATTACAGCCATCCAATCTTCTTGAATGGATGATCCATCAGCATTTGGCCAGCACTACAGGTGATTGAGCTGCCTTTCCTTATCTTCCTCTCATACTTTGGGCCTACCTGTCTCTCTGTTATGACTGTATCTAGTTTGACAGAGAAAAGAGCAGGAGCAGATAGATAACAAAGTCCACATTTCCTGTAGAGAGACAAAGACCTACTCCCTCCAACAGAAAGACAAAAGACCTGCTTCCTCCAACAAAGAGATAAAGACCTGCCCACACTTCCTGTAGAGAGACAAAGACCTTCCCCACTTCCTGTAGAGAGACAAAGACCTTCCCCACTTCCTGTAGAGAGACAAAGACCTTCCCCACTTCCTGTAGAGAGACAAAGACCTTCCCCCACTTCCTGAAGAGAAACAAAGACCTTCCCCACTTCCTGTAGAGAGACTAAGACCTGACCCCTCTTCCTGCAGAGAGAAAAAGACCTGCCCTCACTTAATGTGGAGAGCTAAAGACCTACCCCCACTTGTGTAGAGACAAAGACCCGCTTCCCACTTCTCGTAGAGAGAGAAAGGCCTTCCCCCTGCTTTCTGTAGATGAACAAAAACCATTGTCTTTCTTAAGGAGAGACAAAAACCCGTTTCTTTCGTCTGTAATCCATATTGGATGAGCAACTTGAGAAAGGTTGAACTTTTTTCAACCTACGCAACTATGTGTCTATGTTACAAGTAAGGAAAGAATATGTTTCTAGAAAAGAAAGACCACTCTAGATGTCATGACTAGAGATGAGCGAATATTTCAATGTTTGGCTCTGATTAAGATTGCTGATTTTGCAATATTCAACTATTTTTTCGTCGAATATTTGACAAACATCGCTGAACACCATTGGAGTCAATGGGAGGCAAAAACAAACGCATACACGACAACACCTTCAAACGGGCCCAAAAGCTGCCAAAACAAATCAAATTAGGGGCAGACACCAGGAAAGTGTCCTCAATTGACCCACAGTAGAAATTTTAGAATGACACAGCAGCAATTAGCCATACATGAGGTATCAGGGTGTGGGCCAGCATTTACAGCTTGGAATTAGACTTCAAATTAGGATGAGGTGGGTGAGGGATCGGTGTAGGCTTCCTGTGCTGGGAGCCCTGATACCACATGCAACAGCTCAACCTGATTTTATGCTCAGCCACACTCATGTGGCACGAATATCAGTTTTGTAGACTACTATTGTCAGAAAAATGTAAGGACAATAACACGGGTAGTTGACTCAAAGGTAGTGGAGGCCTGCCGGTCTTGGAGGCCTACTGCTACAAGCAACACACATGAGGGAGATCAAACCAGGAGTCTTCAAATTTAAAATAGTTAGTGGCAGACAACACCAAAGTGGCATCAATTTTACAAGAGTGCAAATAGTATAATGGGGAGTGACATCTCTTCCACTACAGCAAACCCAGCAGATGGAGAGCCAATCAGGAGTGTTTTACATTTCCAACAATTAGTGGTAGACACCAACAAAGTGGCATTAATTTCACCAAAGTAGAAATAGTTTAATGGGGAGCGACATCTCTTCCACTACAGCTAACCCAGCAGATCGAGAGTCAATCAGAAGTCTTCAAATTTAAAATAATTAGGGCCTGACACCACCTAAGTGGCATCAATTTCACAAGAGTAGAAATAGTATAATAGGACTGACACATCTTCCACTTCAGCCAACCCAGCAGATGGACTCCCAACCAGGACAGTTCAGATTTCCACAAATTAGTGTTAACATCTGCAACAGCAACAACTGCAATAGCATGGACAGAAGCCCCACTAAAGATATCACAGACTGCAATTACGCGAGATCAATGCCGCACACTAAAAACTACATCGCCTAGTCTGTACAGTCTGCTTTTGGGTGCAAAAGTCCTTGGAGAGCCATGACTTGTTCATCTTGATGACAGTTAGGCGGTCTACACTTTCAGGGACAGCCGGCTGCACTTATCCGTCAGGACACCACCAGCAGTGCTGAAGACACGTTCTGAAAGAACGCTGGCTGCCAGGCACGATAAAACCTTCAAGGCATGTGAGGCGAGCTCAGGCCACCCATCCACTTTTGAAGACCAAAATGTGAAAGGTTCCAAACCCTCCCTGATGGTATTGATATTGAGTTCTAGATACTCCTGCACTATCCGCTCCATCCTCTTGTGCTGGTGCACGAGCTGTTCTAAAAAATGTGTCAAAGGACAACTCACAGAAATTGCTTCTGCCACTTACACTGCTGCTGCTGCTAATGTTTTGGCGTTGACGAAATGACGTGCCGGAGGTTGGAAGTCTAGAGCTGCGATGCACACTGTGTGCCTCACTGCTGTCTTGAGGAAAAGCTCTCTTAAGGTTGTGTAAAAGTTTGTTTCGATACTCCAGCATTCACTGGTCCCTTTCCAGGATGGGAAGGATCTGGCAAAATTTACTCTTATAACATGGATTTAACAGAGTAGCAGCCCAGTAATCAGCACTATTTTGAATCATAATTATGCGAGGATCATGTTGCAGATAGTGCAGCATGAAGGCATTCATATGTCGGGCTCTTCCATGAGGTCCAAGCCCGTGCTGTGTTGGTGGCTGGGTAACACTGATGCTTGTTTCCTCCATACCATCCCACCAACCCTGAACAATGTGAGTGGACTGTACTGTGTGTGATGTTGAGGTGGAGGAAGAAGAGGAGAGGCCACTTGAAGCTACGCTTGCCATCCATTCGGGCACATGCTCTTTCTGGGTCTCATCAACAAGGCGTACCTCTGTGCGTCTGCCAAGAGGTAGTGCAGTAGCCCATCCAGTAACAGAAGTTGTCAGTTGTGTTTGCATAGGACGTGACGCTGTTGGCTCACTAGTGCTTTCACTAACATTACCACCTACCCCACGTACACCTTGAACACCAAGCCTAATCCCCCTTCCACCACAACCTCACTTTTTCCCAGTCATGTTGCTCAGATAGTATGGTAGGAGCACAGAATTAGCAACAAAATATTAGATTTTTTACTCTGCACCAGCTCTGATCACAGATGAATTTCAGCGGCATTAAATGACTAGGTGAAATATGGCATGCTGAATCGCGTTAGTCTCAGAAGAAAGAATTGTTTCAGTGTGGATGAGGCCTGTATGACAAACAATTTTAAACTGAGATCTCCCCTACTGTGTCACGTTAGTAACAGAAGAAAGTATATTTTTGGTTGGTGAAGATTAGGCCTGTATAACAAAAACTATATGCTTCAAAAAAATTCAAACTGAGATCTCCCGTACGTTATTACGTTAGCAACAGAAAAAAGTATTTTTTTTGTGTGGAAGAGTCCTGTATAACCTAGAAGATATGCTTCAAACAATTTACAACTAAGATCTCCCCTAAGAAAGAATTGTTTTAGTGTGGATGAGGCCTTCATAACAAATATATGCTACAAACAATTATAAAAATGAGATCTCTCCTACTGAAAGACGTTAGTCACAGAAGAAAGAATTGTTTCAGTGTGGATGAGGCCTGTATAACCTAGAAGATACGTTCCAAACAATTTCAAACTGAGATCTCCCCTACTGTATCACGTTAGTAACAGAAAAAAGTATTTTTTTAGTGTGGATGAGGCCTGTATAAAATAGAAGATATGCTCCAAAAAATTAAAAATTCTGATCTAGCCTGCTGTATCATGTTTGTCACAGAAAAAATATATATTTTTTACTGTGCAACAGCTTTGCACACAGAACAATGTCACCACCACTAAATGACAAGATGAGATATGGCTTGCTGTATCACGTTTGTGGCAGAAAAAAATTGTTTTTTTTTTAATCTGCATGAGCTCTGCAGACAGCTGAATTTCACCACCACTAAATGACAAGGTGAGATATGGCGTGCTGAATCACATTAGCAACTGCCCAAAATATATTTTTTACTGCCCAACAGCTGAAATCACAGAACAATTTTAGTGCCACTAAATGACAAGGTGGGACATGGCGTGCTGTATCACATTTAGCAACTGAAAAAATATGATTTTGAATGCTATACTCGTGCATGGAGCATGATAGAAGCAGTGCACAACACACTTCTATGAAATATGCCCTGCTGGTTTTGTCTGTGGACCTCAGTAATGGCACAAAAAAAAATCTGTTGGAAGGATGATTTCACAGCCACACAGTACACTAGCTATCTAAACTATCTGACTGAATCAACCGCCTAGCTAACCAGCTAAAATCTATCAGCACCCAGGCCCAGCATCAGGAGCAACCTCTCTGAGCTGCGCTAGTGACAAAATGTCACTAAAACAAGATGTCTGCTCTTTATATGGAGAGGGACATGTGATTTCAGCAGCCAATGACACAAGCCGTTGTGTCAGGACATTGTGGATGATTCCTGCGCCCTGATTGGCTAGCCGCAATGTGCACATATAAAGTTAGGAAAAATAAATTTTTTACAAGCACACCGCGCCTATCCTAGCCAAAGTGCTCAAAATACTTTAGTAGTAATGCAAATATTTTCCTGCACTTTTTAACTAATGTTACCGATATTTTCCAATTTTATAAAAATTAGCTTGATCACAAATTCGAATGTGCTATATTCGTGCCGAATTTATGTTTGGCGATCAATTTCCGAACAAATTATCTCATCTCTAATCATGACACCTGAAAGTGCAGACATGTTATCTCAATTAGAAATGTTTACATTCTTATATGAGGACACAGCTCTTCGTGTCAATCAGACTGAACTTCTGCTACAGTCACATTCTCACATTCTAATGACATTCCTTAGCATTCAGTCATATTTCACTGGCACACTTCTAGTGTGCTCCTCACTCTCCCTTTCGTCACATATTATACATTGGATCCTGTTGTTACTATTGGACCTAACCATGTCTCATTCTGAAACACTAAGTCATTACACTGGGGGGGGGTCAGAACTTGAAATTATGGGGTCTAATTTCCATTGCATAATTCCTTTATCTAAAAATCTTAAAGGCATACATACCCCCTTAGAGGGTAAACAGGCAGTTGCATAAAGGTCTACGGAGAGCACCATCAATAGTTGCTGAATCTTCCTCTCAAGTCTCAACCTCCACATGCATGAGGGTTCCCCTTTAAAGAGTATGGATAGATTGGTACTCTTTAGACAAAGTGGTTACTCCTCCTCTCAGGGGTGGCAAAAGTGGTGCAGATCAACACATCTGTAAAAGATCAAGAGGATTTTATTCACTGAGAGGCAACACATTTGATGGTTACAAAGTCTATATTTTTAGAAAACAGGCTTGAACAGGTAGCAAAGGGTGTTCACTTGGCCAAAGTAAGAGGGTAGCGAACCCATATTCAACCCTTTTATGTGTAGCCAGACACCTTTATAACCTGGGCGAACGAAAAGATATGGTGTTGAAATCCATCAAACCTGAACCTTCTTTCCCCCACCATCATCTGTTGCAGACAGTCAGGAGGCCCCCATACCAGGGGTGGGATTCAAATTTTTAACAGCAGGTTCCCTGCCATTTTGTTAGCCACAAACATTTTTAAGCACACTTTCCTCAACCACAAAATACAAGTAGCGGTAGCTAAACGTAAAAGGCGCTTTCCCCTTCTTACCTCACTTGTATCTTCACTGCTCTCATTGCCTCCTGTCAAGCACACATTCCAGCCATTGTCAGTCACTTCTTAGTATGGCGTACAGTATTAAAGAGTTTTTCTACAAATTTTGAAAATATGTACTAAAGGAACGCTGTTCAAATTGGAAAAGACGAGCACCCGTCCATCTGTCAACTCAACTGTCTTCTGCAACTAATCCGTGGCTTCAGCTGTCACAGACCAAATATGCATAAGTGACCATTGAGTGGTGGACTGAAGAAGTCAGGATGTCATTATATACAATTAAAAAGGTTGCTCACTCCTGGATAACCCCTTTTAATGTCCCTAATATGTCTGGTAAAAAAAGTATACTTACCTCCTGGACTGGAACTGCTCCATCTCATAGTTATTTATATGGTGCGATTGTTGGTCATCCCACGAGGTGTCAGATTTAATTGTGACTGATCTAGATCAGGAGGTGGATTCCCACCCAAATATACAGACCGTAACCGATCATATAGGTTCCTCAATTTGTAGGCTCTGACGGTTTTTTGATCATTAATATCTCTCTGGATTTTTTTGGTCTTGACTGCCTGTACTTCAGTGGCCCACCGATGGACCTCCAAATCAACTTTCCTCGTTGAGCTTCATTACAGAAACGCTCAACATGCGCGGTCGGGACTTGATGGCTGGATGGTGCTAATGTGACGAGGGTGGCATGGCGCACGTGCCACAACAGCTACATATTTGGGAGCTGGACAGTCACAAGTGCTTCAATGTGATCGCTTATCATGACTACATAAAGATCCTTTAGTGAGCCATTTCTGTATACGTCCACTTGAGAAGGCAGGGAAAAATATCCAGGCAAAACGCGCGTTGGGGATGAAATCATCCGATTTTTGAGCACTGTTACAGGATAAGATGTCCTGATTCCACGTATATCTGTCCTGTCCAGTTGTGATATCACATTATGTATGTTATTTAAATGTTGGTTACATGAATTTACACAGATATCCTTTGTGTAATTCTCCACTGGTCACTACAGTCATGACCAAAAGTTTTGAGAATGACACAAATATTAATTTTTACAAAGTCTACTGCTTCACTTTTTCTAATGGCAATTTGCATATACTCCAGAATGTTATAAAGAGTGATCAGCTTAACAGCAATTACTTGCAAAGTCAATATTTGGCTAGAAAATAAACTTTATCCCCCAAAACACATTTCAACATCATTGCAGCCCTGCCTTAAAAGTACCAGCTAACCTCTTTTCAGTGATTGCTCCATTAACACAGGTGTGGGTGTTGATGAGTACATGGCTGGGATCAATCTGTCATGATTAAGTAAGGATGACACCACTGGACACTTTAAAAGGAGGCTGGTGCTTGGCTTCATTGTTTCTCTTCTGTTAACCATGGTTATCTCTAAAGAAACACGTGCAGTCATCATTGCAATGCACAAAAATGGCCTAACAGGGAAGAGTATCGCAGCTAGAAAGATTGCACCTCAGTCAACAATCTATCGCATCATCAAGAACTTCAAGGAGAGAGGTTCCATTGTTGCCAAAAAGGCTCCAGGGCCCCAAGAAAAACCAGCAAGCGCCAGGACAGTCTCTTAAAAGTGTTTCAGCTGCGGGATCGGGCTACCAGCAGTGCAGAGCTTGCTCAGGAATGGCAGCAGGCAGGTGTGAGTGCATCTGCACGCACTGTGAGGCGGAGACTCTTGGAGCACGGCCTGGTCTCAAGGAGGGCAGCAAAGAAGCCACTTCTCTCCAGAAAAAACATCATGGACAGACTGATATTCTGCAAAAGGTACAGGCAGTGGACTGCTGAGGACTGGGGTAAAGTTATTTTCTCTGATGAATCCCCTTTTCGATTGTTTGGGACATCAGGAAAACGCCTCATTCGGAGAAGACAAGGTGAGCGCTACCACCAGTCTTGTCTCATGCCAACTGTTAAGCATCCTGAAACCATTCATGTGTGGGGTTGCTTCTCAGCTAAGGGAATCAGCTCTCTCACAGTCTTGCCTAAAAACACAGCCATGAATAAAGAATGGTACCAGAATGTCCTCCAAGAGCAACTTCTCCCAAACCTCCAAGAGCAGTTTGGCGATCAACAATGCCTTTTCCAGCATGATGGAGCACCTTGCCATAAAGCAAAGGTGATAACTAAATGGCTCAGGGAACAAAACATAGAGATTTTGGGTCCATGGCCTGGAAACTCCCCAGTCTTAATCCCATTGAGAACTTGTGGTCAATCATCAAGAGACGGGTGGACAAACAAAAACCTAAAAATTCTGACAAAATGAAAGCATTGATTGTGCAAGAATGGACTGCTATCAGTCAGGATTTGGTCCAGAAGTTGATTGAGAGCATGCCAGGGAGAATTGCAGAGGTCCTGAAGAAGAAGGGTCAACACTGCAAATATTGACTTGCTGCATTAACTCATTCTGTCAATATAAGCTTTTGTTACTCATATGTTTGCAATTATTATATTTCTGTCTGTGATAAAAAAAATCTGTCAAACACACATAAAAACCAGAGGGCAGCAGATCATGTGAAAATATAATATTTGTGTCATTCTCAAAACTTTTGGCCATGACTGTACGTACAAACTCTCCCTCTGACCAATGACTTCACCCTTTTTCTATGGTGTGTGAACATTATAAATTGGAGATGATTTTTCATTATCACACCTGTCTGTTTTGTTTATGGTTTTATAATTTTGACTATTTTGTTCTTTAATAAAAATTAGTATTTTAAACATTACACTCCGTATTTCTCCTGTTTAAATTGCCACAGTGAGCAACAACTGAGCAAGGCTCACTGCACTAAATTTCTGCTGGTAGCCCCAGAGCTGCACTCACTTCTGTGGGTCACTGATACATACATTACATTACTGATCCTGAGTTACATCCTGTATTATACCCCAGAGCTGCACTCACTATTCTGCTGGTGCAGTCACTGTATACATACATTACATTACTGATCCTGAGTTACATCCTGTATTATACCCAGAGCTGCACTCACTATTCTGCTGGTGTAGTCACTGTGTACATACATTACATTACTGATCCTGAGTTACATCCTGTATTATACTCCAGAGCTGCACTCACTATTCTGCTGGTGCAGTCACTGTGTACATACATTACATTACTGACCCTGAGTTACATTCTGTATTATACCCCAGAGCTGCACTCACTATTCTGCTGGTGCAGTCACTGTGTACATACATTACATTACTGATCCTGAGTTACATCCTGTATTATACTCCAGAGCTGCACTCACTATTCTGCTGGTGCAGTCACTGTGTACATACATTACATTACTGATCCTGAGTTACATTCTGTATTATACCCCAGAGCTGCACTCACTATTCTGCTGGTGCTGTCACTGTGTACATACATTACATTATTTTTTTCTGATATTTAGTTATATCTTCAGTAATACATTCACAATTCTGCAAGCTTTAGAGCTGAAATCTCCCAGCACTTCTCCCTCACCCCAATCCATCTCCAGTTAGTTGCATTATTTTTAGAGCAGGCTGTATACAGGACTCAGATGTAGGATAATCTCTCCCAACCATATCATATACATAGAACTTTGTTCGCATGTGATTTTTTCCTTTTATCAGAGGCACGTATAAGATTTTCCATCCGAATGAAGGCTGTGACTCACAGGGGACAATTGTTACGCTAAATCTTTTCTTCCGTGTCCTTTTTTTTTTTTATAGAAAAATGCCAGAGATTATGCTTTCTTAGAAAAGAGTACAGACTCTTTGTGGTCTATTGTATGTCAGAAGGATATCTGATTACTTAGATGTGTCATCTCTTGTTGTTGGGTGGGGATCCTCCTAAGTGCTGACCTCAGGGACCACTACTACAGCAGCACTGTTGGGTCTCATACACCTCAACCATTGTTTAGGGGTGTAAGTGGGGAGAAGGTTTGACTAGTGATGTGTCTGTGGCGCTGGATGGCAGGGGGGGATCCAACAATCCATTCCTCTTTGACCCTTGTATTTTGATAAAGGGCTGGGCAGAAAACAAAATATTTTTCCTCTTGCCGAGTGGCACCTAAAAAAATGTGGAATACTATTTTTTTCTTTTTCGTATATTGGCAAAAGATGTATATTAGCTCCACAACGATCAATGCTTAGCTATTGCTTTGGCTGAACATGATGTGCTGGAGTCAGAGTTAAGGACCACATTCAATGCCTTGAAGAGGTGGTAAAGTTGACCATCAAATACATACGATGTGAAGGCATCGTCAAAATATGACCAACTGAGATAACCTTTGGATTGGAAGTGAGTAACATAAGGTAAAACTCTCCTCTATTGTCTTACATCAGTCACTTCCGGTCTGATGGGAACCCCAGCTGGTCATGTTTTGATGATGACCTTGATGTGCCCAAAGCCTTTGTGTTTGGTGGTCAACTTGCCATGTTTTGAGGGACTCAAATTTGGTCCTTAACCAAACTGAGATTCCCCTTTGATTGGAAGTGAGTAACATAAGGTAAAACTCTCCTCTATTGTCTTACATCAGTCGCTTCCGGTCTGATGGGAACCCCAGCTGGTCATGTTTTGATGATGACCTTGATGTGCCCAAAACCTTTGTGTTTGGTGGTCAACTTGCCATGTTTTGAGGGACTCAAATTTGGTCCTTAACCAAACTGAGATTCCCTTTGGATTGGAAGTGAGTAACATAAGGTAAAACTCTCCTCTATTGTCTTACATCAGTCGCTTCTGGTCTGATGGGAACCCCAGCTGGTCATGTTTTGATGATGACCTTGATGTGCCCAAAGCCTTTGTGTTTGGTGGTCAACTTGCCATGTTTTGAGGGACTCAAATTTGGTCCTTAACCAAACTGAGATTCCCTTTGGATTGGAAGTGAGTAACATAAGGTAAAACTCTCCTCTATTGTCTTACATCAGTCGCTTCTGGTCTGATGGGAACCCCAGCTGGTCATGTTTTGATTATGACCTTGATGTGCCCAAAGCCTTTGTGTTTGGTGGTCAACTTGCCATGTTTTGAGGGACTCACATTTGGTCCTTAACCAGGCTCAATGCCAAAAGCTTAGACTTCGTTAACACAGGACACATTCAGTTAATTTGCCAATGGCTACCATGCTTCCACCCAACTCAATCAAGACGGTTTGCCAATTATGGTTAATTTTTAATAAAGCACTCACGTTTGTTCACAATATTTTATTTAAAAAAATATTCACATCAATCTATGTTAAATACAGCATCATAAACATATACACCTCATACGTGTGTATGAGCTCTACCATCACTCTGTGCGTTTACCAACTCTCATGCCCAAGTTGAACCACACATTGATTGAAACATGGCGTACATTCATTTTTCGTTAACCTGAAAGGTACATACATCATCACAGAACATATTGATTGACCCCTTCTTCTGCGGCCATAGAACAGGCCAATAATTTTAGCACATAGCAGCATTTTGTGCACAGCACAATTCTCCTATAGAATATCGACAACCGTAAAATATAAAACAAGAATTGTTCGGCAGTCGCTAAAAGTTGTCAGGGTTATTTGAAACGCTAGTCAGGTAGATAGAAAACAGTGAAAGAGATGTACGATGATCTTCAGTTACCATTTCATAGTAATTGATTGTAAGAAAAAAAAAAGTTATTTTTTTCATTGATACCACATGTATTAGTCCATTCTATTGTAGGTGGGCCAACATGAAAACCAGGCGAGGAGGCGTTGACTTTGGATTCCCATTTCAAGCCTGGAGAAGCTTCATACATTCATGAAATCAACATGATTTTCCTTCTCAAATTGGCAGTAAACTTTTTGCTTTTTTTGCCCACCATTCATACCGGGGAGGTGATCTTGGACGGTACAAAAAGCATTGGGCCGCCATGCACACTGGGAAAACACAGATTCAATCAAATTGGAAGATCGTGTAAATGCCGTTCCTAAGACCTTGATTCCCAGCACTAGCAACATGGCTGATCCATACAGAGTTTTTTAAAATGATCTTTTTGGAAAAAAAAGCTTCTATCAGGTTGTAAGTCATGCTATAACAGAAAACATTTCAATTTACAATAGGTTTTTAATATATATAATATATATATACATATACTGTATTTGATTTTTTTTTACAATTTACAATGCTACAACTATTTTCAGGATTTTGATATTGGCTCTAGTTGGCCCAGGCGGGATTTACTAATAGCCTACTTTATACCTTACAGGCAATGAGTACCGACTGGAAATCCCTTCCGAGGACCAAGATGTGCAAAGATAATCATAGTAATGTACAATCATTTGAGAACATGTGGTCAGTCGACCAAGCTACAGTAACAAACGTTGACTTTCCCGTCAACACAGTGCTGGCACATTGTAAAGGGATAGAAGAAGACCTTCTAAGAAAACGTAGTAAATACTAATCTAGCACCATATATAAAATTTTAGCTACTGGGAATTTATTTAAACAGGTCTAGAGTCTTCCAAGGCATTTAATGTCACTGGCTTGGTTTCCAAAACAATCAACTTTTTGAGTGTTTTTTCTCTATTTTTCTCTTTTGAACTACGGCTTCTAAACAAAGTCTGGAGGAGTCTACAAGGAGAACGTTGACGTCACATTTGTTCTTCTTCTATTTCATCGCATAAGTCTGTAGGATGCTCTGTGAAATCAGATTGTATGTGAAGAGTCTTGTACAAGGGAGGCGGCGTTCTTGGCACTTGGCAGTGGTCCGCTTGAGGTAGCTGTAGAGCAGTGTTAAATGTTGGTGGATCGTCATCTGATAGGCAAGGATTGTCACGGCCAACCATGGTGTCAGGTTGCTGTTCCATGTCTTCTTCTTCCTTACGGTTTTTCCACCATTTCACCAACTTCTGTCCCTTCTGACGCAAGACCACCCAAAAAGAGTCAATGAAGAATATCTCTACGATCTCAAGCACGCAGACCATTGAACAACTCAACCAAAGTCCCAGTTGACCTCCAAAGTTTGCAAGAAGATTTGGAATCTATACATAAAAAAGGACAGTTAGTACATTCCCTTTTTAAAGTGGGGATCTTGTGATTGCTAGTTACATGTCATATTTCAAAGTAACAGAGCTTGAGAAGAAACAATTGGTGCCTAAGAGGCCCAAAAGATTTTCTACCACTTGAGAATACTCAACTATTAACAGTGACACAAGGTGCATGAGGAACCTGCTATTACTTTTGCATTGGGACATAAAAGCTTCAGGTTACATCTTTGGTCAAGGGTAAGAGAACAGAGAAGACTTACACTGGAGGCAGGACTTTCAGCAATGGTTTTGAGGTTTAAGTCTTGGTAGAAAATGTCCAGATAGGCTAGATCGTTCCTAGAACGGGAAGAACAGAAGAGGAATGTTTAGTATGTGAACACTTAGTGCCAAGAACTAGCAACTGAATATTATTAAATACTGGTCCTAGAGTTGAGCAAAAACTTTTGCAGGATCTTGGCCAAGTAATTAGATCAACCTATTAGAGGAGGTGCCAGGGATGCAGGCAGGTTGAAGGACTTTTGCAAGGCTACGCTTTGGTGGCCGTGGATTACCGATGTGGCCATTGGACTAGGGTCCTGCAAATATTTTTGCTCTATTGTAATTATTTTATATAACAACAATGGGAAATTCTGGGTTTAGGGAATCACCCTGGAGGTCCAGACTTGTCCTACAGATTATTGATTTGGCCGTCCACAGTGTAATACTCCATCTTCCCAGAAATTAAGCTTTGCAGGTTGGGTCCTCCAAAATAAGAGATGATGGTTCTAACCCTAGTAAGAGCTATTAAACTTCTGGTTCCTCCGGTACCTGAAACTACTTACTTAGTCAGGTTTTTATTTATTTTTCTCCCCAGTTCCCAGGACAGAACTCGCAGTGTCCACTCCTGATGGAAAAGACAAAAATAATAAAAGTAGTGAGAATAGTAATTTATCTACAATAATACTACTTTTACTAATTTAAAGACAGAGAACCAATTCTGTAAATCTTGAATTCCCTACTTATTTTGTAACTGACTGTATTATGGATCTGTGTATCTGTATATAAGGCCCATACAGTACCCCAGTGGGCCACAGATACAACACAAAAGCCCACAGAATGTAACACTATTCATTAGAAAATCAATGCTGCATTATGAACATCTTATCCCTTTAGAAAAAATGCTATTACGGTATATGGCAGCACCTAAAAACATAAAATGCCTATGGATCCATAACCCCCCCACCGTATAGACGCCGTGTGCCATTGTACACATAATAACGGTCTCTAGGTTATGCCATCCCTTTTTGATTGGTCGGGATCTGATTGCTGGGAAACCCATTGGTCCTGAAAACGTGGATGTGCTGCAACCAATGGGATTGTGTTGGAGTCCCCTTGGTGTGCCGAAAGACTTCGGAGGAAGGGAGATCCACTCAATCCCAGGTTCATAAAGGAAGGGGGGAGGCGGACTCCTATAAATATGCCAACAAATTCCAATATGGGACCTGATGTCACTTAAAGGCCACCTTCCGAATATGCAAACAGGTTTCCACAAGTGCATCTTGTGCAGTTGGTTCCACATTTGCATAGCGGCTATAATTTGATTCTTTACGCAGGCAAAGACCCATGTAGAAGATATGCAATGAGGATCCAATGGTTTTCTTAAAGGGATTGGTCATCATTGTAAATTTGTCTGTTCTAGTAAATACTTTAATACACAAAAAAAAAAATTCTAGAGCATCTTTTCTCAGAAGTCTGCCTTGTTCTACTCCTCTTTTTCCTTCTAGAAATTTATGAATAAATTGACATCTGCATTGCCATTCCCGAAGTCAAAGGGGCATATCCTTTCACAGTCAGATGCTGCCAGCATTGACTTTATAATATAAGAGTATGTAGAGACAGACCGCAAAACTGGTAACACCCACTTGTCAATATATACATCCCTATCCAGGAGCAATAATGTTAGAATCAAACAACTAAGAGATCTAAAAAAAAGATGTTCCACAATTGATATTTCATGAAGAATGCAAAAGTATTTACTAAAACAAATATTTTAGGATTATTGACCGGTCTTTTAAAGGTAAAATAATGTATCTACAGTATATTTAGCTCTCAGAAGAACATCATAGATGCTCAAGGAGCCACGATCGTCTTACCTCAGCATTTAAGGAAGGCCACTTAGCCACACTTCTTGTAAACGTCCATTCTTTAAAACTGAAAAGAAAAAAAATATATATATACGTGCCGCTTATATGAGCATATAACAAACAATTTACTGAAGTCCCACACAAAATGAGGCTTGAGAAGAACAAAAGAGGAACAGTAACTAGAGAAGTCCTGGGGGAGCTGAAAGGGATCAAGAAGCAAACTGGCAAAGTCAGATGGAGCCTTGCGATTGTTCTTGATAATTGCTAAGAGTTAAGACATCTCAGGGTCAAAATGTCGTTCCTAATACCAATTTAAACTTATGGCTGATTAAAGGAGCCCTGTGAAAACAACTAAAACACTATGTTATGTCTGATTGAGCTCCTGAGGGGTGAGCATGACACAGGGAGTCTCCCATTGGTGAATCTCTGTTTCCTGTTCCGCCCCTTAGGTTCCAATATATTTATAACATAGTGCACCAGTTTTTTTTCTTAAAGTGTTCTTTTAAAAAAACAAAAACTTAAGAAAGCTTGTTAGCCACCTCTATGAGAATGGCAGTCGGAGATGGCACTGTGATGAAATAGATAGAAGTGATACACGGCTAACCTTTCCTTTAGTCTCACCTGCAAGACTCTCGACAAGTATTCTGACATCCCAGATCTTCCTGGACAAATTGTCTATGCAGCTTGAAGTAACAATAAACTGGAAAAACAGGATAAGAATACAAAGATAAATAAATGATCAATAAATCAGTTAGTTTTATAAAATGACCATAAAAGATTTACAAAAAAATGAAGATTATATATATTCAGTTTCTAACAGTAGACAGATCTATCTGGTAGACGCATACCGAGCGTCACAGAGAAACGTCACCAATTCCTGTCATTGCAACCAAAGGAAAATAGATTTGCAAGTATCAGAAATAATAAAAAAAATACATTAAATGTCCAAAGTGGAACTTACTCCAACTTGGGAATTCATCATAATTGCAGTATTTTGCTCCCTTGGGCAGTGGCTGGTCATAGTGGGCACATCCGCAGGTCTTCACCATCTCTTTTTGAAAACACGAATACAGGCAGATCTGCAAAAAGGAAGGATGAAGGCGAAGTTAAATCTTGGACATGGTGATCTTCTTTAATACAGTAAATTATATCTAGCTATCCATCCATATTTTACCTGGAAGGTATATTTCTTGTCGTACAGGTTGTCCACAGGGACATCGCTTCCATCGATGGTGCAGTCGCTGTACGGACTGGATAACTTTGAAGATTCCGTCTGGGATAACAATAAAATATCACATTACATTCATTACTCATCAATATTTTCTCCAAATTATTTCTAATCTTCTTGCCTATATAATCCAGAACTTCCTGACAGACCGGACTCACATCACTGGCCGGACTCATCTGTAATTTATGCTAAATTCACAGTTATTTCCCCTCAGGGGTATTAAGTGTGAATGACATTGGGTGTGCATCGCCTTCCATCTACAATTAGCGAGGAAGAACATAGAGATAGGGACAGTAATGTCAGGGGTTAGAATTAGACGCTGGTCATGGGTGGATGTTTACTTCCCCCAGAAAGAGCGGAAGTTGCTGCATCATGAGGTTGAGGAGACCACAACTAGTGGGGTGAGATGACCCCTTTAAAGGGAATCTGTCACCCCATTTTGGCTATATCAGATAAAGATATGACTGAATAGTGCGTCCCATAAGTAACCTATCGGTATCTATCATATATCCTGACACCCCCGTTTTCACGCCCAAATACCTTTGTAAAGTTCGATTTTCTGTATGCTAATCTGGGCGGACTGGTCTGGAGGGCGGCGGTTTTTGCTTCCTCTCCCCCTGCTCCTCGGCTTCTCTTGCGTAGGTCCGTCTGTGCAAAGCACAGACGGCGTAATGTTCTTGCGATTGCGCGTTTTAAAATCCCCCGCGCCTGCACAGTGTGCTTTGCCCAACAGTGGGCAAAGCATAAAATCATTACAGCGCATGCGCAACTATTTTCGGTCACTTTCCTTGCCCCGGAAGTCGTCCAAGGCAAGCAGTCATTTCCGGGGCAAGGAAAGTGACCGAAAATAGTTGCGCATGCGCTGTAATGATTTTATGCTTTGCCCACTGTTGGGCAAAGCACACTGCGCAGGCGCGGGGGATTTTAAACCTTGCAATTGCGGGAACACTACGCCGTCTGAAAACCGAACTTTACAAAAGTATTTGGGCATGAAAATGGGGGTGTCAGGATATATGATAGATACCGAAAGGTTACTTATGTGACGCACTATTCAGGCATATTTTTATCTGATATAGCCAAAATGGGGTGACAGATTCCCTTTAAACAGCGCATATCTTGGGAAAAGGAATTTCCAGGGGGAAAATATCTCTTCTGCCCAACCTGGACCTAGTTGCCTTGGAATATATCAATATCTTTCTGCCATGTCAACCCCCCAAACAACTTTTTTCAGGGGTCACCAATGTCGCTGAGAGCAGATCGGTAACTTTCTGTGCTGTGGGCATAAGTAACAGCATTGTTACCAACATGGATGTTGGAAATTTCAGGACGTTTTACTCCCACCCTGGCCACGAAAAACCCCAGCTAGAGTTGGTGCGAATCTATTCACAGGACACAGTCCATCGGCCACATCAGTAATTTGTGACCACTGGATGAGAGCCCCGAGAACCGCCTCTTCCCTGACGGAAACCGCCGATCGTCTTTTGATTAGCTGGCCTGGGGTGACGTCATCGCCCCAGGCCGGCTTATTACAAGAGCCACAGATGCCAGCCGGGAAGGGGCGGTTCTCGGGGCTCTCATCCAGTGGCCACAAATTACTGACGCGGCCGTCGGTGAATCGATTTGCACCAACTCTACCTCCAACACCACTCAGAACTAACCACCTGTGAGCAGAGTTTGTGAAAACCTTTTCCTTTTTGCCTGAGACTATACTACATTTGTCAAATTTGGGACTGTTGGCAAGTGTGGCAGAGGACGTGGTATTTGGGAATTTGGTCCTTCTCCTCCATTTCCCCACCATAACTCCTTTCTTGAACTCCATGATTACAAAAAAACACTCATTCTTTCATCACTTACCAGTTGCATCCCAATAGAAGTTTCTATCGCCGTCTCGAGTTCCGTCCCCGATTCTTCGATAAATGGAAAGTCGTTTTGATCATGCACTAATATCTTAGCACCGGCTGCGGTGACCAAGAATGGGTTGTACTCCTCCTCATCAATGTAGATGATCAACTTCAGCCCTAAGGACATAGAGTACCAAAAAATGTTATTATATACAAATATAGAAAAAAAATTGTAGATCCAGTCCAGGCCAAAAGTTTGGAGACTGGCATACATTTTGATTTTCAAAAACTTTCCTGCATCTGTTTTTCAATCTTTCAGACATATTAGGCAAAAATGTTTTGTCATCAGTCCGGATTTTTGCACCAGAAGCTGACATCTTGAGAAAACAAGGGTCAAAACTAAAAACAATCAGTCTTTACGTAAACTTGATTTATTTGTAACAAAAAAAAAACAAAACACTTATTAATTATAAACTTTGTCAAAAGACAAAATTTGTGTCAGTCTTGAAACTTTTGGCCACGAAGGTACGGTAGAAAAAATATGCAACAACTAAAGACATCTTACCAGCCTCAGAACCACCCATGGAGGACTCCAACAACGGCTCCTGCTTGGCATCATTGAAGGTGTAGCAGTTACCGTATAGAGAATGGTGGAACAGGGTGAAGTTCCTGCAATGGGAAAGAATATGGCCTTATGGACACATTGAGGACAGATGGACCAAAACATATCTGATCTGTATGGGGACCTGACTCTTCCCTAACAGATGATGTTGGAGGAAAGAAGGACAGATACAGTATGTTAAATTTCAATAATGAAAAAAAGAGTCTGGCAGAATCTTACCCCTCCTGACCTTTTGAAAATACATGAATGCTCGGTCAGTCTGAGCATACATGTGTATGGAGGGGTGAGGAGGAACACTGTCATTGAAATGACAGCTATTGAGAGTGTATGAATGCCTTCCATTTAAAAAAGCAGAGATCCATATTTTGCAATACGGCTAATGTATTTCAAGACATTGGATATCATTTGACTTTCATGGAAAGTTAGGAGTCTCGTCCAGTTTGGGAATCCCTACATGTTAGAAGGGTGCTTTTCCAATAAGCCAATTCCACTACTAGAACCCCAGGCGATCCGCTGTAATTTTTTGTAAATGATGCAATAAATGTTCACTTTTGCTGCAGCGCCTCCGCAGGTGAAATGAAGCATCACACCATGGCTATTCAACTCAATGGTACGGGAGTGTGTAATGTACCACAGGACCTCCAGAATGTCACCATTGATCCCGAACAGAGGACCCCCCTCTACTCCCTTACAGGGTACATGGAAATGGGTTTTCCAAACTAGACAAACCCTTTAATTTTTGTCATTTTTGAGTTTTAAACCCAGCATTTTGCATTCTTGGTGCGATCACCCTTTCACATACTTTATTCTCGAACTTAGATGCCCCTTTACTATACCTTAGAGTTACCCCTTATATTAGCATTGTCAGTATGGAAAAATTTACTCCAACCTTAGAGTTAGGTTATGTTCACAGGGAGCTATTTAGATCTGTATCGTTCCAAAATTCTACTTAAAAAATGCTTGAAAAATCTAACTGTTAATTTTTTAAGGAAAATCCACTTTGCGGCTCATAGGAGTTTTTTGAGCGTTTTTTAGCTTTTCTTGATGAGGTTTTTCAAAATGTTTAGTAGAAAGCTTTCTAAATTAGGCACTGTCCAATCAAAAGCCTGTAAAACAATGCTCAAGGGAAAAAAACTATTCCGGAACTGTCTGGAAAAAGAAAAACTCATCTGAAAACTCCACCCAAGAAGGAGTGTTTCCTCAAGTTTGTAATTTTTAATGCTTGAAAAAAATATGTGTGCACAGAATATAATCTTAGACCTTTAAGGACACCAGAACATAACCTTAGACCTTTATAGACACCAGAACATAACCTTAGACCTTTATGGACACCAGAACACAACCTTAGACCTTTATGGACACCAGAACATAACCTTAGACCTTTATGGATACCAGAACATAACCTTAGACCTTTATGGATACCAGATCATAACCTTAGACCTTTATGGATACCAGATCATAACCTTAGACCTTTATGGATACCAGATCATAACCTTAGACCTTTATGGACACCAGAACATAACCTTAGGCCTTTATGGACACCAGAACACAACCTTAGGCCTTTAAGGACACCAGAACATAACCTTAGACCTTTAAGGACACTAGAACACAACCTTAGACCTTTATGGACACCAGAACATAACCTTAGACCTTTATGGACACCAGATCATAACCTTAGACCTTTATTGATACCAGATCATAACCTTAGACCTTTATAGATACCAGATCATAACCTTAGACATTTATGGACACCAGAACATAACCTTAGGCCTTTATGGACTCCAGAACATAACCTTAGACCTTTAGGGACGCCAGAACATAACCTTAAGCCTTTAGGGACACCAGAACATAACCTTAGGCTTTTATGGAGACCAGAGATGATTGGCATCATCGTAGACTCATTATATAACATATTGACATGTCAAAGATGCCTTCACTCCTGTCCGTTCATCAACTATCACGAGTAAGGTTAGATTAATTGGCTCGTGTCTACATGACAATACATGGAATTATCTGGAAATTTACATAATGCTGTTATATGAAATATCTTAACGCTGAGCTGGTGAGTGACTAATGTCTGGGCAGACGGCAAATAAAGATTATTTTTTCTTTCATCTCAGATGCTCTACACTATGTAGATGGACCATATGATGTTAAAGGGGCTTTCCTTTAAAAAGCCATCATTAGTGGGCTGGAGCCTCCTCAATCTGTCAGATCAATCAGATTAGAGAATGGCTATACAAAGGGTATCTCTCCCTCTGGAGAAACCAGCATATAATATCAAGGTTAATATAGGACATTCCACCATTTCCAACTTAGAATCTTTGGGTTCTTTGCACACATGGAGTAGACCACAAGGAAATAATGTGATCATACTCGAACTAGGAGTGTCCACGTGACAGCCCACTTGCCCAAAGGAAGTTAGGACTGTAATATAATAGTATAATAAACCAGAACTAACCGAGCATCACATGGTTTGCCATCAAAGAAGCAGTTGATCAGTAGGTCATCGGCGGAGTAACTCATCTTAATCTTCTCGTCCATGGGTATTGTTGCCAGGATGTTCATATAGTGAAGCCGGTACCACTCCTGGATGGCACTGATGGCAGAACTAAAAGTAAATATGGTGCAGTCTGTGTTGTTGTTGGGGTCGCACTGTTAGAAGAAAAGGTGAAAGTGTCAGATAACAATATATCAGAAACCAAGAACCGAAAATTTGAAGAAAATTAATCAAGACCAGAGTAAGGTGAAACCTTCGCCTCTGAGAACCACTGTCTCATTACCTTTATTTACTACCTATATCTATGGTATCAATTATTCTAGGTGATAAACTGCATTCTAAAACTTTATTTGAGAGTTCACATTTTTTAGCACCCCTTGTTGGTTCATACTTTTCCGATTTGTAGGCTTTACACCTACCATTGTACCAAAGGAAAATGAAAATTGCCAAAAAGTTAATGTAGTACTGTAAGGATTTGGGTATGGCTTTGATTAGGTTAGGACACTTTACTGCTGATGATTAGAAGTCCCCAATATCAGCCATTACAAATCCGGGTAAGCAATGACAGAGGTGCAGAGCTCCTTTAATTAGTTGAACAGTGAAGTTATCTGTTGTCTGATCCCCTCATTTCTAATAAAAAGATTAATAAATATCAATAATAAATTAAAGCTCCAGAGTGCCCCATTAATGCACCATGTGCACAGTCCATATAGGTCCATATTGCAAACCAGATCCCTAAATACATTTTTATCAGAATTCCTCAAAGTGTCTGTGACTTTACACTTATGGTCTATGTATCATATGGGCTCATAGTATTCTATGGGTGCCGCACTATAGATCTGTATAGTCCATGATTCAGCCATACATTTGGCCATTACTAAAACGTCTTGGTAAAAAGACTTCAAAGGCCGTGGACGCGTGGAGTTTGTTGAGAGGTTCAAAAACTACACATTTTTCATGGCAAACTACTTTAGAAAACACTCCTTATTCAGAAAGGGATGGAGGAGGTTTTCTTTCATTGAAGAGTTTCCAAAGGCTATGTGCACTCGCTCAAAGTCTTTTTACTAAGTTTTCAGATCAGAAGATCAACATTTTAGAGTTTTGAGATTTGGCGAGTTTCCACTCCAAAAACAGTAAAAAAAAAAAAGTTAAAAACCTCTCCTCACATGGACAGCAAAATGGCTAGAAATGAAATGGAATAGTTTTTAAGGAGAATAATGAAAAAGGAATTTGCTCCAAAAGACGCTCAAAAAGCTCAATGTGTCACTTATATGTAATTCATGGACGGAGTACGGACTGGCTATGGGTCACAGCAACCGAACTCATTAGCCTCGTAGACATACATGAGTCCATCTTCAGGCCACAAATTTCACGTGTTTGAAACTGGTCTTAGATAGCGTGAGGGTATGTGACCACTCCTTTTTTTAGGAGAAGGAACTCAGCGGAAATTCTCCAGATCCTTCTCTAAACGCAAACCTCATTTTTAGTCCAAAAACATCTTGAAAAACTCTGTGTGCATATACTGTAGCCTAAGAAGAAGTCGAAAGGGTCTGTGTTACTCACCAACTTGTAGCCTACAATGTTATCATTAGCGATTTCCGTGTTCCTGTCCACCATTCTGGCAGCCATTCTGGTCCTTTTCCGTGTGGGAATCTCCTCTGCTTCGATCTCGTTGCCATTTACGCTTTTCACTTCAAACAACTGAATCTTTTTGAGATAACTGTTCTCCACTTCAGGGACTTCTTGTGGCGTTTCTACATCTCTACGCCGGCGACTTGTAGGTTCTGAATATCCATAGATGTCCTTGAGCGCTTTGATGGTGTCCGCTTCCAAACCGGCCACATAATGTTTGATCGTACTATACCTGAAAAATAATACAAATATTGCATTCAAGTCGAGTGCAATCAGTGTTCGGCAAGGTTGTTCTCCGGATGTTGTGAAACTACAACTCCGAGCACGACCCGACAGCCACAAGAGTCTTAAATCTACTGTTGTGTAAGTTATATCCATTAGCTGATACCTTACAGAAGAAAACAGTCCGGAGCCATCAACAAATGAATGCTAAAGTGTCTGGATCATCTAAAGTGTTCTTATTAATCTACATGCAGACCATTAATTGTCCAACAATTAACAGAGAGCTGAAAAATATCATCTAGGCAAAGTGTGGGTAGGCATGTCCTAATCAAGAACCTACCCGGATTGGCGCATGCGCAGACCAAGAATTGATTTCTCTGCAAACACATTGCGCATGTGCCGAGGCATGATTTGGTGTAGCCCATGGATTACAGCATTCATGTCAATCAACAGGCCAGTGGCGGACTTGACCTGGACACGACATGTCCTTCTCTGGTCTGCTGCTTGACAAAGAGCTGAAAACCATCATCTAGACAAAGTACTAGCATGAATGTCCTAATCCTGAACTTATCGGCATTGGTGCATGTGCAGACCAAAAATTGATTTATCTGAAAACATATTTGCCGGTTTTCAGCTCTCAAACGCAAGTACTTGATTTAGTGTAGCCTGTGGATTACACTGTCTGCACCATTCATGACAATCTACAGGCCAGTGCTAGACTTGTTAATTGACCTGGACACGATATGTCCTTTTCTGATTTGTTCATTGACGAAGAGCTGAAAATCATCATCTAGGCAAAGTATTAGTATGTATGTCCTAATCCTGAACTTATCGAGAGCGGCGCATGCGCAGACTAAGAATTGATTTCTCGGTAAACACATTGCGCATCCGCCAGTTTCAGTGCTGGATTTGATGTAGCCCGTGGATGATACTGATGCACCATTCATGTCAAATAACCGTCTAATGGCGGACTTGGCACTAATTGACCCAGATATGATGTATGTCCTTCAATACATCCTTCTCTTTGTCACAGAGCTGAAAACTGACATATGCAAAACGTGTTGGCACGTATTTGCTGATCCTAAGTTAACTTCTGGAACCAGCACACCTGCAGATGACTATTGATTGCCGGACACCCTGTGCATGCGCCAGTTTCAGATCTGTCACGCAAGCACTGGATTTTGCGCTACCTGAGGGTGTTGTTGTTTGCATCACTTCACAGGTCAGTGGTGAACGCATCATATAATGACCCGCACACGACATGCCATCACCTGTTGCGCTGACTGATGGTGACCTGGACCGTGTCATACAGACTCATGATCACTTCCAGGTCTTCAGAACCAGCATATACAGAGACCAAGATTGATTTACTTTCCCTACGCTATGGACCACACTTTGCACACGTGCCGTTTTTCATCTCTACTTTGCAAGCTCTAGATTTCATGCAGTCTGCGGATGACGTTACACTATTAATATCAATCAACAGGTCAAGAGCTGGCGATTTCACAGAGATCCCCTTAAAGAGTCCGCTTAATATTAAAATTAAAAAAATAAAAAGCATTGTATGGGATTTATGTCTCTAACTTCATATAATCATTGGGTAAAACCCATCCTAGGTTAAAGGACAGGAGAAGTGGTTCCAGTGTATTATGTTACACAATAGCTCGAGGCCATAGAAACGTGAACAATGCATTACTTCTTCTCCTCTATGACTGCGGATTACACACAGCAGGTACAATAATCTGATGTGTTTCTAGCATATCTACAAGGAACAGATGGCAACACCAGACGATAAACTGCAAACTCTTATGTGAATTGGGCTGGGAGCAAAACATAGAGAAACCAGCAGTTATGTAATGTCCAGTATGTGTGCTCATGTTATAGCTGGGATGTAGAGAGTAGCAAGAGAGAAACAAAGCCATAACAGATCAGGGGTAAAAAGTATGAAACTAAATGTGCTCATACTCAAAGGTCCATGGCATCCTTGGACATCCTAACTTTTAAAGGGTATATCCATCTCTATAGTTCATCTAATGATATTAAATTTACTCCAGAGCTGCACTCACTATTCTGCTGGTGCAGTCACTGTGTACATACATTACATTACTGATCCTGAGTTACATCCTGTATTATACTCCAGAGCTGCACTCACTATTCTGCTGGTGCAGTCACTGTGTACATACGTTACATTACTGATCCTGAGTTACATCCTGTATTATACTCCAGAGCTGCACTCACTATTCTGCTGGTGCAGTCACTGTGTACATACGTTACATTACTGATCCTGAGTTACCTCCTGTATAATACTCCAGAGCTGCACTCACTATTCTGCTGGTGCAGTCACTGTGTACATACATTACTCATCCTGAGTTACATCCAGTATTATACTCCAGAGCTGCACTCACTATTCTGCTGGTGCAGTCACTGTGTACATACATTACATTACTGATCCTGAGTTACATCCTTTATTATCCTCCAGAGCTGCACTCACTATTCTGCTGGTACAGTCACTGTGTACATACATTACTGATACTGAGTTATATCCTGTATTATACTCCAGAGCTGCACTCACTATTCTGCTGGTGCAGTCACTGTGTACATACATTACATTACTGATCCTGAGTTACATCCTTTATTATCCTCCAGAGCTGCACTCACTATTCTGCTGGTACAGTCACTGTGTACATACATTACTGATCCTGAGTTACCTCCTGTATTATACTCCAGAGCTGCACTCACTATTCTGCTGGTGCAGTCACTGTGTACATACATTACATTACTGATCCTGAGTTACATCCTGTATTATACCCCAGAGCTGCACTCACTATTCTGCTGGTGCAGTCACTGTGTACATACATTACTCATCCTGAGTTACATCCAGTATTATACTCCAGAGCTGCACTCACTATTCTGCTGGTGCAGTCACTGTGTACATACATTACATTACTGATCCTGAGTTACATCCTTTATTATCCTCCAGAGCTGCACTCACTATTCTGCTGGTACAGTCACTGTGTACATACATTACTGATACTGAGTTATATCCTGTATTATACTCCAGAGCTGCACTCACTATTCTGCTGGTGCAGTCACTGTGTACATACATTACATTACTGATCCTGAGTTACATCCTTTATTATCCTCCAGAGCTGCACTCACTATTCTGCTGGTACAGTCACTGTGTACATACATTACTGATCCTGAGTTATATCCTGTATTATACTCCAGAGCTGCACTCACTATTCTGCTGGTGCAGTCACTGTGTACATACATTACATTACTGATCCTGAGTTACATCCTGTATTATACTCCAGAGCTGCACTCACTATTCTGCTGGTACAGTCACTGTGTACAAACATTACATTACTGATCCTGAGTTACATCCTGTATTATACTCCAGAGCTGCACTCACTATTCTGCTGGTACAGTCACTGTGTACATACATTACATTACTGATCCTGAGTTACATCCTGTATTATACTCCAGAACTGCACTCACTATTCTGCTGGTGCAGTCACTGTGTACATACATTACATTACTGATCCTGAGTTACATCCTGTATTATACTCCAGAGCTGCACTCACTATTCTGCTGGTGCAGTCACTGTGTGCATACATTACTGATCTGGAGTTACATCCTGTATTATACTCCAGAGCTGCACTCACTATTCTGCTGGTGCAGTCACTGTGTACATACATTATATTACTGATCCTGAGTTACATCCTGTATTATACTCCAGAGCTGCACTCACTATTCTGCTGGTGCAGTCACTGTGTACATACATTACTGATCCGGAGTTACATCCTGTATTATACTCCAGAGCTGCACTCACTATTCTGCTGGTGCAGTCACTGTGTACATACATTACATTACTGATCCTGAGTTACATCCTGTATTATACTCCAGAGCTTCACTCACTATTCTGCTGGTGCAGTCACTGTGTACATACATTACATTACTGATCCTGAGTTACATCCTGTATTATACTCCAGAGCTGCACTCACTATTCTGCTGGTGCAGTCACTGTGTACATACATTACATTACTGATCCTGAGTTATATCCTGCATTATACCCCAGAGCTGCACTCACTATTCTGCTGGTGCAGTCACTGTGTACATACATTACATTACTGATACTGAGTTACATCCTGTATTATACCCAAGAGCTGCACTCACTATTCTGCTGGTGCAGTCATTATGTACATACATTACATTACTGATCCTGAGTTACCTCCTGTATTATGCTCCAGAGCTGCACTCACTATTCTGCTGGTGCAGTCACTGTGTACATACATTACATTACTGATCCTGAGTTACATCCTGTATTATACCCAGAGCTGCACTCACTATTCTGCTGGTGCAGTCACTGTGTACATACATTACATTACTGATCCTGGGTTACATCCTGTATTATACTCCAGAGTTGCACTCACTATTCTGCTGGTGCAGTCACTGTGTACATACATTACATTACTGATCCTGAGTTACATCCTGTATTATACCCCAGAGCTGCACTCACTATTCTGCTGGTGCAGTCACTGTGTACATACATTACATTACTGATCCTGAGTTACATCCTGTATTATACCCCAGAGCTGCACTCACTATTCTGCTGGTGCAGTCACTGTGTACATACATTACATTACTGATCCTGAGTTACATCCTGTATTATACTCCAGAGCTGCACTCACTATTCTGCTGGTGCAGTCACTGTGTACATACATTACATTACTGATCCTGAGTTACATCCTGTATTATACCCCAGAGCTGCACTCACTATTCTGCTGGTGCAGTCACTGTGTACATACATTACATTACTGATCCTGAGTTACATCCTGTATTATACTCCAGAGTTGCACTCACTATTCTGCTGGTGCAGTCACTGTGTACATACATTACATTACTGATCCTGAGTTACATCCTGTATTATACCCCAGAGCTGCACTCACTATTCTGCTGGTGCAGTCACTGTGTACATACATTACATTACTGATCCTGAGTTACATCCTGCATTATACTCCAGAGCTGCGCTCACTATTCTGCTGGTGCAGTCACTGTGTACATACATTACATTATTGATCCTGAGTTACATCCTGTATTATACCCCAGAGCTGCACTCACTATTCTGCTGGTGCAGTCACTGTGTACATACATTACATTATTGATCCTGAGTTACATCCTGTATTATACCCCAGAGCTGCACTCACTATTCTGCTGGTGCAGTCACTGTGTACATACATTACATTACTTATCCTGAGTTACATCCTGTATTATACTCCAGAGCTGCACTCACTATTCTGCTGGTGCAGTCACTGTGTACATACATTACATTACTGATCCTGAGTTACATCCTGTATTATACCCCAGAGCTGCACTCACTATTCTGCTGGTGCAGTCACTGTGTACATACATTACATTACTTATCCTGAGTTACATCCTGTATTATACTCCAGAGCTTCACTCACTATTCTGCTGCTTGTGACTCTTCCCTGATGTCGATGGGAGTCATATTGTTTATCTCCATGGTATTTACGACATTGTTTACAAAGACATTTTTGCCACTTTCAATTACTATGCTGCTAATTCCAGTTTCCGGGCAGATCACTAACCACGTGTATGATGTCTCTGTAATTACTGAAGCAGCTTCTGGAGAAGAGCGATCAGTAAACGTGTCTAGATACCATGTGACATCACAATATGGTGATGATTCATCGCTTTCACAAGCGAACATTTATACTCCGCTGCATAAGATAACAATTATTTATTTAAAGTAGAAGATTATATTTTCCTTTTTTTTTTTCTTTCCTCTAGATCTATATTTATACTGTAAGAATCATCCAAGCGCATCAGAAGCCAAAAGTGAGACCAGCCAAGAAGGTAGTCACTGTCTGCAGCCTTGTAAACGCCGCTGACTCCTTCTGCCTTCATTTCCTGAAAGAGAAAGTAGCTTTCTGCTTCCTCTCAGCCATATTAGCTTGTAAAGGACTAATTTTACTGTCACGGGGTCACTAAATATTTCTTTACCGCTTTCTCAGATTGAGAGTGACCATGCCCTCTCTCCTCCTCTCACTGTGCTGTTGACATGTCAAATTAAATGATTTTACCACGAGTATTCCCTTTAGTCCTGATGATTAAAGGAGTGTGTTCATGATCGTTCTTTAGGAGCGCACCGCTCCTCTTCCTCCCAACATCCTGGATGGTGGCGGTGCGCTCCTGAAGACTTGTCAGTTTAGACCAGCGGCATGGCTGCACTGTAAGTCTGAACTGTGTAGCTTCAGAGCGCCACTTGCAGAAATCTTTACCTAGGTAAACTTCAGCGGTGGTCGGTAACCAAGGCAACAAGAAGTAAACTATAGAATTAAAAATCACTTTGATTTTGAGAGAAGACAATATTTAATAAGAGGTAAAATTGCAATGTTGTTTTTTTAATAAAAAGTTTGCAATTTTAACCATTTAAGAATTTGAGATAACCCCTTTAATTTTTTTTATTCAGTTGCAAGAAAAATAGAGAGCTCAGAAAAAATTATTAGTGCACATGTTTACGTAACATACCATAAAACTGCTCACTTTATTTCTTAGGTGTTCAGGTGAAGAATGTGTTATATTGTGTGGAAAGGATAAACATATATTTCACATGCATGAAGTTCACTCCGGAGGCCGGGACCGGTGGAGTCCGGCTCCGATCCTTAGAGCAAAAGGAAGAAAAAAAAAAGGAAAGGATGCTAGATGATGGGGTAACTTGAAGCCCCCAATGCAAAAATCTACAAAAAAATTCACCAATTATCATGGACTCTTCCCATATAGGTCAAGGAAACCTTTAGGATCACCCTAGTCCCTACGTTCCGAGAGCGACTGCGACCTTTGCACCCACCATAGTTCCACCCGATTCCAGATCTATAGATGGCCGTGCTCAGTGGCGAGGTTCTCTTAATCCTGTGGCTACTTAGCACTAAGGAGAAAACGGTCATGACAAGTTCACCTTCCAAATGTGGTAGTGTTATATGGCCAAACTGGGCTCTCTACAAGGGCTCCATAAGAAAAGGGAAGCAAAAACATGGGAGCGCTTATTAAAACATTGCATTTTTGCCAAGATTTTTCCAAGTTTTATACTCTCAGAAAAGTGAAGGAACTTTCTGACATCCCAATGCACATGCTGATTAATTTTCCTTGGAAATTTGAATCTTCATGTTTTTTTCAGATCTGCAGTGTGTCAAATCTTTCAGCATTTTTGCTGTGTTTTTCACTCATTCAAATGAATTGGAAAAAAATGCAATTAACAACTCATTAAAACTGCATGCAAAAATGCAAGAAAATGTTGGAAAAAGAAGCGTCTTTCCTGCCAACACTCTGACTTTTGCAGCGAAAAAATATGCTCCAAATACTAAACATGTGCACAAATCCTAAAGGGGTTTCTTAAGATCAATCTGAAGATGGACAGTTTAGCATGCCTGCATGATGATTGACAGCTTGGCATGCCTGCATGATGATTGACAGCTTGGCATGCCTGCATGATGATTGACAGCTTGGCATGCTTGCATGATGACTGACAGCTTGGCATGCTTGCATGATGACTGACAGCTTGGCATGCTCGCATGATGATTGACAGCTTGGCATGCTCGCATGATGATTGACAGCTTGGCATGCTCGCATGATGATTGACAGCTTGGCATGCTCGCATGATGATTGACAGCTTGGCATGCTCGCATGATGATTGACAGCTTGGCATGCTCGCATGATGATTGACAGCTTGGCATGCTTGCATATGATTGACAGCTTGCATGTTGCAATTGACAGCTTGGCATGCTGCATGATGATTGACAGCTTGGCATGCTTGCTGATGATTGACAGCTTGGCATCTTGCGTGATTGACAGCTTGGTTATCTTGCATGATGATTGACAGCTTGGCATGCCTGCATGATGATTGACAGCTTGGCATGCTTGCATGATGATTGACAGCTTGGCATGCTTGCATGATAATTGACAGCTTGGCATGCTTGCATGATGATTGACAGATTGGCATGCCTGCATGATGATTGACAGCTTGGCATCTTGCATGATGATTGACAGCTTGGCATGCTTGCATGATGATTGACAGATTGGCATGCCTGCATGATGATTGACAGCTTGGCATGCTTGCATGATGATTGACAGCTTGGCATGCTTGCATGATGATTGACAGCTTGGCATGCTTGCATGATGATTGACAGCTTGGCATGCTTGCATGATAATTGACAGCTTGGCATGCTTGCATGATGATTGACAGATTGGCATGCCTGCATGATGATTGACAGCTTGGCATGCTCGCATGATGATTGACAGCTTAGCATGCTTGCATGATGATTGACAGCTTGGCATTCTTGCGTGATTGACAGCTTGGTTATCTTGCATGATGATTGACAGCTTGGCATGCTCGCATGATGATTGACAGCTTGGCATGCTTGCGTGATTGACAGCTTGGTTATCTTGCATGATGATTGATAGCTTGGCATGCTTGCATGATGATTGACAGCTTGGCATGCTTGCATGATGATTGATAGCTTGGCATGCTTGCATGATGATTGACAGCTTGGCATGCTTGCATGATTGACAGCTTGGCATGCTTGCATGATTGACAGCTTGGCATGCTTGCGTCATTGACAGCTTGGCATGCTTGCATGATGATTGACAGCTTGGCATGCTTGCATGATGATTGACAGCTTGGCATGCTTGCATGATGATTGACAGCTTGGCATGCCTGCATGATGATTGACAGCTTGGTATGCCTGCATGATTATTGACAGCTTGGCATGCTTATTGACAGCTTGGCATGCTTGCATGATGATTGACAGCTTGGCATGCTTGCATGGTTGACAGCTTGGCATGCCTGCATGATGATTGACAGCTTGGCATGCTTGCGTGATTGACAGCTTGGCATGCTTGCATGATGATTAACAGATTGGCATGCCTGCATGATGATTGACAGCTTGGCATGCTTGCATGATGATTGACAGCTTGGCATGCCTGCATGATGATTGACAGCTTGGCATGCTTGCATGATGATTGACAGCTTGGCATGCTTGCATGATAATTGACAGCTTGGCATGCTTGCATGATGATTGACAGATTGGCATGCCTGCATGATGATTGACAGCTTGGCATACTTGCATGATGATTGACAGCTTGGCATGCTTGCATGATGATTGGCATGCCTGCATGATGATTGACAGCTTGGCATGCTTGCATGATGATTGACAGCTTGGCATGCTTGCATGATGATTGACAGCTTGGCATGCTTGCATGATGATTGACAGCTTGGCATGCTTGCATGATGATTGATAGCTTGGCATGCTTGTGCTACTAGTGGGAAATGTGGGAGCACAGGGGATTAAAGCCGGCCACCTCTGATACACAGCAGCAGTGGCAATCAGCAGTAAACTATAGAGTCACAAATCCTTCTGTTCTTGATGACAATGAGGATTGTTATTAATAAGTAAATTGTAAAATTGCTTGCTTTTACAGGGACTGTTATAGGGACATAAAAACATTAACCCTATAAGAACTCCTGATAATCCCACAGTAGCGGGAGCAGCGGGGGGCGCTAACACTCAGGATTCTGCTGGAGTCTGGGATCCCGTCCACACTCACATCCTTGTGACTATACTCAGCCGAAATCGTCTCCTTCTGTTCCTGTCACTATTGTAAGCTCGACAGTACAGAGAATAAAGAATGAATTAATGTAAATTCATGTTCCAGCCGACCTGAAAAATTCCCAAATCCACGTATGGGATAAATAGTGTATTATCCTGGGTGACCGCTCGCACCGCCCTACATATAAAACTGCACATTCCGCATAAAATGACTGCTTGCTATAAGTATGCATATAACAATTATGTATAACATAATAAATAGCATAGCACTTGTATATATATTGTTTCTCAAGCCAAAAGTAGTCATTTAAAGGGGTTGTCCAAATTGGCTGTTCCTTCTTTTTAGAAAGATTGCCTGAAAAGAAGCTAATCCCAAGGTGTCCTTCTGCGGAGACCCCACCAGTGATTAACTGTAATCAGCTAAAGAAACTATTAGCAAGTGTTATCCTCTACTGCAGCGCCCCCGCAGGTGGAAGGCAGTACTACAGATTTCTACTTCGAATCTATGGATTATTAGTGTAACACACTGACACACCATGTCCTCCAGAGTGAGAAATGCCTCTTGTAGTTACTCTCGGTTTTGGATAACAGAGATCAAGGATAAACAGTAGACCCCTTTAAGATTTTCAAAGAAATCCGTTCATCACTAAAGACTTCTTTACACTCTGAGGGCTCCATCAAACAGCTCCTCATATCTTAGCTTCCTGGACTAGTGTAAGGGCGCAACAAAGGGTCCACTTATCATAGAAGCAAATCATTTAGTGGTCATGGGTCCCTGTAAAGAGGGAGTGCAGAGTTTTGCAAGAAACCCTGAAGGACCCCCGACTCTTTTTTGCATGGGTTCCTCCTCACTCCTATGTATGGCACTGGTCAACAATAGTCACCACTAAATTTTCAAGCTTCTAGTAGAAACTATTTTTTTTACTTAATTATTTTCAAGACATTGCAAAGTTATACATTTTTGTGACACATTTTATTACCTTTTTGTGTGTCCTTTTCTCCTTTAGAAGCTGCTTTCAACTGCTGCTGCTCATCAAAGATCTATACACTATAGCTAAACAGTTTGTGTATGGGAATTTGCCTCTTAGTAGTTGGGTTAGGAGCAGAGATGATGAAACAGAGTCATTCCTTTAGGCCGGGATCACACGTGTGAGAAACTCGTACCTCAATACCTGGCACTGCCGCCGGCACTCGGACCGAAGCGTTCAGCTGCATAGAAACACATGCAGCCGCACTCTCTGGTCCCGAGTGCCGGGTACTGATGCGCGAGTTTATTGCAAGTGTGACCCGGCCTTACTCTGATGATTGGAATATAGTGGACAGATCTTTTCTGAGTAGCAGATAAAAGAAGCTTCTAAAGGACTATGAACTGAGCAATGAAACACCATAGTGTTGGGAGAGAGGAAAGAAGAATAAGCTGAAGATGTATATTATAAATATTCATTACTTTGCAAAGCCTGGAAGATAATTAAATGATAAAAAAAGAAAAGTTTAGTTACTCCTTAAAAGCTACCCACCCTAGAATGAAGGTGACCCCAATTTTCTTACTTGTAGGGGTTCATGTTGCAGACGGTGACGGCAGGAAATGTCAGTTTCTGGAAGTTCGCAGTGATGGACACACTCACGGTGTAATAGGACAAAAGCAATAAGGAGCACTGCCAAAAAACCAGAGCCACCGCAATCAAGGTGAAGACAATCCAGATCCATCTCCGTAGACGACCCTTGGACACCACTATCCTCCGGCAGCCGTGAGTGTTGGTGGTCAGGCAGTACCATTGCATCAACTCATACAGAGTTGGAGCTTGGGGACCTGTCACAGGTAGGGTCTTCTTGAGTTTCTGGGTAAGTTTCTTCTTAGGACCGTTAGACATGATGAATCTGGAACATGCAAGACACAAGATACTTCAATACAGTGCAGAGAGAACCCTTCTTGGCAGGAAGGACAGATCCACAGCCATTTTGACTTGTATAAGTGCACACTTAGACCCACATAGATCCCTCTCAATCATCAAGTCTGGCAGCAATGATGACTGATGAAGCACAGAAAAATTTGCCAGTGGGTCAATTCGTAATAGTGGGATGTTATCTTACATAGGACTGCAGGTAACAACAGGATGAATCATTACACATTTCCAGCATTTAGGACTTTCCTCATAGAACATTATTGTCCTATATTCTTGCACAATACAAACAATCATCTAATTGTAACCAGATCTGATATTAGATAGTTCCATGTGTCCGAGGAACGTTCCGCATTCTGGATTACGGAAGGACATGCCAGATAATATGATGTAAAGTGCGAGAAAATAGTCCAATAAAATGGTAGAACAACCTGGTATTGGGCACAGGTTTGTATGGATTCCCAATAAAAAGGGTGAAAAATGTACAATTCTATCTAATAAGATCAGAAAATTATTCAATCCATTCTGATGAAAGCACGAGGCTCAGTCCTAGAAGTCAGGAGCTCCGGACTATGCCTGGTATAGGATTTAAGTCTGATATAGCTGCTATCATCTATCTATTATCTATCATCTACCTATCTATTATCTATCTATTATCTATCTATTATTTATCTATCTATTATCTATCATCTATCTATCATCTATCTATTATCTATCATCTATCTATCTATTATCTATCTATCTATTTATTATCTATCTATCATCTATCTATTATCTATCTCTATTATCTATCTATCATCTATTATCTATCTATATTATCTATCTATCATCTATCTATCATCTATTACCTATCTATCTATTATCTATCATCTATCTATTAGCTATCCTTCTATATATCTATTATCTCTCTATTATCTATGTATCATCTATTATCTATCTATTAACTATCTATATATCTATTTATCATCTATCTAACTATTATCTATCTATCTATCCTTCCATGTATCTATTTATTATCTATCTCAGATTTATCTATATATCTATTTTAGCTATCCATCCATCCATCTGTCAGAAAACTAGTTGCACATTAATGCCTTGCGCCACTTAATAAAGCAACTTGCAGTAGAAAACCCCACTATCCCTAGACGAGGGTCCTGTAAGCTGAGGTTTGTGGAGCTGTTTGGCAGTCCTCACAATGGAGATCTCGGCTCGGCATTGATAAGTGAAACTAGAGAATAAATTGAAAATCGATTTTGCTGACCATGAAGCACAAGCCTTGCCGAACAGCAGCTCGTATCTCAGCTTCCTAAACCTCATCCTGCACATGCAAAATTGCAACATAAAAAACTAAGCTAAATAAGTGCATAAGCTACAGAAAGAATAAATCTACAGAAAATGTGATAAATCAACTATTCTGTAATGTGCAATCATGTAGCGCCCCTTAGATCTTCAATATTAGGGTACGGAGGAGGGGAATATGTTGCGGCCACCGAGCCGATAGACAGTCCTCACCTGGAGGGATCTGGATGCTGTGAGCAGGATCTCTATCTCACCCTCTGCTCTCATAAAGATCCTGCAGCTCTGAACTGAATGTTCTTGTCTATACACCTGGCCGGGTCTGGTCTGAAGCAGAAAAGACTAGATCCCCTGACAGGTAGAGCCAGTCTGGCCGACGGGACTTCTACAGATGTGAACTCCATAAAGTCACCTGAGCTATTCATATCCCTGTAGCATGAGGCTCCGGATTCCAGGGCGGTGATGAGATGTGGCAGGAGGGACATTAGGGAGGACCTGTGATGTCCTCACTATTCTCCTGGTGGAAATCCTTACAGGACGAGCGTGTGCAGCACATGTGCATCATGAGACTGGTGAATGGGATCACAGGCATGGTCCATGTCACACCACAACCACTGGGTCCGAGAGGTTAGGGGACCACTGTGATCCTAAAGGCAGGTTCCTTAGATTGCACATAAGATAGATCACAATAACTGGGGGATTGTTAGAGGGAAATAATGCAGGATCTGTAAGAGGGGGCCCAGAAATAGATCTTGTAAAGGGACCTCCATCAATGACCACAGGAATCCATCCAAGAAAACAAGTGTATACATTATATCCACAAAGTATTCAGTATACAGAATATACAAAAAACCTGAAGGTTCTTAGCACATAAATTGGCCAATTCATTTGTGCCCATCAACCATGGCAAGGTGACAGAGAAGTGTCACCTTGCCGTGGTTGATGGGCGCACATGAATTGGCCAGTATACAGGATAGATAGAAGATCAATAGATATTGCAGGATAGATAATAGATAGAAATCAGGATATGAAGCTACAATCCAAAAACTATGTACAAAATATAAGAAGTATTGTTTGAGCTCTTGGCACTAGGACCTTCCCACTGCCGGGACTAAAACATTACTGGGCATAAAGTGAATAAACCTCTAGATTTTTACATTATTTTGCAATGCAAAAATCTGTATAATCTGGGGTCTCGGTATTAGTGATATATAGTGTATATATGATCTGTATCTCACCTGTATAGTCCGGGTTGCGGTATTAGTGGTATATAATGTATACATGATCTGTATAGTCCGGGGTCTCGGTATTAGTGGTATATAGTGTATATATGATCTGTATAGTCCGGGGTCTCGGTATTAGTGGTATATAGTGTATATATGATCTGTATAGTCCGGGGTCTCGGTATTAGTGGTATATAGTATATACATGATCTGTATCTCACCTGTATAGTCCGGGGTCTCGGTATTAGTGGTATATAGTGTATACATGATCTGTATAGTCCGGGGTCTCGGTATTAGTGGTATATAGTGTATATATGATCTGTATAGTCCGGGGTCTCGGAATTAGTGGTATATAGTGTATATATGATCTGTATAGTCCGGGGTCTCGGTATTAGTGGTATATAGTATATACATGATCTGTATCTCACCTGTATAGTCCGGGGTCTCGGTATTAGTGGTATATAGTGTATACATGATCTGTATAGTCCGGGGTCTCGGTATTAGTGGTACATAGTGTATATATGATCTGTATAGTCCGGGGTCTCGGTATTAGTGGTATATAGTATATACATGATCTGTATCTCACCTGTATAGTCCGGGGGTCTCGGTATTAGTGGTATATAGTGTATAAATGATCTGTATCTCACCTGTATAGTCCGGGGTCTCGGTATTAGTGGTATATAGTGTATAAATGATCTGTATCTCACCTGTATAGTCCGGGGGTCTCGGTATTAGTGGTATATAGTATATACATGATCTGTATCTCACCTGTATAGTCCGGGGTCTCGGTATTAGTGGTATATAGTATATACATGATCTGTATCTCACCTGTATAGTCCGGGGTCTCGGTATTAGTGGTATATAGTGTATACATGATCTGTATCTCACCTGTATAGTCCAGGGGTCTCGGTATTAGTGGTATATAGTGTATACATGATCTGTATCTCACCTGTATAGTCCGGGGGTCTCGGTATTAGTGGTATATAGTGTATACATGATCTGTATCTCACCTGTATAGTCCGGGGGTCTCGGTATTAGTGGTATATAGTGTATACATGATCTGTATCTCACCTGTATAGTCCGGGGTCTCGGTATTACTGGTATATAGTGTATACATGCTCTGTATCTCACCTGTATAGTCCGGGGGTCTCGGTATTAGTGGAAGGCACTGGTGATGTGGAGTTGCACAGGGAGGACGTCGCTGCCTGGACTCTTTATTCCTTCAGTGCTGGGGATTTTCCATGTGCAGGCGCAGGCTGTGCATCGCTGGCCTCTTCCTCGGCAGCTCCAGGTACTAGCTCTGCCTACCTGCTGACTCCATCTCTGGGATCACTGCCTGCCTCTTGTATCCCTCAGTACAGGATCTCCCACATCACTCAGACACAAGAGCCGAGCTGATGTCAGCCCTGCAGCGCCTCCTAATGGCTGAACTATGGAATTGACATTTTTCTTCTTTTAGTGGTGGAAAATCTACTTTATTACAAAACTAAGGACACCCAGAGATAAGAGACGACAGATTCAACAAATAAGAATTGGTTTCATCACTCAGAGCGAGGATTAACGAGTCTGTCTGCTATCAATGGCACTATGCTATACAGCAAGTGCTCCGAGGCTCCCCTATTTTGAGGCCCCCATCAGCCCTGGCAATCCATGAGTTAATTAAAGGGATAATCCAGAATTATAAAAAGTAGAACTAATACCGTCACTAACAAAATAACATCTATATATATATATATATTTTTTTTTTTTTCGAGGGATACTTAACATGTACATGTTTTTTCCCAATTATCACCTTGGAGCCACATCCATTTTTATTTTTTTTCCCTATTAACTTTTCCTTCTTTTCTACCAGATACAATAACTTTTTTTTCACCATAGATTCAACTATATGGGGCTTATTTTTGGACTGAACATATTGTGTTTTTTCATGAGCAACATTCTTTTAACCATATAATCTACAGAAAAAGGTGAAAAAAAAATTCAAGGTGCATTGGAAAACTTCTGCCATTGTTTTATTGGGGTGATCTTTGCAATCTTCACACTGCGGTAAAAAGGTCTGTAACTTTTTGTGCCATGAGACCGTACAACTATGCTGATATCAGACATATCAGTTTTTTGTTGTTTTTTACTGCTTAAAAAATACGAATCATCTGTACAACACATTGCTCTCATATTTCTTAACGTATGAATTAAATCATTTTCTATTTTAATAGATTGGACTTTTACATACACAACAATATTACATGTACCTCTGTAACTTGCTATCCCCTTTTATTCAGTGGTTCCTCTCCATCAGCATTGTCAGCATTATAGTGCTAGAACTTCCATTTCTTCACTTTCCAGCACACATTTGCTCTTGTCCAATACCTTGCGTGCCCGATTCTTGGTTTTACCTGTATGTAGTTTGACAGACAGGAGATCAAGAGCACAGAGTTAAAAGACTTCTCCCCACTTCTTGTAGATAAAGACCCCCCAAATACTGTCTATAGACAAGACCAGCTCTCACTCGCAGTCATCTGTCTCAGCATCTCTGATGCTAGAATTAGAATACACTTGCCAACAGGCACACAGAAGAGTGACACCTAGTGGCCAGAACCTTTGCATTATAATTTTTAAATAAAGTGATTTGCAGATTGTCTGTTTATCAGGACGGACATTTTTTATGATGGAAATGCCATTTTATTATCATTTAACCCAAGCAATCCCCTTTTCAAATACAAGTTATTAGCAAAAAAAAAAATAAGAGCATTTCTCTTATAAAAGTAGAGCAACTACTCATTAGTTTCCAGCAGCACACAGCACAGTCAGATAATTATGCGGTACATCAAATGGATTAATTTCTCTTTGCAGGAGGAGAATGCAAAAAATCGCAGCAATTCGCCAAATATTCTTTCTGCAGAGAGCAGTATTTTGTGTGCAGAGGTGTCAGCGGATGAGAGCCAAGGAGCAGGTCCCAGCAAAAATGGAGGTGGCTTTTCTGAAGGTTCT
>JARQOD010000007.1:114989025-115041099 GCA_033576555.1 Oophaga sylvatica | reverse complement strand
GTTTAGTTTTTCTGGGCTTGGGGACGAGGCGTCTAGGCCAACTAGGAACGCCCACGGCTCCCTCTATTGTGGGGGTTAGTCGGGTACGCAATCTCATAGATTCCAACTCCTTGGTGTATTGCCTTTTTTGCCTGCAACCTCAGCACCGTAAACATAACAGTAGACCCCTTTAAGATTTTCAAAGAAATCCGTCATCACTAAAGACTTCTTACACTCTGAGGGCTCCATCAAACAGCTCCTCATATCTTGCTTCCTGGACTATTTGTAAGGGCGCAACAAAGGGTCCACTTATCAAAAGAAGCAACCTTTTAAAGTGGTCATGGGTCCCTGTAAAGAGGGAGTGCAGAGTTTTGCAAGAAACCCTGAAGGACCCCCGACCCCTTTTTTGCATGGGTTCCTCCTCATCCTAGGGTATGGCACTGGTCAACAATAGTCACCACTAAATTTTCAACTTCAAAGTAGAAACTATTTTTTTACTTAATTATTTTCAAGACTTTGCAAAGTTATACATTTTTGTGACACTTTTTTATTACCTTTTTGTGTGTCCTTTTCCCCTTTAGAAGCTGCTTCAACTGCTGCTGCTCATCAAAGATCTATACACTATAGCTAAACAGTTTGTGTATGGGAATTTGCCTCTTAGTATTGGGTTAGGAGCAGAGATGATAAACAGAGTCATTCTTTAGGCCGGGTCACACGTGTGAGAAACTCGTACCTCAATACCTGGCCTGCCGCCGGAAACTCGGGACCGAAGCGTTCAGCTGAAATAGAAACCATGCAGCCGCACTCTCGGGTCCCGAGTGCCGGGTACGGGATGCGCGAGTTTATTGCAAGTGTGACCCGGCCTTACTCTGATGATTGGAATATAGTGGACAGATCTTTTCTGAGTAGCAGATAAAAGAAGCTTCTAAAGGACTATGAACTGAGCAATGAAACACCATAGTGTTGGGAGAGAGGAAAGAAGAATAAGCTGAAGATGTATATTATAAATATTCATTACTTTGCAAAGCCTGGAAGATAATTAAATGATAAAAAAAGAAAAGTTTAGTTACTCCTTAAAAGCTACCCACCCTAGAATGAAGGTGACCCCAATTTTCTTACTTGTAGGGGTTCATGTTGCAGACGGTGACGGCGGAAATGTCAGTTTCTGGAAGTTCGCAGTGATGGACACACTCACGGTGTAATAGGACAAAAGCAATAAGGAGCACTGCCAAAAAACCAGAGCCACCGCAATCAAGGTGAAGACAATCCAGATCCATCTCCGTAGACGACCCTTGGACACCACTATCCTCCGGCAGCCGTGAGTGTTGGTGGTCAGGCAGTACCATTGCATCAACTCATACAGAGTTGGAGCTTGGGGACCTGTCACAGGTAGGGTCTTCTTGAGTTTCTGGGTAAGTTTCTTCTTAGGACCGTTAGACATGATGAATCTGGAACATGCAAGACACAAGATACTTCAATACAGTGCAGAGAGAACCCTTCTTGGCAGGAAGGACAGATCCACAGCCATTTTGACTTGTATAAGTGCACACTTAGACCCACATAGATCCCTCTCAATCATCAAGTCTGGCAGCAATGATGACTGATGAAGCACAGAAAAATTTGCCAGTGGGTCAATTCGTAATAGTGGGATGTTATCTTACATAGGACTGCAGGTAACAACAGGATGAATCATTACACATTTCCAGCATTTAGGACTTTCCTCATAGAACATTATTGTCCTATATTCTTGCACAATACAAACAATCATCTAATTGTAACCAGATCTGATATTAGATAGTTCCATGTGTCCGAGGAACGTTCCGCATTCTGGATTACGGAAGGACATGCCAGATAATATGATGTAAAGTGCGAGAAAATAGTCCAATAAAATGGTAGAACAACCTGGTATTGGGCACAGGTTTGTATGGATTCCCAATAAAAAGGGTGAAAAATGTACAATTCTATCTAATAAGATCAGAAAATTATTCAATCCATTCTGATGAAAGCACGAGGCTCAGTCCTAGAAGTCAGGAGCTCCGGACTATGCCTGGTATAGGATTTAAGTCTGATATAGCTGCTATCATCTATCTATCTATTATCTACCTATCTATTATCTATCTATCTATCTATCTATTATCTATCTATTATTTATCTATCTATTATCTATCATCTATCTATTATCTATCATCTATCTATCTATTATCTATCTATCTATTTATTATCTATCATCTATCTATTATCTATCTCTATTATCTATCTATCATCTATATTATCTATCTATATTATCTATCTATCATCTATCTATATCTATCATCTATTACCTATCTATCTATTATCTATCATCTATCTATTAGCTATCCTTCTATATATCTATTATCTATTATATCTATTATCTATCTATTATCTATCTATTAACTATCTATATATCTATTTATCATCTATCTAACTATTATCTATCTATCTATCCTTCCATGTATCTATTTATTATCTATCTCAGATTTATCTATATATCTATTTTAGCTATCCATCCATCCATCTGTCAGAAAACTAGTTGCACATTAATGCCTTGCGCCACTTAATAAAGCAACTTGCAGTAGAAAACCCCACTATCCCTAGACGAGGGTCCTGTAAGCTGAGGTTTGTGGAGCTGTTTGGCAGTCCTCACAATGGAGATCTCGGCTCGGCATTGATAAGTGAAACTAGAGAATAAATTGAAAATCGATTTTGCTGACCATGAAGCACAAGCCTTGCCGAACAGCAGCTCGTATCTCAGCTTCCTAAACCTCATCCTGCACATGCAAAATTGCAACATAAAAAACTAAGCTAAATAAGTGCATAAGCTACAGAAAGAATAAATCTACAGAAAATGTGATAAATCAACTATTCTGTAATGTGCAATCATGTAGCGCCCCTTAGATCTTCAATATTAGGGTACGGAGGAGGGGAATATGTTGCGGCCACCGAGCCGATAGACAGTCCTCACCTGGAGGGATCTGGATGCTGTGAGCAGGATCTCTATCTCACCCTCTGCTCTCATAAAGATCCTGCAGCTCTGAACTGAATGTTCTTGTCTATACACCTGGCCGGGTCTGGTCTGAAGCAGAAAAGACTAGATCCCCTGACAGGTAGAGCCAGTCTGGCCGACGGGACTTCTACAGATGTGAACTCCATAAAGTCACCTGAGCTATTCATATCCCTGTAGCATGAGGCTCCGGATTCCAGGGCGGTGATGAGATGTGGCAGGAGGGACATTAGGGAGGACCTGTGATGTCCTCACTATTCTCCTGGTGGAAATCCTTACAGGACGAGCGTGTGCAGCACATGTGCATCATGAGACTGGTGAACGGGATCACAGGCATGGTCCATGTCACACCACAACCACTGGGTCCGAGAGGTTAGGGGACCACTGTGATCCTAAAGGCAGGTTCCTTAGATTGCACATAAGATAGATCACAATAACTGGGGGATTGTTAGAGGGAAATAATGCAGGATCTGTAAGAGGGGGCCCAGAAATAGATCTTGTAAAGGGACCTCCATCAATGACCACAGGAATCCATCCAAGAAAACAAGTGTATACATTATATCCACAAAGTATTCAGTATACAGAATATACAAAAAACCTGAAGGTTCTTAGCACATAAATTGGCCAATTCATTTGTGCCCATCAACCATTGCAAGGTGACAGAGAAGTGTCACCTTGCCGTGGTTGATGGGCGCACATGAATTGGCCAGTATACAGGATAGATAGAAGATCAATAGATATTGCAGGATAGATAATAGATAGAAATCAGGATATGAAGCTACAATCCAAAAACTATGTACAAAATATAAGAAGTATTGTTTGAGCTCTTGGCACTAGGACCTTCCCACTGCCGGGGACTAAAACATTACTGGGCATAAAGTGAATAAACCTCTAGATTTTTACATTATTTTGCAATGCAAAAATCTGTATAATCTGGGGTCTCGGTATTAGTGATATATAGTGTATATATGATCTGTATCTCACCTGTATAGTCCGGGGTCTCGGTATTAGTGGTATATAGTGTATAATGATCTGTATCTCACCTGTAATGGGGTCTCGGTATTAGTGGTATATATGTATAATGATCTGTATCACTGTATAGTCCGGGGTCTCGGTATTAGTGGTATATAGTGTATACATGATCTGTATAGTCCGGGTCTCGGTATATGGTATAGTGTATATATCTGTATATCGGTTCGTATTGTGAATATATAACATGATCTGTATCTCACCTGTATAGTCCGGGGTCTCGGTATTAGTGGTATATAGTGTATAAATATCTGTATCTCACCTGTATAGTCCGGGGTCTCGGTATTAGTGGTATATAGTGTATAATGATTGTATCACCTGTATAGTCCGGGGGTCTCGGTAATTAGTGGTATATAGTTATACATGATCTGTATCTCACCTGTATAGTCCGGGGTCTCGGTATTAGTGGTATATAGTATATACATGATCTGTATCTCACCTGTATAGTCCGGGGGTCTCGGTATTAGTGGTATATAGTGTATACATGATGTATCACTGTATAGTCCGGGGTCTCGGTATTAGTGGTATATAGTGTATAATGATCTGTACACTGTAGTCCGGGGTCTCGGTATTAGTGGTATATAGTGTATACATGATCTGTATCTCACCTGTATAGTCCGGGGGTCTCGGTATTACTGGTATATAGTATATACATGATCTGTATCTCACCTGTATAGTCCGGGGGTCTCGGTATTAGTGGTATATAGTGTATAAATGATCTGTATCTCACCTGTATAGTCCGGGGTCTCGGTATTAGTGGTATATAGTATATACATGATCTGTATCTCACCTGTATAGTCCGGGGGTCTCGGTATTAGTGGTATATAGTATATACATGATCTGTATCTCACCTGTATAGTCCGGGGGTCTCGGTATTAGTGGTATATAGTGTATACATGATCTGTATCTCACCTGTATAGTCCGGGGTCTCGGTATTAGTGGTATATAGTGTATACATGATCTGTATCTCACCTGTATAGTCCGGGGTCTCGGTATTAGTGGTATATAGTGTATACATGATCTGTATCTCACCTGTATAGTCCGGGGGTCTCGGTATTAGTGGTATATAGTGTATACATGATCTGTATCTCACCTGTATAGTCCGGGGGTCTCGGTATTACTGGTATATAGTGTATACATGCTCTGTATCTCACCTGTATAGTCCGGGGGTCTCGGTATTAGTGGAAGGCACTGGTGATGTGGAGTTGCACAGGGAGGACGTCGCTGCCTGGACTCTTTATTCCTTCAGTGCTGGGGATTTTCCATGTGCAGGCGCAGGCTGTGCATCGCTGGCCTCTTCCTCGGCAGCTCCAGGTACTAGCTCTGCCTACCTGCTGACTCCATCTCTGGGATCACTGCCTGCCTCTTGTATCCCTCAGTACAGGATCTCCCACATCACTCAGACACAAGAGCCGAGCTGATGTCAGCCCTGCAGCGCCTCCTAATGGCTGAACTATGGAATTGACATTTTTCTTCTTTTAGTGGTGGAAAATCTACTTTATTACAAAACTAAGGACACCCAGAGATAAAGAACGACAGATTCAACAAATAAGAATTGGTTTCATCACTCAGAGCGAGGATTAACGAGTCTGTCTGCTATCAATGGCACTATGCTATACAGCAAGTGCTCCGAGGTCTCCCCTATTTTGAGGCCCCCATCAGCCCTGGCAATCCATGAGTTAATTAAAGGGATAATCCAGAATTATAAAAAGTAGAACTAATACCGTCACTAACAAAATAACATCTATATATATATATATATTTTTTTTTTTTTCGAGGGATACTTAACATGTACATGTTTTTTCCCAATTATCACCTTGGAGCCACATCCATTTTTATTTTTTTTCCCTATTAACTTTTCCTTCTTTTCTACCAGATACAATAACTTTTTTTCACCATAGATTCAACTATATGGGGCTTATTTTTGGACTGAACATATTGTGTTTTTTCATGAGCAACATTCTTTTAACCATATAATCTACAGAAAAAGGTGAAAAAAAAATTCAAGGTGCATTGGAAAACTTCTGCCATTGTTTTATTGGGGTGATCTTTGCAATCTTCACACTGCGGTAAAAAGGTCTGGTAACTTTTTGTGCCATGAGACCGTACAACTATGCTGATATCAGACATATCAGTTTTTTTGTTGTTGTTTTACTGCTTAAAAAATACGAATCATCTGTACAACACATTGCTCTCATATTTCTTAACGTATGAATTAAATCATTTTCTATTTTAATAGATTGGACTTTTACATACACAACAATATTACATGTACCTCTGTAACTTGCTATCCCCTTTTATTCAGTGGTTCCTCTCCATCAGCATTGTCAGCATTATAGGTGCTAGAACTTCCATTTCTTCACTTTCCAGCACACATTTGCTCTTGTCCAATACCTTGCGTGCCCGATTCTTGGTTTTACCTGTATGTAGTTTGACAGACAGGAGATCAAGAGCACAGAGTTAAAAGACTTCTCCCCACTTCTTGTAGATAAAGACCCCCCAAATACTGTCTATAGACAAGACCAGCTCTCACTCGCAGTCATCTGTCTCAGCATCTCTGATGCTAGAATTAGAATACACTTGCCAACAGGCACACAGAAGAGTGACACCTAGTGGCCAGAACCTTTGCATTATAATTTTTAAATAAAGTGATTTGCAGATTGTCTGTTTATCAGGACGGACATTTTTTATGATGGAAATGCCATTTTATTATCATTTAACCCAAGCAATCCCCTTTTCAAATACAAGTTATTAGCAAAAAAAAAAATAAGAGCATTTCTCTTATAAAAGTAGAGCAACTACTCATTAGTTTCCAGCAGCACACAGCACAGTCAGATAATTATGCGGTACATCAAATGGATTAATTTCTCTTTGCAGGAGGAGAATGCAAAAAACCCGCAGCAATTCGCCAAATATTCTTTCTGCAGAGAGCAGTATTTTGTGTGCAGAGGTGTCAGCGGATGAGAGCCAAGGAGCAGGTCCCAGCAAAAATGGAGGTGGCTTTTCTGAAGGTTCTCAGCTGATATAAAAGCCCCCTTTAAATAAATGAGACCCCAGTCCGGACAGCATCATTACCCTCCAAAAACCACAAACATAGGATTCATCACTTCACTGCCAAAATCCCGATGGCCCTCTGATAGGAGACACGTGACGTTACCACTTTACCACTCTATCCTACACATGGAGGACAGGTAGAGAGCGACAGACCCCACCTACACATGGAGGACAGGTAGAAAGCGACAGACCCCCACTACACATGGAGCACAGGTAGAGAGCGACAGACCCACACTACACATGGAAGACAGGTAGAGATGGACAGACCCCACACTACACATGGAGGACAGGTAGAGAGTGACAGACCCCACACTACACATGGAGGACAGGTAGAGAGGACAGACCCCACACTACACATGGAGGACAGGTAGAGAGTGACAGACCCCACACTACACATGGAGGACAGGTAGAGAGCGACAGACCCCGCACTACACATGGAGGACAGGTAGAGAGGACAGACCCCACACTACACATGGAGGCAAGTAGAGAGCGACAGAGCCCACACTACACATGGAGGACAGGTAGAGAGGACAGACCCCACACTACACATGGAGGACAGGTAGAAGCGACAGACCCCACACTACACATGGAGGACAGGTAGAGAGTGACAGACCCCACACTACACATGTAGGACAGGTAGAGAGCGACAGACCCCCCACTACACATGGAGGACAGGTAGAGAGTGACAGACCCCACACTACACATGGAGGACAGGTAGAGAGTGACAGACCACACATACACATGGAGACAGGTAGAGAGTGACAGACCCCACACTACACATGGAAGACAGGTAGAGAGCTGACAGACCCCCACACTACACATGGAGGACAGGTAGAAGCGACAGACCCCACACTACACATGGAGGACAGGTAGAGAGCGACAGACCCCACACTACACATGGAGGACAGGTAGAGAGTGACAGACCCCACACTACACATGGAGGACAGGTAGAGAGCGACAGACCCCACACTACACATGGAGGACAGGTAGAAGCGACAGACCCCACACTACACATGGAGGACAGGTAGAGAGCGACAGACCCCACTACACATGGAGGACAGGTAGAAGCGACAGACCCCGACTACACATGGAGGACAGGTAGAGAGTGACAGACCCCACACTACACATGAGGACAGGTAGAGAGCGACAGACCCACACTACACATGAGGACAGGTAGAGAGTGACAGACCCACACTACACATGAAGGACAGGTAGAAAGCGACAGACCCCACACTACACATGGAGGACAGGTAGAGAGTGACAGACCCCACACTACACATGAGGACAGGTAGAGAGTGACAGACCCACACTACACATGGAGGACAGGTAGAGAGTGACAGACCCCACTACACATGGAGGACAGGTAGAGAGTGACAGACCCCACACTACACATGGAGGACAGGTAGAGGTGACAGACCCCGCACTACACATGGAGGACAGGTAGAGAGTGACAGACCCCCACTACACATGGAGGACAGGTAGAGAGTGACAGACCCCCACTACACATGGAGGACAGGTAGAGAGTGACAGACCCCACACTACACATGGAGGACAGGTAGAGAGTGACAGACCCCACACTACACATGGAGGACAGGTAGAGAGTGACAGACCCCACACTACACATGGAGGACAGGTAGAGAGTGACAGACCCCACACTACACATGGAGGACAGGTAGAGAGTGACAGACCCCACACTACACATGGAGGACAGGTAGAGAGTGACAGACCCACACTACACATGAGGACAGGTAGAGAGCGACAGACCCCACACTACACATGTAGGACAGGTAGAGAGCGACAGACCCCACACTACACATGGAGGACAGGTAGAGAGCGACAGACCCCACACTACACATGGAGGACAGGTAGAGAGTGACAGACCCCACACTACACATGGAGGACAGGTAGAGAGCGACAGACCCCACACTACACATGGAGGAAAGGTAGAGAGCGACAGACCCACACTACACATGGAGGAAGGTAGAGAGTGACAGACCCCACACTACACATGGAGGACAGGTAGAGAGCGACAGACCCCACACTACACATGGAGACAGGTAGAGAGCGACAGACCCCCACTACACATGGAGGACAGGTAGAGAGCGACAGACCCCCACTACACATGGAGGACAGGTAGAGAGCGACAGACCCCCACTACACATGGAGGACAGGTAGAGAGTGACAGACCCACGCACTACACATGGAGGACAGGTAGAGAGCGACAGACCCCACACTACACATGGAGGACAGGTAGAGAGTGACAGACCCCACACTACACATGGAGGACAGGTAGAGAGTGACAGACCCACACTACACATGGAGGACAGGTAGAGAGGACAGACCCCACACTACACATGGAGGACAGGTAGAGAGTGACAGACCCCACACTACACATGGAGGACAGGTAGAGAGCGACAGACCCGCACTACACATGGAGGACAGGTAGAGAGTGACAGACCCAGCACTACACATGGAGGACAGGTAGAGAGCGACAGACCCCCACTACACATGGGGGACAGGTAGAGAGTGACAGACTCTGCACTACCCATGGAGGACAGGTAGAGAGTGACAGACCCTGCACTACACATGGAGGACAGGTGGAGAGTGACAGACCCCGCACTACACATGGAGGACAGGTAGAGAGTGACAGACCCCACACTACACATGGAGGACAGGTAGAGAGTGACAGACCCCACACTACACATGGAGGACAGGTAGAGAGTGACAGACACAGCACTACACATGGAGGAAAGGTAGAGAGTGACAGACCCCGCACTACACATGGAGGACAGGTAGAGAGAGACAGACCCCACACTACACATGGAGGACAGGTAGAGCGCGACAGACCCCGCACTACACATGGAGGACAGGTAGAGAGTGACAGACCCCACACTACACATGGAGGACAGGTAGAGAGTGACAGACCCTGCACTACACATGGAGGAAAGGTAGAGAGTGACAGACCCCACACTACACATGGAGGACAGGTAGAGAGTGACAGACCCTGCACTACATATGGAGGAGAGGTAGAGAGTGACAGACCCCACACTACACATGGAGGAAAGGTAGAGAGTGACAGACCCGCACTACACATGGAGGACAGGTAGAGCGCGACAGACCCAGCACTACACATGGAGGACAGGTAGAGAGTGACAGACCCCACACTACACATGGAGGACAGGTAGAGAGTGACAGACCCTGCACTACACATGGAGGAAAGGTAGAGAGTGACAGACCCCACACTACACATGGAGGAAAGGTAGAGAGTGACAGACCCCGCACTACACATGAAGACAGGTAGAGAGTGACAGACCCCACACTACACATGGAGGAAGGTAGAGAGTGACAGACCCAGCACTACACATGGAGGACAGGTAGAGAGCGACAGACCCCGCACTACACATGGGGGACAGGTAGAGAGTGACAGACCCTGCACTACACATGGAGGACAGGTAGAGAGTGACAGACCCCACACTACACATGGAGGACAGGTAGAGAGCGACAGACCCACACTACACATGGAGGACAGGTAGAGAGTGACAGACCCAGCACTACACATGGAGGACAGGTAGAGAGTGACAGACCCCACACTACACATGGAGGACAGGTAGAGAGTGACAGACCCCACACTACACATGGAGGACAAGTAGAGAGTGACAGACCCAGCACTACACATGGGGACAGGTAGAGAGTGACAGACCCCACACTACACATGGAGGACAGGTAGAGAGTGACAGACCCCACACTACACATGGAGGACAGGTAGAGAGTGACAGACTCCACACTACACATGGAGGACAAGTAGAGAGTGACAGACCCAGCACTACACATGGGGACAGGTAGAGAGTGACAGACCCCACACTACACATGGAGGACAGGTAGAGAGTGACAGACCCAGCACTACACATGGAGGACAGGTAGAGAGAGACAGACCCCACACTACACATGGAGGACAGGTAGAGAGTGACAGACCCCACACTACACATGGAGGACAGGTAGAGAGTGACAGACCCACACTACACATGGAGGACAGGTAGAGAGTGACAGACCCCACACTACACATGGAGGACAGGTAGAGAGTGACAGACCCCGCACTACACATGGAGGACAGGTAGAGAGCGACAGACCCCGCATGACACATGGAGGACAGGTAGAGAGCAACAGACCCCACACTACACATGGAGGACAGGTAGAGAGCGACAGACCCAACACTACACATGGAGGACAGGTTGAGAGTGACAGACCCCACACTACACATGGAGGGCAGGTAGAGAGTGACAGACCCCGCACTACACATGGAGTACAGGTAGTGACAGACCCAGTAGCGTAGCTACCGGGGGGGCAGAGGGGGCGGTGGCCCCGGGCCCCGTGCTCTGTGGGGGCCCACCCGGAGTGACGCTACTGTAACTGTATCGCGTGCACAGCGCGCCGATACAGTTACATTCTGCGGCATAGCAGGGAGAATCAATCTCCCTGCTCTGCCGCCCAGCCGCTATGGGGCCCCTGAGCAGGCGGTGGGGGGGCCCTGTGCCGCTCGGCATCGCATTCAGAGAGAAGGAGCGAGCGCTCCTTCTCCCATCATCCCCCTCTCAGCGTCTGACAGCGGGCGCGATGACGTCACTGCTCGGCGCCCGCTGTCAGACGCTGAGAGGGAGAGCAGTGAGCAGCGCAGGAGCCGGGAGCAAGAGAGGTGAGTACAGGATTTGTTATTTTTGTAATGGGGAGTGCATTATACTACAGAGGCTACCTATGGGGGCACATTACAATACAGGCTGTCTATGGGGGCGCTGTTGTGAATGGGTTTGAGATGAGTTCTGAGCAGAGGCTTCCTCTGGTGGTTACAAGCGGTGCTGGTCTGTCCAGTGAAGATTGTGAGGACTGGGAATCAGGTGTTACTGACTGGTCTTATATAAGGGAGTCACCTTCCCATCAGGGTTGCCGGTGATCAATTGTTCTGGTCTGAATCCTTCATTCCTGTTTCCCTTGTAGCCTGCTGTGTCGTGTCTGCATCTCCTGCTAACAGATAAGACATTTTCTTCTTTTTGTTTTTGTGCTATATTTTTGCATTTTGTCCTGCACTTCTGTGGGGGCCTTCAGGGTCCCCTCCGGGGGCTTTTGCCCTCTCAGTTTAGTTCAGCCACTGATGTTTGTACTTTTGCTTTTTCCAGTTTTTTCAGTGGCTGCTGTTTTGATTTTGTTACACCAGAGAACTAATTTAGGTGGTAGAGGTCGTGTGATCTCAGGTGTTTTTGAAATTAGTAGAGTTGGTGCTTTTCAGGGTTTTCTGGGATTGCAGTAAGTACCCTTCCTATCCTTTTCTATTTAGTTAGTTTGGGCCCCAACGTTTGCTCATACTATTTCTTTCTGTGTCAGTATTTCATCTTGTCTAACAGCCATTACATGTTTGGGGGCTTTCTATGTTCTTTGGGGTTCTGCTCCGGGGCAGATAGCTTTCCTATTTCTATCTTTAGGTGTAGTTAGTTTCTCAGGCTGTGACGAGGCGTCTAGGACCAACGTAGGAACGCTCCACGGCTGCCTCTAGTTGTGGTGGTTAGTCAGGGTACTGCAATCTCATAGTTTCCAACTGCTCTGGTGTATTGCCTTTTTTACCTGCACTCCTCAGCTACCGAAACATAACAGGGCGCATTACAATACAGGCTGTCTATGGGGGCGCATTACAATACAGGCTGTCTATGGGGGTGCATTACACTATAGAGCAGTGTTTCTCAACTCCAGTCCTCAGGACCCACCAACAGGTCATGTTTTCAGGATTTCCTTAGTATTGCAAAGGTGATGGAATTAATGCTTGTGCAGGTGATAAAATTATCACCTGTGCAATACTAAGGAAATCCTGAAAACATGACCTGTTGGTGGGTCCTGAGGACTGGAGTTGAGAAACACTGCTATAGAGGCTGTCTATGGGGGCGCATTACAATACAGAGGCTGCCTATGGGGGCACATTACAATACAGAGGCTGTCTATGGGGGGCGCATTACAATACAGGCTGTCTATGGGGGTGCATTACAATACAGAGGCTGCCTATGGGGGCACATTACAATACAGAGGCTGTCTATGGGGGCGCATTACAATACAGGCTGTCTATGGGGGCGCATTACAATACAGAGGCTGTCTATGGGGGTGAATTGCAATATAAAGGCTGACTATGGGGCGCATTACACTATAGAGGCTGCCTATGGGGGCGCATTACACTATAGAGGCTGTCTATGGGGGTGCATTACTATATAGAGGCTGTCTATGGGGGTGCATTACACTATAGAGGCTGCCTATGGGGGCACATTACAATACAGGCTGTCTATGGGGGCACATTACAATACAGAGGCTGTCTATGGGGGCCATTACAATACAGAGGCTGTCTATGGGGGTCGCATTGCAATACAGAGGTGCTATGGGGGCGCATTACATATAGAGGCTGCCTATGGGGGGTGCATTACATATAGAGGCTGTCTATTACTAGGGGTTGGGCACATTACAATAAGAGGCTGTCTATGGGGGCCATTACAATACAGAGGCTGTCTATGGGGGCATTACAATACAGAGGCTGCCTATGGGGGCGCATTACAATAAGAGGCTGTCTATGGGGGTGCATTACAATACAGAAGCTGCCTATGGGGGCGCATTACAATAAGAGGCTGCCTATGGGGGTGCATTACAATACAGAGGCTGTCCTATGGGGTCGCATTACAATACAGAGGCTGCCTATGGGGGCGCATTACAATACAGAGGCTGTCTATGGGGACGCATTACAATACAGAGGCTGCCTATGGGGGTGCATTACAATACAGAGGCTGCCTATGGGGGCGCATTACAATACAGAGGCTGCCTATGGGGTGCATTACAATACAGAGGCTGCCTATGGGGAGTGCATTATAATACAGAGGCTGTCTATGGGGGCGCATTATAATACAGAGGCTGTCTATGGGGCGCATTATAATATAGAGGCTGTCTATGGGGGCGCATTATAATACAGAGGCTGCCTATGGGGGTGCATTATACTATATTGAGGACTATCTGGTGTATTATGCTATAAGAAGGCTATCTAGAGGACCATCATACAGTGTGGGGATTATAGTGGCGTGGCCATCATACAGTGTTGGAGCCATTAAATAGTTTGGGGATATTAAGGGGTCAGTATATATATCCAGTGAGGGGTCATTATACTGTGTATAGGGGAGCTGTACAGGGGGGAGACTTGGGACATTATTAAATGTAAAGTGGGCACTTATTGTTATAGGGGAACTCGGGTTACTGTGACTGTCAAAGGGGACACACAGGGCATTATTACATTCTAGGGGGCACAATGTGGGCACTGTTTTCTAGGGCACTTGCACCTGGCATTACTATATTATAGAGGGGTGCTTAAGAATTTAGAGGTCACACAGAACCACACAATAGGTGCAGTAATAGGGACACATATGGCAGCAGCGGCTCAGTATTGGGGTATCAGCAGGATGAGGAGTTTGTGCAGGTTGGGGATAGATGGTGACAGTGCTGAAAATATGAGAAGTGAAATGTGTCTTTGTTGTATTCTCTGCAGCTGAGTCCTGGCTGGAGGAGTCGTCATGTCGGTCTGGGCCAGATGGAAAAGACATGAAGAGTGAACAATTCCATTAGAAAGAACATCAGCGGTAAGTCACTATCTGTAACTCTGCTGTGAGCTCTTATATGTTCTGTAGGACTGGTATTATTTACCACTGACTATATGGCGGTGATATCAATATTGGTCTTTTTATATATAAATTATTTTTCGCAACGGTGCGGTCATTTGCTGAGGTTCTTGGTTAGGGGCCCACTCAGAAGTTTCGCCCCCCCAAACAAAAACTCTAGCTGCGCCTCTGGACAGACCCCACACTACACATGGAGGGCAGGTAGAGAGTAGAGATGAGCGAATATGTTCGGAAACCGATCACAAAACATAAATTCGGCACGAATATGGTACATTCGGATACCTGATCGGTAACAGGAGCATTTTTCTTAAAATGGGTTGATAACATTCAGTAAAAGATAAAATAAAAGCAGGCAATTCATGTGCCGCATTCAGTGAAATCTCAGCGTGACAGGTTAGAATAGATATACAGTACAGACGAAAAGTTTGGACACACCTTCTCATTCAATGATTTTTCTGTATTTTCATGACTATGAAAATTGTAGAATCACACTGAAGCATCAAAACTATGAATTAACACATGTGGATTATACATTACACTTTACAAAAAAGTGTGAAACAACTGAAAATATGTCTTATATTCTAGGTTCTTCAAAGTAGCCACCTTTTGCTTTGATTACTGCTTTGCACGCAGAAAAGGTGAACGGATGGACTCTACATGCCTGGTTCCCACTGTGAAGCATGGAGGAGGTGGTGTGATGGTGTGGGGGTGCTTTACTGGTGACACTGTTGGGGATTATTCAAAATTGAAGCGGTGAGCGGTCCAGCTCACCCCAAACCATCTCGATTGGGTTCAGGTCTGGTGACTGTGGAGCCAGGTCATCTGGGTAGCCCCCCAACACTCTCCTTCTTGGTCAAAAAGCCCTTACACAGTCTGGAGGTGTTTGGGGTCATTGTCCTGTTGAAAAATAAATGATGGTCCAACTAAACGCAAACCGGATGGAATAGCATGCGCTGCAAGATGCTGTGGTAGCCATGCTGGTTCAGTATGCCTTCAATTTTAAATAAATCCCCAACAGTGTCACCAGCAAAGCACCCCCACACCATCACACCACCTCCTCCATGCTTCACGGTGGGAACCAGGCATGTAGAGTCCACCGTTCACCTTTTCTGCGTGCAAAGCAGTAATCAAAGCAAATGGTGGCTACTTTGAAGAACCTAGAATATAAGACATATTTTCAGTTGTTTCACACTTTTTTGTAAAGTGTAATGTATAATTCCACATGTGTTAATTCATAGTTTTGATGCCTTCAGTGTGAATGTACAATTTTCATAGTCATGAAAATACAGAAAACTCTTTGAATGAGAAGGTGTGTCCAAACTTTTGGTCTGTACTGTATATATACTTATATGTATTTATATTACATAGATACATAGATAGAAGAAAAGCCGGCAATTCAGCAGCCGCATAGTGTAAAATCACAGCAGGAGCCGACAGGATAGAAGAGATGGATTACATACAGTAAATACAAATAGAATAAGTAGATATATAGATGTCAGTGACAAATACAATTAGTGCAGTGTGTGTGCAGCTTACTGTACATGATTTCAATTAATAAAAGATTATTTTTCTGAAAAAATGGCGTGGGGTCCCGCTTAATTTTTGTAACCAGCAGAGGGAAAGCCGACGGCTGGGGGTCGATGTTAAGAGACTGGAAAGTGAATAATACCCATGGAGCTTCCCAGGCTATTAGTATCAGCTCACAGCTGTATACTTAGCCTTTACTGGCTATTAAAATGGGGGACCCTAAAAAAATGACGTAGGGTCCTCCTATAATTAATAACCAGCAAAGGCTATGCAGACAGCTACGGGCTGATATTAATAGCCTAGGAAGGGCCATGGACACTGCCCCAGGCTAAAAATATCAGCTCTCAGCCGCCCCAGAAAAGGCACATGTCTAAGATGCGGCAATTCTGGCACTAATTGGCCATGAACTCGCAGGACCAGGCAGACGGCACCGCAAGCAGGAGAACTTTCTCACGCTTGCGGTGCCCTCAGACAAGGAATAGTAGTTCACAGGTAGACACTGAGCACACGGTGCTTCATGCAACCATGTAGCCTGTCATCTAGATGTAGCAGAGCTGGACCTGTCATGGGACAAATGGATTAAAAGCATCTCAGCGGAAAGGTGAGGAATATTGTTGTTTGTTTTTTTACCTCTTTTGCAGACGATGAGGGCATCGGGGGAATAGGCGAAGTCGTAAGTATGGTTTAATTAAGAGTATTAAAGGAGACTGTGTTTTTCTTTCAATGAAAGGACTTTTTACTGGGCATCTGTGTTTTCATACAATGTGAATATGGGGTTAGTAATGGGTGCGTCTTAAAATGGAAAACTGTGTTTAGTTTTATTTCTAATAAAGGACTTTATTCTTATAAACATCTCTCCATTGCTAAGCCGTGGGCTTGATGTCACCTGACAATACAAAGGTGACATCAACCCCACAAATATGAACCCTCCTTGCCACCGCTACAGGGCAAGTGGGAAGAGTCGGGCAAAGTTCCAGAATTGGTGCATATAATAGATGTGCATTTTCTAGGCGGCTGCGAGTTGCCACTTTTAGGCTGGGGGCAATATCCATGGCCCCTTACCAGCCTGAGAATACCAGCCCCAAGCTGTCTGCTTTAGCAAGGCTGATTGTCAAAAATGAAGGGACCCCACACCGTTTTTTCTAATTATTTATTTAAATAATTAAATATATGGCACGGAGACCCCTCTATTGGGAGCTGTAGTCCCATCAGCCGACACCAGTCACCGGAGGTAAACTTTATACCTCCGATCACAGCTGAGTGCTCACGCTGTCTTCTGACAGCGTGGGACCCGCAGCTCTCTGGCCGGCGAGGATGTTTTCACCGCAGTCACACAGCGTGGGAAACACCGGCTTTTCTGCTGTGTATATTCAGCGATTTATTCAATGATTAAATCGGCGAATATTGCAAATTCGGCGATCATGAGCCGAACTGAACATTGAAATATTCGCTCATCTCTAGTAGAGAGCGACAGATCCCGCACTACACATGGAGGACAGGTAAAGAGCGACAGACAACGCACTACATATGGAAGTAGAGAGTGACAGACAGCTGGGAATTCACATGCGAGACTCGGTAGTGTTTCTCGCATGTGTGATCCCGGCCTAATAGGAAGACGCACCGTCACACGACATGGTGAACAGGAATAACATGATTGGACGGCCACCAGCAATTAGCTGACATGGATAATTGGATGGAACATTAGGCCACGTTCAGTATTTTACATCAGTATTTGAAAGCCAAAATCAGGAGTAGAACAATCAGAGGAAAAGTATAATAGAAACACGTTGCCACTCCTGTATTTTCCACCCTCTCCTGGTTTTGGCTTAGAAAGACTGATGTAAAATACTGACCAAATACTGAATCTGTGAACATGGCTTAAGTAATCAGAAATAGTAAAACTTTTCTGCAACTAAAACATACGAGATAAACATACAGAAAAAGTAGTAATATATTTTTTTTAGGAAACTGTATCAGAAAAGCAATTCACCAAGTATTCTCAAGGGTTTATTTAACCCTTCAGGGTCAGTGCGCAAAGTTTAATCATCCAATAGGATTCATAGTTAATTAGTTTCTGGCGACTGTCGAAGGTTATTTGTTCCAATTGTTATCAGACAAGAGAAGACCACCAGGATCCATTGAATGTTCCGTAAGGAGAAACCATGCTGCCATATACCATTGCTAGTACTGGGCCTGAGCACGTTCGTCCCTCTCCTTGCAGCTTGAAAAGCCGTTGTATAATGGAGTTGTGGAAGGATCAGGAATATATTAGATAATAGTTCAGATTCCGGCATTAGATAGATTATTCTCTATAATTAGATTATCTGGCTATCACGTTTTATGATTTCTGATTACTAATGCTCCATATTGGTACCGGAGGTAAAAAAAGGAGTATGAGATGATATGCAGATAAAAATATCAATGAATTTTATTAAACATCATGCAAAGTGCATATAGCCATAAAAATAAGATGCCAATCAAAATGCAGAAACCATACACCCAGGGCAACCCACCCCTCCCAAGAGATGGGAAAAGATCCAGGCAAGAGATCCCATATATAACCAGTGATCCCTGTCAGCTGATTGTGGGGGGATATCTGAGAATCGGCGTGCCTGGTCACCATGTTATATGACCGTGTGTCTCCCTAATAGAGCAACCCCAAAACGCGTGGTCAATAAAGACCCTTTTTCTCATTCATCCGGTCACCAGTTGGTCCTTCTGGACTTATCGGACCGTGAAAAACATCACATATTCCAGTTATTTTGTATGTCAAACTATAAAGAAATATTTTTTTTTTATCAGATTCCTATTAGGAAAAGATTGAGGAAAAAAAATGCATTTTTTTTGTCGCTTTTGTGTTCTAAAAAAAAAATGGATGAAAAGGATCAGAAAGTCACAGGGATCCCAAAGTGCTGACAGTGAAATACAGCTCGTGGCTAAAATAAAATAAATCCTGATACAAATGCACTGAGAAAAAAAGTTACAGCTCTTGGAAAGTGAAGAGGAAAAACCAAGAGGGGCCCAATGTCCATGCACCGACCCCCGGGAGCAGCACAGCTCCGGTCCCCTGCAGCCACACACGGACTGGAGGCGCCCAGCGCTCCACACAGCTGCACAAGCTCCATGCGTTCCACTGAGGAGGAAGTAAACACAGGTCATGTGACCGGTCAGTGCACACGTGACCCCTACGTCACCAGCCGTTCCAGGAGCGTCGGAGATCTGGTCCCGTCCACGCTGGGGGGGACAGTTTAGCAGGGTGCCCCCCGACCGGAAGTGAGCGCTGCACGTTCTGTGACTGGCAGCCCCGGGGCCCGGAGGGGAATGCTCTCATGTCGCAGGTGGCGGGTGCTGCCCCGGCGGCGGCCGGTGGCGGGAAGGAGAAGAAGGTCTCCTTGGGAAGAAGCTGTTCTGGCGGCGCGGCGGGTTAGTGAGCCGCTTCCTGCGGACGCTCAGCGCCTTGTCCCACCTCAGTAATGAGCAGGAGGATGCCGCCGCCGCGCGCCACCACCACCGCCGCCCGGGACAAGAGCGGCTCCCCCGCCCGCCCCCAGCCGCAGGCCCCGGAGTCCCCGCACCTGCTGCCGCCGCCGCTCCCCTGCCCGAGCCCCAGCCGCCTGCCCGGCCTGTCCGGCCTCAAGAACCACGGTAACACCTGCTTCATGAACGCCGTGCTGCAGTGCCTCAGCAACACCGACCTGTTCGCCGAGTTCCTGGGGCTGGAGCAGTACAAGGAGAGCGAGGCCTCGGGGAGCCCCCTGTCCAGCCCGGGGACCCCGGACCGCGGGGAGGTGACCGAGCAGCTGGCCAAACTGCTGCGCTCCCTGTGGACCATGGAGTACACCCCGCAGCACAGCCGGGAGTTCAAGGTGAGAGGGGGGACAGGTACTGTGGGGACTACTGCTCCCAGCAACACCGCCCCTGCTACTGCAAGCCCCAACATCACCACTGCAAATCCCAATATCACCGACCTGTTACTGCAAGCCCCAACATCCCGTCACTGCAAGCCCCAACATCACCACTGCAAATCCAATATCACTGCCCCTGCTACTGCAAGCCCCAACATCACCACTGCAAATCCAATATCACTGCCCCTGCTACTGCAAGCCCCAACATCACCACTGCAAATCCAATATCACTGCCCCTGCTACTGCAAGCCCCAACATCACCACTGCAAATCCAATATCACTGCCCTGCTACTGCAAGCCCCAACATTCACTACAGCCCCAACATCCCCACTGCAAATCCAATATCACCGACCTGTTACTGCAAGCCCAACATCCCGTCACTGCAAGCCCCAACATCACCACTGCAAATCCAATATCACCGCCCCTGCTACTGCAAGCCCCAACATCACCACTGCAAATCCCAATATCACCGACCTGTTACTGCAAGCCCCAACATCCCGTCACTGCAAGCCCCAACATCACCACTGCAAATCCAATATCACTGCCCCTGCTACTGCAAGCCCCAACATCCCGTCACTGCAAGCCCCAACATCACCACTGCAAATCCAATATCACCGCCCCTGCTACTGCAAGCCCCAACATCACCACTGCAAATCCAATATCACTGCCCCTGCTACTGCAAGCCCCAACATCACTACAGCCCCAACATCCCACTGCAAATCCAATATCACCGACCTGTTACTGCAAGCCCCAACATCCCGTCACTGCAAGCCCCAACATCACTACAGCCCCAACATCCCACTGCAAATCCAATATCACCGCCCTGCTACTGCAAGCCCCAACATCACCACTGCAAATCCAATATCACCGCCCTGCTACTGCAAGCCCCAACATCACCACTGCAAATCCAATATCACCGCCCCTGCTACTGCAAGCCCCAACATCACCACTGCAAATCCCAATATCACCGACCTGTTACTGCAAGCCCCAACATCACCACTGCAAATCCAATATCACCGACCTGTTACTGCAAGCCCCAACATCACCACTGCAAATCCCAATATCACCGACCTGTTACTGCAAGCCCCAACATCACCACTGCAAATCCCAATATCACCGACCTGTTACTGCAAGCTCCAACATCACTACAGCCCCAACATCCATCACTACAAGCCCATACATCACCGACCTGTCACTGCAAGCCCCAATGTAACCAACCTGTCACTGCAAGCCCCAACGTCACCGCCCCTGCTACTGCAAGCCCCAACATAACATCACTACAAGCCCATACATCACCAACCTGTCACTACAGCCCCAACATCCCATCACTATAAGCCCATACATCACCGACCTGTTACTGCAAGCCCCAACATCACCACTGCAAATCCCAATATCACCGACCTGTTACTGCAAGCTCCAACATCACTACAGCCCCAACATCCCGTCACTACAAGCCCATACATCACCAACCTGTCACTGCAAGCCTCAACATCCCATGACTGCAGTCCCCAACATGACAGACTTGTCACTGCAAGCTCCAACATCACCACTGCAAATCCCAATATCACCGCCCCTGCTACTGCAAGCCCCAACATCACTACAGCCCCAACATCCCGTCACTGCAAGCTCCAACATCACTACAGCCCCAACATAACATCACCAACCTGTCGCTGCAAGTCCCAACATCACCAACCCTTCACTGTAGTAATAATAATATTTTATTTCAATAGCGCCAACATATTCCGCAGCACTTTACATTATAGAGGGGACTTGTACAGACAATAGACATTACAGCATAACAATAAACACAGATCAAAGTAGATACCAAGATGAATGAGGGCCCACCACTGCAAGCCACATCATCGTCACTACAAGCTCCAACATCACCGACCAATGTCATTGCAAGCCCCAACATCACCACTGCAAATCCCAATATTACCGACCTGTTACTGCAAGCTCCAACATCTCGTCACTGCAAGCCCCAATAACATCACCAACCTTTCACTCCAAGCCCCATCATCACTGCAAGTCCCAACATCACCAACCCTTAACTGCAAGCCACATCATCATCACTACAAGCCCATACATCACCAACCTGTCACTGCAAGCCCCATCATCACTGACCAATGTTGCTGCAAGCCCCAACATCACCGACCAATGTCATTGCAAGCCCCAACATCATCACTGTAAATCCCAATATCACCGACCTGTTACTGCAAGCTCCAACATCACTACAGCCCCAACATCACCGACTTGTCACTGCAAGCCCCAACATAACATCACCAACCTTTCACTGCAAGCCCCATCATCATCACTGCAAGCCCTGCCATCACTGACCTGTTGCTGCAAGTCCCATCATCACCAACCCATCACTGCAAGCCCCATCATTATCACATGCCAATGTTGCCTCAAGCCCAAACATCCCATCACTGCAATCCCCAACATGACCGACCTGTCACTGCAAGCCCCAACATCATCACTGCAAATCCCGATATCACCGACCTGTTACCTCATTCTCCAACATCACTACAGCCCCAACTTCACCAACCTTTCACTGCAAGCCCCAACATCATCACTGCAAGCCCTAACATCACTAACCAATGTCACTGCAAGCCCCATCATCATCACTGCGAGCGCCACCATCACCGACCTGTCACTGCGAGCCCCACCATCACCAACCTGTCACTGCGAGCCCCACCATCACCAACCTGTCACTGCGAGCCCCACCATCACGACCTGTCACTGCGAGCCCCACCATCACCGACCTGTCACTGCGAGCCCCACCATCACCGACCTGTCACTGCGAGCCCCACCATCACCGACCTGTCACTGCGAGCCCCACCATCACCGACCAGTCACTGTGAACCCCAACATCACAACACTGTCCTGCATCACTGCAAGCCCCAACATCACTGACCTGTGTCATTACAAGTCCCAACATCACCAACCTACGATGCTGCAGTCTTACTGTCCTCCTTCCTTGGAAGAACCATGAATCCTATTACCCAACCCCCATGGTACTACAATTCCCAGCATCTCCCATCTCTCTCAATCTGTGCTTGGACTTCTGATTCCTTGGAGGTGTCACATGGATTATGGGGTGACCTGGTACTCTGAATCTACTGTGTCCTCTTTAGTTATCCTGTTAAATCAAATCTGTTGCTTTCTGTTATCAGCCACTTCAGCCTGGAGAGACACTTGTTGATAAAGCCACCGATCACCAGTAGATTTCAGCATTATAATACCACGAGTGAATCCATTTTTTTCTGTGGTTTTGGGGATGTTTTCAAATATCACTGGCTTCTCCCCGAGATCTGACTGTAAGCCCCATTACAGCACATAATATCAATGGACGTATTTTGGTACCTGACTACTGGGGATTATTTAACTCTGGTGTAAGGAACATCCAAGAGTCGGACTTCGTGGAGACTCAAATTTAAAAAGGGTATTCCCGTCTCCAGAAGTGATGGAATAGTATCAGTGGGGGGGGTCTGAGGTCTGTAACGTAGCGCTGCTTTAGTACTGCGGCCTCCCCGTCTGTGCGTGCGCTCGGGGTGGTCAGGGCAGTGGAAAACAGTGAAGAAGATAATGCGCTGAAAGAGCTAGACAGCCGCTATTTCAGGTTTAAAGTGATGACACATTCTAACGATATGTTCTTTCTTTGAAGCAGTAATGGCTGGATGCCTTATAAATGGGAGAAATGATGTTTAGATAATGTAAGTAGTTTCTTTTACATCTGGCTTCAATCTCAATAACTTCATTCGTTTTCAGCCCTTCCTGATATGCAGATTGTAACTTGCTCCATGTCAGTAATACATGCTGGATATAAGGTATGTGCGTCCTGGATGCTGTTGCCTTCACTAGCTCTCATCTGTCAGCACAGTTTCATGTCTGCACTGATTTCCCCCCAGCCATTGACAGATCTTCTCTCCCTTGTGCTGACACAGTGATGGTGAGGTGTGGGTGCTTCCTCCACCCTGAAGTCTTCAGAAGTTCTCCTCTCTATCTGCTCACTGATATTAACCCTGTGTGATCCATCCTTCCTATCTTCAGCCTTCTCTGAACACTTGAATGTTTCTCCCACTCCGATGTGCCATGTACAACCTCTCCTGCTCCCCTCTGGTATCTCTGAGGCTATGTGCACTCAAGAGTTTTTTTTTTTTTTTTAAGATTGGTTTTGGAGTGGATCTGCTCCAAAATCCTTTTCAAATTAATTTCCAAAATGGATTGCAGAACTTTTCTTTGAGAAATCCACTTTGCTGTTCTACTGAGTTTTTTTTTCTAGTGTTTTTCTTTCCATGAAAATTTTTCGAAAACTCCCTAATGGAGGAAAAAAAAGTGCATATCATTTGTTTGAAGTGCATTCTGACGGAATCCACTCCAAACTAGGCAATGTGCAATCCAAAGGCTGCAGAAAAAAAAAGCAAAAATCTTCAAAAAGTCTCAAAATATGAATTTCTTTAAGTACGGTAGTTTTTGCTTGAAAAGCTCATGCTTTTTGAATGCCTTAAAAAACTCTTATGTGAATATAGTCTGACACTGAGAGAAGGGAGGGGGAGAGCAGAAATGGCAGTCAATACCCGGAGCAGTGGTCTGCCGGATCTATGTTGGTGCAGCAGGTCAGAAAGCCAGGTATTCCTTAAGATACGTGCACACGTATTCTGCCTGATCAGGGGCCACTAAAAGTGAACATCATGCACAGCAGTCTACAAAATACACTGCTGTGCATGTGTTCACTCTTTGGTTACTTCTTTTAAGGGTTTCAGAAACCACAAAGTGGTTAAGAGAAGTAGCATTCATTCTTCGGGCGGCTTGAAAAGACTGATCATAAGCACAAGCTGTTTTGACGTTGCTGTGTATATGTTCATTTATTTTTAACGTTTATTGAGCGCCGTGTCCTAAAAAGCATATTTTGGAAGTAAATTTATAAAAATATCAGTGAAATTTTTTGGTGGAATCTTCGGGGCAAGCCACATATGCAAGGCTAACAGGTACTGCACTGAGCGGCAGAAGGTGCCCGTTCAGTGCAGTACCTTGTAGCCTGGCATGTGTGGCTCGCCCTGTGCTTCAGTACCAGGCACTGCAGCACTCGTGGAGATTGCTGTGCTGGGCACTGTTGCCCCCTTAGTTTGTTTTTCAGTTATGGCCAAATTCTTCCGGGGAAATGTAGGAATCTCAGGGAATCCTGCAGATGCAGTTTCAGCTCACACTACTGCCCAAAATGCGTTTCCCCTGTATATGTCTGGCACTGCGCTGTGCCCATCCCGCTCAAGGTGACGTTCTGGGGATTTGTCCTGACCTGACGTCGACTCCTGTGAATTGATGAGGAATGTGCTCTGTGCGGAGGAAGGAGCCAAACCTGCGCCCTGCCTGCTGCCGCTTCCTGCATAAACCATAATAGTACAGTGTAGCGAGTCTGGGAGCCAACGAGACTCATGCTCCAGCTTGCCGACTGTCACCTCGGGCTACTTGTATACTGGGTGTAACCCAGCATGTGATTATTACCGAGAAGTTCTTGTAATGGAGGCCGCTGGGTAATCGGTGAGGCAGCAGGAATGTGGCCGCCTAATACTGATCACATACATATTCATGGATGGTTGTTTTGTGCATTGTCTGCATTGTGTCAGCTGAGGAGCGCAGTGTCCGTCCAGACTCTGGAAGGTCGGGTTATAGGATGGCACCGAATGTCACTTTGTTTTTCGTAAGGAAAACGCTCCTGCCATTGTTGCCGGGCACTGTTTCCCTGCAGCATGGATTTAACAAATGCTGATCTTCTGTAACATTACAACCGCTGACGGGTGAAGTACTATAATTATTATTATTATATTAACAGCAAGTGAACCGTCAAGCGTAAGAATTTGAGTAACTTTGACAGGGACCAAATTGTGATTACTTGTTCGTAGCTTCTATTTTTATTTATCATTCTTATATAGCGCCAACATATTCCACAGAGCATTATTGGTTTTATCATTACAATCTAAACTCCCAATCATTATGAGTGTGGAGTTGGGGAGGGAAGTGAAGAACTTGGAGGATATTCACGCAAACGTGGGGAGAATATTCAAACTCCTTGCCGATGCCGTCTTTGGTGGGGTGTGAACTCGGGACCCCAGCGCTGCAAAGCAACAGTGCTAACCACTGAACAAGTCTTGCGTGCCATGCCCGGCATACGGCTCTTGGGCTCTGCTCACCGGCATCCGGGCGGCTCTTGGGCGCCGCTCACCGGCATCCGGGCGGCTCTTGGGCGCCGCTCGACGGTATCCGGGCGGCTCTTGGGCGCCGCTCACCGGTATCCGGGCGACTCTTGGGCGCCGCTCACCGGCATCCGGGCGGCTCTTGGGCGCCGCTCGACGGTATCCGGGTGGCTCTTGGGCGCCGCTCGACGGCATCTGGGCGGCTCTTGGGCGCTGCTCAACGGTATCTGGGTGGCTCTTGGCATAGAATGGTTAGTACCTGACAAAAGTGGTCAAAGGAAGGGGACCTTGTGAATCGGCGACAGGATCATGGATGCCCACAGTTCGTTTGCGTGCATGCAGAGTGAAGGCTAACCTATTTGCTCTGATTCCACAGATAAGCTACTGTAGCACAAATTTTCTTTTGGCAGTGATAGAAAGGCGTCAGCATGCACAGCACCACATTGTGCTGTGTAGTTACAGATTGCCCATGCTGACTCCTGTCCACCATTGAAGATGCATACAGTGGGCACGTGAGCATCAGAATTATATAATGAAGCAATGGAAAATGTGGCCTTGTCTGATCTCGTGTTCATCACTTTCCGGAGAAATACACGGCATCAGTATGCTCTATGGGGAGAAGAAGAGCCAGCGGAGGCCTGTGATGGTGCAATGTTCTGCTGGGAACCTGGTGTTCATGTAGATGTGACCCGTACCACCTGCCTAATCATGGTACAGACTTAGCACATCTCTTCATGTAGGCTTATGGCAGCGGCTTTTTCAGCCGATTATTTCCCCTTTCACACTGCATAAACTCTTCAGGAACATGAAAGTGGGATCTCTAAAATAAAAAAAAAATCCTACATCTCAAATCCTACAACCTACAAACTTATATGATCTGCTGCTAACGTCCTGATGGCAGATAGCACAGGACTCCTTCCCGGGTCTTGTGGAGTCCGGGCCTCGGTGGGTCAGAGCTGTTTTGTTGGTTTGAAGAGGATCTATTCATTATTAGACCAATTTTACAGAAATCCACAGGATGCTAAGAGGATGCTGGGGGTTGTAGTTTAGGCACAGGTTGGAGACTAGTACTCCTGTGAGTTATTACAATGGGGAACCTTCTTGTTATGCATTTAGTCCATTCCTGGAAAGTCATAGTAGATGATGAAGCAATGATTGTGACGTGTCGGCTGCCGGGTGAGATCTTGTTACTGGTTTGTCAGACTTTCCCCGCAGTGATACTTTGTTTGCTCAGCACCTGTCCAATTTCTTTGCATCGTTCTGCGGTCATCTCATCGGTGCAGACCCCGTTAATCCCCTGGGTGAGGGTTGAATACAAGGTACTGCGGTGCCGGGTGTGGCAGTAGACGTTTGTGTTATCATCCACACAATACACCTAAAAATATAGTTGCGTGTCTGCCAGAATCCGGTTCTGCTTCTTCATCCCATCAGATTTAGTTACCTGTATGACATATCCTTTTTAGCCGCTGTCAGGCATCCGGCACCCACAGCCTATAATCACAGCCTTTTAATGGCAACATCAAAAGGCTATTGGGAAGCCCATGATGTTAGTGTTTTTTTTTAACTGTGGGAAGATGTAAAGTAACGTACCACCCTATACACTGATTTATCTAGAATAATGACGTGTACTGGTGAGAGAAGCCAAAAGGCCATTTCTAGTATATGTCCAAGTTGGACATGTTCGGAGCGCATTCTGGGATCTTCTGCGTAGGTGCCGGCGAGTCACTGCGACCTCCGGTGTGCGTGCCGATAAGGTGCTATCCCCACTTCTTCCCGGCATAGTCATCGCTATGCACACATGGTTCCTAGCGATGACTGTGCAGGGAGGAAGTGGGGAGAGCTTATTACAGGAGGGGGCGGAGTTGGACTAGCAGGCACTAGTCCAGCAATGATAAGCTCCTGGTGCTAAAACAATCATTGCAAGTAAACAACAGCACAGAGCTTGATAAGAGAGGCATTCCTGAAATCTGTGTTTTAGCCTCTACAGCAGGGGTGGGGAACCTCAGGCTCCAGGGCCATTTACGGCCCTCGATGACCTTTTATCCGGCCCCCGGGCAGATTCTTAGGGACTGGAGTGCTTTGGCAGGGAGCTGTATTTTGATTGATACCAGCTCATTAATTTCTTCTTGCTCTTTGGGCACAACACGCAGTGTTCACTACTGAACACTGAAGGGCATGCAATGAAAGATTATGTCCTGACACCAGTGCCAGAGTCAGGATGTACTTTGTGGGCGGAGTTTGTACGGCCCCCGAAGGATGGTATAAATATCCAAATGGCCCTTGGCAGAAAAATAATTCCCCACCCCTGCTCTACAGCATGCTGTCTTCATATTACATAGCAAAAACCTGCTGACAGATTCCCTTTAATTAGCTGTCGCTCTCACTAAGGGTACGTGATTCAGACAGCAAAGAATATCCATTCTTTTATGTACCAGAGGAATATCTGGCTAGCAATCCCACGAGCAGCTCACTGAAATTTTGCTTGGTCTTCCAAATATTATCTTGACCTCCACTTTTCCTGTTAACGTTTATTTCTTATTTACAGGGCAACTTGAAAACGCTTTGCTATCTTCTTATAGCCTTCTCCTGCTTAGTGGGCCTCCACCGTTTTCGTTTTCAGAGTGCTAGGCAGCTGCTTATAGGAACCCAGGACTGCTGTTTTTTGGCACAATGTCAGAGGAGGCTGGGTTTTTGTAAACCTGGGAAATGTGCATCACTTGGCTTTTCCTAACGATGATGTCACAAGTCATAGCCCTAACCTAATTAAAGTTTGAAACCTTGGTCAAAGTTATCTGAGCACAGAAATCTCCAAACTTTTGCATCCTTTTTTTGTGATTGTTAAAATGTACAAGAATATATATATATATATTTTTTTTCTAAAATACAAATGAAAAGTGTCATCTTTATCTTTAGGCATTTTAGAGATCATTTCATCTTAAAATTGCTTAACGGTTCCCAATAACAGTAATTTTGACCAGGTGTGCAAAAACTTTTACATGCAACTTTATGTCACAAAGTAGATTTATAGCTAAACATGCTCCAAAATTGTTATTTCCACAGCTATTTATTAAAATGGCGATGTCAGGAGGGCCTAGAGATGCTCTTTCCTATTTTCTTTACCACAGTACTATTACCATGTCTGTGGGATTAGACCCCTTTGTCTTTGCCCCTCTTCTGCCCGCTTCTTGTGACGCAGCCGTTTGACGTTCCTGGACAACTTGAGAATATTCCTCCGGTAGAGGTCGGGCTCTTGACTTCACCTGATTACATTTCGACACATTGTTCAGAAAATGATTGTCAGTGATCACCTCTGATTGCTGCAATTAAAGCCGTGACCTCCGAGGAGAAAGATCAGCTTCCCATATGTTCTGCAGGATCAAGCAGCGATGTCTGCGGGAATGCAATCCCTCCCGCCTGCACCCACCACCACTTCACATCTTTTTCTGCCAAGTTGACGCATCCATTGCGAATACTCAACGTGCGAACATACCCGAGCGTGGAGACTTGCGCATAAAGCGTGCAATCATTGTGAGGTCGTCACTGTTGCTCGTGCTGCTGAGTGACGCTGCCCTTGGTTGTCTCTTGCAGGACATGTGGAGCCCCTTGCTGTATTGGATCGGCTCTGGAGCTTCAGGGGTATTTTCAGGTCATGTTTTGATTTTATTTTACAACCATTTTATTTCTGCAGCTTGTTTAATTTCTTAAAGGGGTTATCCTGCCGGTCACGTAGACCTGTTGATGACTTTGTTGCAAAGTCAGTAGAGCATCTTGCCTCCTGACGCAGAAGTGACATTTTCTAGATAACCCAATAAAAATTAAAAAGCCATAGATTAGAAGGAGTTAAAGCATAATTGTGTATTGCGCCTGTATCCAGCTGAAAAGAACTTGAGGGTTGGAAGGAGCTTGGTAAGGGGAGAGATGTCGCTTAGATATTCTTAGCCAATCGGCATCTTTGGGAGCATAGTCACTAATGCTGACTGGCTGAGAGCAGCTCACAGACAAGTCTTTACTTTTCATGCTCTGCCCTGCCCATAGTCCTTTCCAGTTGAATTCAGTATTTAATGTCACTAGTGCCCCAAGGAGTTGTCGGAGGGGTGGAGAAGTTTCCATAGATTTTGTCAGCTGCTGATCACATAGGCAGCGGAGATATTTCTATTGATTTCTTCAAATATTTGCTTATGGAAATGGATTTATTGGAACAAAGCCCTAAATGTTAAGTAAGTGTGCTATGGGCTGAGCGGCTGCCATCGGTGGTTTCCTACAGACTCGCTCATCAGGGTCTTAGACTTTGTATTTGTAGTTACAAGAAGTGCGCTTTTCTGTTCTGCCAGATAATGCCGCCTCTCAGTCGTAATACCAGTAATTATTGGGTGTTTTATCTGCAAAGGGAAATGTAAAACTTGACCACGGAGATTGCCCCAGATGCGGGAGTCTGAGATCGCGCAGCAATTGAGCTGTTAAGTGCCACCGGCAGAACAGGCCGTGGGATGTTTGCTGTTAAAAGCATTTGGCTGCAAAGGACAGGGCTGTCGGACACCACACTGACAACCCACAATTACCATCTCAGAAGGGCCCTTCCTTTCTGATGCCAGTGTGAACACTGCCGGCAGAGCTTCACTGCCATGGAAACCGTGATAAGACTCATTTACTATTCTCCTGGGTCCTCTATACTTTTATCTCCAGCTAATCATTCCCACTCCAAAGCTCTTGGAGAGTGATGCAGGCACTTTGTATGTTTGTTGTTTATTTATGTTTATTTAATGTGGTTTTGCTACTTTGCTTGTGTGCCAGGCTGGGCTTTGTGTGCCCTAATCGTCAGGGCGAAGCCTTCAGTATCCACAGTCATCAAGTGTAAAGTGTTCTCCACATCAGACCGATGTGCGCTATTAGACTGGTATTAAATCGGAAAGAAGCTTAAAAGCAGAGTGCCCAGAATATTAATGTATAACAAAAGATGCTTTCCGGCTACAGTTACCTTAAAATAAAGCAGGGATCTCCGATATCTGGCAGACCTCCTTGTTTGTTGCTCTCTTGCTTTTTCCTTTTTTCTTGCTCTCTCATTTGCACGCTCTTTCTTGCTTGCATGCGCCCTTATTTTCTTGCGTGCTGTTGTTCCCTCTCGCTTTTTCTGTCTTTCACTCGCCCTCTCGCTCTTTCTGGCTGGCGCACACCCGCTCTCTCTTTCTGGCTTGCACACGCCCGATTGCTCTTTCTGGCTGGCGCTCGCCCTCTCGCTCTTTCTGGCTGGTTCTCGCCCTCTCGCACTTTCTGGCTGGCGCTCGCCGTCTCGCTCTTTCGGCTGGCGCTCGCCCTCTCGCTCTTTCTGGCTGGCGCTCGCCCTCTCGCTCTTTCTGGCTGGCGCTCGCCCTCTCGCTCTTTCTGGCTGGCGCGCGCCCTCTCGCTCTTTCTGGCTGGCGCTCGCCGTCTCGCTCTTTCTGGCTGGCGCTCGCCCTCTCGCTCTTTCTGGCTGGCTCTCGCCCTCTCGCTCTTTCTGGCTGGCGCGCGCCCTCTCGCTCTTTCTGGCTGGCGCGTGCCCTCTCACTCTTTCTGGCTTGCACACGCCCGATGGCTCTTTCTGGCTGGCACGCGCGCTCTCGCTCTTTATGGCTTGCACACGCCTGATCGCTCTTTCTGGCTGGCGCGTGCCCTCTCGCTCTTTCTGGCTTGCACACGCCTGATCGCTCTTTCTGGCTGGCGCGTGCCCTCTCGCTCTTTCTGGCTTGCACAATCCCGATGGCTCTTTCTGGCTGGCACGCGCCCTCTCGCTCTTCCTGGCTGGCGCGCGCCCTCTCGCTCTTTCTAGCTGGCGCGCGCCCTCTCGCTCTTTCTGGCTGGCGCGCGCCCTCTCGCTCTTTCTGGCTGGCGCTCGCGCCCTCTCGCTCTTTCTGGCTGGCGCATGCGCTCTCGCTCTTTCTGGCTGGCGCACGTCCTCTCGCTCTTTCTGGCTGGCGCTCACCCTTTCTGGCTGGCTTGCGCGCGCTCTGCCTGGCTTTCGCACACTGTCTTGCTTTCTTGCGCTCTCCCTCTTTTTCGTTCTTTTGCCCTTTTCTTTGCACCAGATACAGACTGTAGATCTTCAGTTTAGCAAAATGGGTTAAACAAATTTTTGTGCGCTCTTCATTTCTTGCTCACTTTATTGCACTGGTGTGTCTATCCCTCTGTTTACCTGCAGACTTATTTTGGCAGCTCTCACCCTTCCCTTTATATAACTACAACCTCCTATGCTTCATTCATTGACCATTTCCTTCTTTGCCCTCAGACGGTGGTATCCAGGAATGCCCTACAGTATCGAGGCACCTCCCAGCACGACGCCCAGGAGTTTCTGCTGTGGCTTCTGGATAGGGTGCATGAAGACCTGAATATCCTCGTCAAGCACAAGCCCCGGGTGTGTAAATACTGCCAATTTTAACAAATGTGCTGTTTATAATAATTATATCTGCAGGGCGTATGTGACCGTCACCAATATCTCTGCTACAAGATATGGAAATAGAAAGTCATCAGCTTTGAGGGTCTAGAACCACAGGAGATATGTACTGGCCCATCACCTGTACCTACATATGTCACATCCATGCACCCTACATAGGATGCGCCAGTCCTTCAATGTTAGGAAGGGGTTAACTGTTCTGCTGCAGAGAAAATAAAGGCCATATGGTCTGTGTACACATGGCTACTGTGTGTGCATGGGATTGTACCTTTTTAGAGCTTGAGATGACGCCCGACTAGAATGATTAAAGTAGCTCTTCATGCTGGCAGGGGTCTGCCTCTGCACTTTTAACTGCACAGGGTTTGATAGCATTAAAGTTTAGGTCCTCCCCATGCAGCTAAGTGGATCATTCATTGACTTGATGGGGCGCATGTCCATATGGATTATATGAGCCTTTGTCTGCATTCATCGCCGCTTTACACAGAGGAGCATCTGAATTAAATACATTTAATTTTGCAGCCGCCGCTGGAAGAAGATCTGACTGGAGAGGGGCCACCTTTTCCAACCAGCGGGACCTTTGTCCAGGAGCTCTTCCAGGCACAGTATAGGTATTGTACAGCGCGGAGTCTCTCCTGTTTCCTCCCTGATTCTCGATAACCTATATGTTATAACTTCTATGTGTGGAATACGTTGTACTCGTCTCTCCTCCATTAATGCATCGTCTATTGCTTTCACTGTTAACTCTTTCCTTGTAGGTCCTCCTTGACGTGCCCACATTGTCAGAAACAGAGTAACACTTTTGACCCTTTCCTCTGCATCTCTCTACCCATCCCCTTGCCTCATACACGGTAAGAATAAGCATAGAATTTGTAGAATTTGTGACCGGGTGCTGGCATTACATCACTAGGTGCAGCATTGGTCCCCATTTTCCCTCCTTGACATCTGCCGTCTGTATTGTGGTTATCCTATATTGCCGCTATATACATCTGTAGGATGTGCTGTAGGGATAAATAATGCACAACTTTGTGTCTTCATATCATACTAAATGTTCTATTACAGAGGTATTGCTTTCAGTGGTGTCATCCGCCAACAGGAACAATAGTTTGGCACATGGAGGACCTCAAGTGGACATATGCACTGTATAGGCTTCTTGTTTACCTCTCTTGTTTGCAGTTTAAGGAGAACATGTCAGATCCTCCAAAACCACCATCCTAACTCACTTTAACCCCTTTCTGACATCGGGCGTAAATTTACGACGATGTCGGACTCCCTTCCTTTGGTGCGGCCTTCAGCTCTGAGTCAACATCTTTCTTGGCACGTCAGCTGGTTTGAACAGCTGACATGCCCGAAACAGCCGCTGGTGGAATCTCGATCCACCCGCGGCTATTAACCCATTAAATGCCGCTGTCAAACTCTGACAGTAGCATTTAACATGCGCTTCCGGCAATCGTGCCGGAAATCCGCCCATCGGTGACCCCCGTCACGTGATCGCGGGTCACCGAAAGGTTGGCATGACATCTAGAGGTCTCCTGGACACCTCTATGGTTGTCAGTGCCAGATTGCTACGAGCGCCACCCTCATAGCAATTGAGGTATTCTGGTACATATAGGCGATCTGATCATCGCCTGTATGTAGCAGAGCCGATTGGGTTATGGCAGCTTCTAGTCTCCCATGGAGACTATTGAAGCACGCCATAAGTAAAAAGAAAAAAAAAATGTTTTTAAAAGATATTAAAAAAAAATGAGTTCAAATCACCCCCCTTTTTAACCCCATTCAAAATAAAACAATAAAAAAAACATATTTGGTATCGCCGCGTTCAGAATCGCCCAATCAATAAAAAAAAGGATTAACCTGATCGCTAAACGGCGTAGCGAGGAAAAAAAAAGTAAAAACTCCAGAATTACATCTTTTTGGTCGCTGTGACATTGCATTAAAATACAATAACGGGCGATCAAAAGATCATATGGGCACCAAAATGGTATCATTAAAAACGTCAGCTCGGCGCGCAAAAAAAGCCCTCATCTAACCAGAGATCCCGAAAAATGGAGATGCTACGGGTCTCTGAAAATGGTGCAATTTTTTTTTTTTTTTAAACAAAGTTTGGAATTGTTTTCATCGCTTAGATAAAATAGAACTTAGACATGTTTGATGTCTATGAACTCGTAATGACCTGGAGAATCATAATGGCAGGTCAGTTTTAGCATTTAGTGAACCTAGTAAAAAAAGCAAACCAAAAAATGAGTGTGGGATTGCACTTTTTTTGCAATTTCACTGCACTTGGAATTTTTTTCCCATTTTCGAGTACACGACATGGTAAAAAACCAATGGTGTCGTTCGAAAGTACAACTCGTCCAGCAAAAAATAAGCCCTCACACGGCCATATTGACCGAAAAATAAAAAAGTTATGGCTCTGGGAAGAAGGGGAGCAAAAAAGGAAAATGCAAAACCAAAAATACCTCTGGCTGTTAAGGGGTTAAGATCCCTCTTCATTGTTCCAATACATCCTTAATATTCTTGCGTAAACCACTTTTATCCCGTAAGTTGCCATTGACCTAGGTCGAGTTCAATTGGGCATAGTTTATTCCGAGGCTAATCCGACTTTAAAGCGTTATTCTCATAATTGCATTATTTTTTGCAAAATAAATGCATACTTATTTTTGATATACAGACTAAGCCAAGCATAAAGTTTCTTGTGTATCCAGCTCGCATTAGCAGCACGTTGGTTCAGTGGTTAACACTTTAGCCTTGCAGCGCTGGGGTCCTGGGTTCCACAAAGGGCACATCTGAAAGGAGTTTGTATCTTCTCCCCGTGTATGTGTGGATTTCCTCCGGGTTCTTCTGTTTCCTCCCACACTCGAAAGACATAGTGATAGGGAATGTAGATTGTGAGCCCCAATGGGGACAGCGATTTCACAGCAGCAGTTGCTTCTCTTCAGTCCTGCCGACACTCTCCCCTCTCCTATGTGCTCCTGACTATCCCCAAGTATTCTATTAGATAATCCAAGTGTAGCGTTCACCTTATACTCATGTGCATTGTCTGCTTTTCTATATACATTAGTTAACCTTTTATATCATTAGCTGGTTCTAGCAGAGATCAACTCTCCTGCACTCCTTCACAATGAAGCATCTAATTGCAAGGCAGTGCAGAGCTGTGTTTGCTGCCTGCTGCTGACAGATCAGATTTGTCAAGCTACAAATGCTGCTCTGTTGAAGGATATGATAAAAAAGAATCCTCTGCCTAATGTGACTAAGGCACGCCGCCGAAACGCGCGCAGGGGAAGTGGCACCATCGCTTGGATCTTGGCAAAACACATTACTTTGATTACTAGTTTGTATAGGGCAGTATAGGTTCAGCGTTGATACTTTACTGTTATATGTTATGCATACAGACACTCTAGATATTCTTAGCAACTTAATGATATGAATGTCCCTGTATTGGCATCTGGATGTAGTTCCTTTGTGATGCTGATTTACCTATACTTTGAATTACACAGTTTATTTATAAATCTGTGTTATTTAATCGTGTCTTGCCTGCCAATCGGTGGTGCCACTTATATTGTTTTGGCTTATCATCAGGCACCATTAGCTACTTTTCTCATGATATATATTTTTGTTTTTAAATTGTCTTAATAAAGGTTTTCAGTTTTATTGTTCTTCTTACGCTTTTGTCTATACGCTTTCTAATGTGGCATTTGCAGTTTCATATCACCGGTCTCTACAGCAGTCAACAAACACATCACAACTCCTATCAGCCCCACTTTATATATCTCCATCTTGCAGTATAGCCCTTTCTATAGCTCCACGATATACAGACCTGTCCTGCATTATATCACTGTTCAGCCACTCTATATACAGCTCCATCCTGCAGTATATCACTCCTCTCAGCCCCTCAATATGCAGCCCCATCCTGCAGTATTTCACTCCTCTTAGCCCCTCAATATGCCTCCCCATCCTGCAGTATATCACTCCTCTCTGCCCCTCAATATGCAGCCCCATCCTGCAGTATATCACTCCTCTCAACCCCACAATATGCAGCCCCATCCTGCAGTATATCACTCCTCTTAGCCCCTCAATATGCAGCCCCATCCTGCAGTATATCACTCCTCTTAGCCCCTCAACATGCCTCCCCATCCTGCAGTATATCACTCCTCTCTGCCCCTCAATATGCAGCCCCATCCTGCAGTATATCACTCCTCAACCCCACAATATGCAGCCCCATCCTGCAGTATATCACTCCTCTTAGCCCCTCAATATGCAGCCCCATCCTGCAGTATATCACTCTCAATATGCAGCCCCATCCTGCAGTATATCACTCCTCTCAGCCCCTCAATATGCAGCCCCATCCTGCAGTATATCACTCCTCTCAACCCCTCAATATGCAGCCCCATCCTGCAGTATATCACTCCTCTCACCCCCTCAATATACAATCCCCAGCCTGCAGTATATCACTCCTCAACCCCTCAATATGCAGCCCATCCTGCAGTATATCACTCCTCTCAACCCCTCAATATGCAGCCCCATCCTGCAGTATATCACTCCTCTCACCCCCTCAATATACAATCCCCAGCCTGCAGTATATCACTCCTTAACCCCTCAATATGCAGCCCCATCCTGCAGTATATCACTCCTCTCAACCCCTCAATATGCAGCCCCATCCTGCAGTATATCACTCCTCTCACCCCCTCAATATACAATCCCCAGCCTGCAGTATATCACTCCTCAACCCCTCAATATGCAGCCCCATCCTGCAGTATATCAGTCCTCTCAACCCCTCAATATGCAGCCCCATCCTGCAGTATATCACTCCTCTCAACCCCTCAATATGCAGCCCCATCCTGCAGTATATCACTCTTCTCTGCCCCTCAATATACAATCCCCAGCCTGCAGTATATCACTCCTCTAAGCTCCCCTATTTATAGCCCCTCACTGAATGACTTGACAGCGGGAAGGAGGTCACACCTGGGTAGGGGGGTATTGCAGCTACTGAAGCCAGACTGGTTCAAGGTGATTGACAAGGTTAAAATGGTTTGGCACACATATTAGAGGTTGGCCAGTCTTAAAAGGACATCATTAGAATGCAGAAAGAGGGCTGTAGTTGTGGTTTTGGAGGCTCGGGGAGACCTGGCGAGTTCTTTTTAACTGCTGGTGGACAGGTAACTACTTTCATAAAACCCCATATATGCTGCACTCTGGGATATTCTGGAAAAGCGCGTACAAGTGTTAATTCCTCTGGGGTTCTTGTTGGATCAGTGCTGGAATAATTCCCGGAATCGCTCTCTATTTTGGAGCTCAGTTTCAAAGATTAGTTCAGCGTTAAATACGTCGGTAATTCAGGTATTAACCTAATGAATGAGGCCGAGACATTGTATTTTCCTGATACATCGCTGATCTGATATTTAAGCAGATTACATCTATTCTTCCGGCTTCTGCAGCTGTTTCATCTGGTATGGATGTTAGTGGCTGTGCTCCCCTCTCTGTGCCGCTTCCACATGTCTTTAGTATTGCGCTCTGCACAGGATTCGGTTCCTGATGTTGGCACCATAAGGCAGGCTGCCCTACATTAGGTACTGATATATGATCTGATATATTCAGCAGAACTTTTTTTCTCCTTCGTCTCATTGGGGGACACAGGACTGTGGGTGTATGCTACTGCCACTAGGAGGCTGACACTAAGTAAACATAAAAAAAGGTTAGCTCCTCCTCCGCCGTATACACCTCAGCACTGGCCGCAGGCAAACCCAGTTATTGCTTAGTGTCTGATGGAGGCACACGTCTGGTTCTTTTTCCAGACCATTTTTTTTTTTTCCCACGAAGATGAGATAGGGGCGACGGATCCTATTGAAAGGGTCCGATCTCCCCAAACCATCAACGGGCGAGCACGTGGAGTAAAGCCTCCAACGTATCCTCTCCCGCAACGTGGGACATAAATGCCGGACTCAGCCCTGACCACCCTAAGGTATTGAAGCCCTAGGCTGTACAGAGGCAGGAGTTAGTCCGTGCGGCCCCCACTGCACCACCAATGCTAGACTGCGGTGCTGCAAGGTGGCGGACGGTCCCTCTCCTCATCCCCTGAAGGGGTGATGGAGTTAGGGTTCCTGCACCGTCCTTCCCCTTTTTACTGAGAGTCCCCTCTAATGCGCTGCATGTGAAGACGTAAGAAGTGGCATCAGCCAAGATCTACAGAATCTCACCTTCAAAGTCCAGGACGGCCGCCGCCGAAGGATACAGCAGCGCTTCGGGTAAAAATTTAGTCCCCGGCTTTACCCTGGGACTAGGCCGCGGGCTGGAATATGGTCCGGCGTCGGCCGGAGGGGGGGCCGCGGTCGTGAGAGTGGGACTCCGCTCCCTGCGGCGTCTCCTTCCGGCGGGGCCGCCCTCCGACTTTGGGGTGGCCGCCGCCGGAAATTTAGGCCGCGGCTTCAAATCTAGTCCCCGGCTTTTCCCGGGGACTAGGCCGCTGGCCGGAATGTAATGCCGGCGTCAGCTAGAGCGGTCGCGGGAGTGGGCTCCGCCCCCGGCGGCGTCTCCTTCCGGCGGACCCGCCCTCCGACTTTGGGGCGGCCTCCGCCGGAAATTTAGACCGCGGCTTCAGCGGGCGCTAGGCCGCAGCTTCAAATTTAGTCCCCGGCTTTTGCTGGAAATTAGGCCGCGGCCGGAAGTGGAGCTCGGATGTCCTTTTTTTCTGCGGTTATATTCGGACTCCGATTCGGAACAGGAAAAGACGCAGGGGATACTGGACTGGGGTAAGTGCTACTACCTCCAGCCTGATTGTTGCGCACTTTTGCGCCCCTTCCGCTGACCGACACATCCAGTTTATTGTGTACTCTGTGACGGATTCAGAATGTCCAAAAGAACTAAGACTCATACGATACTTTATACCGCATGCATTGCTTGTAGGTCCCCTTTTCCGCACGCCCAGACTTCTCGGGTCTGCGAAGCCTGTGACTCTGAACGGGCTCAGGAACCCTCTCCTATAGCCGAGCCTAGTGCGTCAAGTCCCCCTGAGTGGGCCCTATCCCTGACTCAATCTGTGGCGTCATTAACCAGAGCGGTCGAGTCCCTTCAAGCTCCCGATAGGAGCAGGGACAGTGGTTCACCCGTCTTGGCTACGTCTCAGGAACCTCCGGCCTGCAGGGGCCGCGCTCTCACCAGGCAGACACAGGGGAAACGAACCCACACTGTGTCGCCCATGCCGTCCGGAGCCTTGGCATCTTTTAGTTCCGTCTCCCGCTCTCCCTATCCTTTGGCAAGTGATCAATATTCGGATTCCGATTTGGAAGAATCACTTATTCTAGAGGCACCGTATAGTCAGGAGACAATTGACAGTTTGATCGAAGCTATCAATCAAACCCTGGGGATAGACGATGAGTCCACCTTGACCTCTGGTCACAAGGTGTCCTTTAAACGAGCCAGGCAAGCCCATAAGGTTTTTGGTGCTCATCCTGAGTTTGAGGAATTAGTGCAGCGCCACCGGGAGAAACCGGACAAGCGCTTTGCTGGACAAAAGGCTCTCAATACTAGATATCCTTTTGCTCCTGAGCTCCTTAAGAAGTGGACAGAATCTCCTTCGGTTGATCCTCCTGTTTCGCGTTTGGCATCTAAAACGCTCCTCTCCATTCCCAGCGGTTCCTCTATTAAGGAGCCAACTGATCGTCTAATTGAGAGTTTGGCCCATTCGGTATTTGAGGCATCAGGTTCTGCTCTCTCTCCTTCTTTTGCAGCGACTTGGGTTGCCAAGGCCATGATATCCTGGTCGGAGTCTCTAAATAGAGCTCTTCACGGCATAGAGGTGCCGTCTGAGGTAACCCAGATTTCTAATCAAATAGCTCTTGCTGGAGACTTCTTAATTAATGCGTCCATGGATGCGGCAAATTGCGCAGCATTAGCCGCTGCTAATGCAATTGCCATTAGAAGATCCTTGTGGCTAAGAACCTGGCGAGCGGATTCAACCTCAAAGAAGTCGCTTACATCTTTACCATATCAGAGTGGTCGGTTATTTGGCGAGAGACTGGATCAGCTCATATCTGATGCAACGGGAGGGAAGAGCAGTTTCCTTCCTCAGCAAAGGATTAGACAACCTTTTCGTCGACAACCTCAGCCTCGTTTTAGGGCCTTTCGTAACCCAGGCTGGGCCGTGCCAGCCACCTCCAGCGGCCAGAGATCGCCAAGCCACCTACAGGACCAACCCTCTGGGAAGAGGGCGATCTTATCAGCCAAGATCTAGAGGGTCCAAACCCCAAAGATATTCGGACAAATGACTGGAGGCAGAATCCGGTCAATTTATCCAGGGTAGGCGGCCGCTTACTCTGGTTTCGCCCCACTTGGCTATCAGTGACTCACGACGAGTGGGTCAGGGAGTTAGTCTCCTCGGGGTACAAAATAGAATTTACCAGCCTTCCCTCAAATCGCTTTTTTCCCTCGCGCCTTCCCAAGGAGGAGTCTCGGGTTCGTGCCTTATTCAAGGCGGTCGAGTCTCTTCGGCACAGCGGGGTTGTCGTACCTGTACCGGAGGTCGAAAGAGGTCAGGGATTTTATTCCAACCTGTTCATTGTACCCAAGAAAGACGGTACCGTAAGGCCCATTCTGGATCTAAAGCGACTGAACCGGTTTGTCAAAATTCGGCATTTCCGAATGGAGTCTCTCCGTTCGGTCATTGCAGCCATGGAAAAAGGGGAATTTCTAGCATCAATAGACATCCAGGATGCCGATCTTCACATCCCCATATTTCCCCCTCATCAAAGGTTTCTTCGGTTTGCCATCGGCAAACTTCATCTTCAGTTCGCAGCCTTGCCATTCGGGCTAGCCACAGCCCCCAGGGTGTTCACAAAGGTCATGGCTGCTGTTGTGTCCATTCTGCACTCCAGGGGGATAGTCATCCTGCCTTACTTAGACGACCTCCTCATCAAGGGTCCGTCTTTTCAGACCTGCGAGGAAAGTGTCAGCATTACGTTAGACACCCTTGCTCGCCTGGGGTGGCTGGTGAATATGAAGAAGTCATCTCCCGTGCCATCTCGGAAGATCACCTTTTTAGGGATGAATTTCGACACCGCTCAGGGGTTGATAATTCTTCCTCAGGACAAGGCCTTAGTTCTCCGTCAAGAGGTACAGATCCTTCGCCGACCAATTTCTCACACCATCCGTTTTTGCATGAGGGTCCTAGGAAGGATGGTGGCAGCAATCGAGGCTATTCCATTTGCCCAATTTCATCTTCGCCCCCTTCAACATGCACTCTTGGCAGTATGGGACGGGAGCCCTTACTCCCTCAATCTTCGGTGCCGTCTGTCCCTGCAGGTCAGGCAGACTCTTATGTGGTGGACGAGGAGCACCACTCTTCAACAGGGTCGTTTGTTTCCTCCAAATTTCTGGTTGGTTGTCACAACGGACGCCAGCCTGCTCGGATGGGGAGCAGTGTTTCGTCACCACACAGCCCAGGGAACTTGGTCTCAGCAGGAATCGACCCTCCCGGTCAATATTTTAGAGATCCGAGCTATTCGGCTGGCTCTGAGGCAGTTTCATCAGCATCTGGCGGGCCACTCAGTCAGAATACAATCGGACAATGCCACGGCAGTGGCATACATAAACCATCAGGGAGGTACCCGCAGCAGGGCGGCCATGCACGAGGTAAAACAGATTCTGACCTGGGCAGAGGTAAATCACTCTGTGATTTCAGCGGTCCACATTCCGGGCGAGGAAAACTGGGCAGCGGATTTTCTCAGCCGCCACGGCATAGCGTCAGGGGAATGGTCACTGCATCCCAAGATTTTTCAGCTAATATGCCGACGCTGGGGAACCCCAGATGTGGACCTGATGGCTTCCAAGATAAATGCCAAGGTGCCCAACTTCGTTTCCCGGTACCGGGATCCGCAGGCATTTGCAGTAGACGCTCTGGTCCTACCATGGAATCAGTTTCATCTTCCATACTTGTTTCCACCAATAGCTCTTCTCCCAAGGGTGATCAGAAAGATCAGGATAGAGGGTGTTCCAGCGATATTAATCGCTCCGGATTGGCCGCGTCGCTCATGGTACGCAGAGCTGGTACAGTTGCTCAGCGACACTCCCTGGCGTCTGCCAGAACGCGTGGATCTTCTTTCCCAGGGCCCTGTTTACCACCAGAACTCAGCGGTCCTGTGTTTGACGACCTGGCCGTTGAATCTTGGATCCTGACCAGGGCTGGATTCTCTAAAAAAGTCGCCGCGACAATGGCTAGCGCCCGAAAGCCCGTTTCGGCTCGCATCTACCACGGTACTTGGAAGGTCTTTTTTGATTGGTGCAGGGAACATGGTTGTTCCCCGCTTCTTTTTTCAATTCCAAACATTCTATCTTTTCTCCAGGCGGGCCTAGATTCAGGTCTAGCACCTAGTACTCTTAGACGACAGATATCAGCCTTGTCGGTTCTTTTTCAGCGAAAGATCGCGTCTAATTTTCAGGTTAGGACCTTTATTCAGGGGGTTGTCCATATAGTTCCTCCCTACAAGGCTCCCTTAGAGGTTTGGGACCTCAATCTAGTCCTGGGAGTCTTGCAAGAGGCTCCTTTTGAACCTTTGCAGGAGGTTTCTCTGTCATTTCTTTCCTGGAAAGTGGTGTTTTTGGTAGCCATAACATCCATAAGGCGGGTTTCGGAGCTGGCTGCACTGTCTTGTCGAGCTCCGTTCTTGCTTTTCCATCAGGATAAGGTAGTGCTCAGACCAACACCACCTTTTTTGCCTAAAGTCGTGTCCTCATTTCATATTAATGAGGACATTGTTTTGCCCTCATTTTGCCCAGCTCCGACGCACCGAGTGGAGAAGGCTCTCCATACGCTGGATCTGGTGAGAGCACTCAGGAGATATGTATCTCGGACGGCGTCCTTTCGACAGACGGACACGCTGTTTGTCCTCCCTGAAGGTCGCAGGAAGGGACTCGCTGCCTCTAGATCAACCTTGGCTAGGTGGATTCGGTTAGCCATTCAGGAGGCTTACCGCATCAGAGGCGCGGTGGTTCCCGCAGGGATCAAGGCTCACTCCACCAGATCGGTGGGTGCCTCCTGGGCCCTTCGGCATCAGGCTTCGGTGGAACAGGTTTGTAAGGCAGCAACCTGGTCCAGTCTGCATACCTTTTCCAAGCATTATAATGTCCATACCCAGGCTTCTGCGGATGCCAGTCTGGGTAGAAGGATTCTTCAGGGCGCGGTTGCGCACCTATAAGCAATGCTTGATTATAAATTACACTGTGGAGTCGGTTTCCCACCCAAGGGACTGCTTTGGGACGTCCCACAGTCCTGTGTCCCCCAATGAGACGAAGGAGAAATACGGATTTTTGTGTTACTCACCGTAAAATCCTTTTCTCCGAGACGCTTATTGGGGGACACAGCACCCTCCCTAAGAGCCGGATGGCTTTGTTTTGAGTTAACTTTATTCTCTGATTAATCTGTATCAGCAGTTTTTTCTTCTGGATATACTGTATCTGTGTTAACTCTGATTTATTTTAGCCTTCTACTGCTTTTTGCACTAAACTGGGTTTGCCTGCGGCCAGTGCTGAGGTGTATACGGCGGAGGAGGAGCTAACCTTTTTTTATGTTTACTTAGTGTCAGCCTCCTAGTGGCAGTAGCATACACCCACAGTCCTGTGTCCCCCAAATGAGCGTCTCGGAGAAAAGGATTTTACGGTGAGTAACACAAAAATCCGTATTTTTTCTAATTCTTTTGCAGACTGTTAGCCCTTGTGGGTAAGCCACGTATCCTCTCCCCAGTATTACATGATCAAACTAAATGTGCGGATTCTCCATCTTAGTAAATTCTTGCATCTTTTCTTTGCATTGTCCTGTTCCTCTGTTACTCCTCCTGCAAAAGTATACAAATGAGCGATGTCATTCTGTTAGTATTGTATTTCTAAATTTGGTAACCTTTTACTTTACCCCCTCCCATCTATTTCTGCTCATTCATAGGCCTCTCTACGTGACTGTGGTTTATCAGGGGAAGTGCTCGCACTGCATGCGCATCGGTGTTGCTGTCCCCTTGTCCGGAAATGTGGTGCGTTTACGGGAAGCCATATCGATGGAGACAAAGATTCCAACAGATCAGGTTAATTGTTTATGGCATGATCAACCCTTTCCTGACACATGACATACTACTACGTCGTATTTTGGTCCCCTTCTTTTACATGTCAGTATACTACCCTCATACACTCATTACCCCTTTGATCAGTAACCATGTACATTATTTGCAGGGAGCGGGTGTTTGGATCAGGATTAAAAGCGTATTTTGCAGACTATAAGACGCACTCCTAATTTTGGGGGGTAAATAGGGAAAAAAAAAAGATATGGGGGTCCGTTTAATATTTACACTAACTTACCGGGGGGCAGTGGAGCGGGGTCACAGGAAGGAGGTTCGCTGCTGCAAGAAGCCGGCGGCAGGAGTGGGACGATGCTGTGAGCCCGGGCTAGGAGAAAGGGGTGTCCTGGCGATGTGAGTTTGGTGGCCTGTCCGAGGCAGGAGGGTAGTCTTATGATTTCCCGGCGCTGGCCTTTAGGAAAATGGCCACCCGAGGCGGCTTATGCGCAGATTGAGATCTCTGCTCGTCATTGAGCCGAAATCTCAATCTGCACATTTTTCTGAAGCCCATCGCCGGCAAGTCAATGGACTGTACTCCTGCCTCGGACATTTTCTTGAAGCCCAGGGCCCGCAGCCTCACACCGCTGGGACATTCCCTCCTCCCAGACCGGCGTCCGCAGCAACGCCCCACTCCTGTTCGCCGCTGGCTTCCTGCAGCAGCGACCCTGTCTCCTGTGATCCCACTCCACCACCACTGGCCCTCCACCCAGTAATCTACATTTAGATTTATAAGACCTCTCCCCCACCCCCCATTTTCCTTCCAAATTGGGGGGGCAGTGGGTTTTATAATCCAAAAAATACGGTATTTATGTATGTGTGTATTTGGTACTATAACCTATGAATAAGTCCCATCTGTCAAAATCTAAAATAAACAAAATGCATATACTGCTGTTTTTTTATCACCACATTGCCTCCAAAAATACAGTAAAAAAGATCCCAAAACTGTATCAGTAAAAATAAAACAGCCACCTCGCTTACGCCAAACAAATTTTTATTCTGATTTTTTTTTTTTTTTTTTTTTTTAAATTACAACCTTTCTCTTTCACAGTTTTTCAGATGGTAAAATCAATGGTGTCATCTAAAAACTACAACTCTGCCTTTAAAAAATAAATCCTCATAGGTTATGGCTCTTGGAGGAAGTAACGAGAGCGCAAAAACAAATGTCAGAACTTTAAAAGCTAAAAATTTAGAAATGATTATATGTTCTTGTGTGTAATGTGCTGCGGTTATGACGGCACTATGTCTCTTTACTGTGTGTTACCTGTTTCCATTTTACATCTTTGTTCCTCCTTTTTTTTTTTCAGATAGTAATAACTGAAATGTATTTTGATGGCTTCCATCGCTCCTTCTCCGACACTGATGATTTGGATACTATCCAGGAGAGCGACTGTATATTTGCATTCGAGACCCCAGAGATCTTCACCTCTGATGGAATCATAGGGCAGAGAGGTAACGGTTCTGTAGACTTGGGCAGGACAGTCCACAGTGCTGCACAAACAATTATGGCAAGTAAGGAAAATTGCTGCAAAGTAAGAATTCTTTCAAAAATAGTAGTGTTTGATAGATTTTTATTTATTAGCAAAATGCAAAGTGAATGGACAAAAGTGAAATCTTAATCAAAATTATTTGGGGTGGTATCTTTAAAGCTTCATCAATTCTTCTAGGCACGCATGCACAAAGTCAGGGATTTTGTAGGATTATAATCAGGTGTATGCGTAACTAATTATACCAAGCAGGTGATAATGATCATTATTTTCATATGTAGATTGAAACACAGTAACAGAAAGAGCTGTGTAGGAGTCTTTAAACTTTGTGAGGAGTAGCCATACTCTGCTACAAAGGTGAAGTTGTGGAAGACATGTCAATATACTATAACAAGACACAAGGTAGTTATACTGCATCAGCAAGGTGTCTCCCAAGCAAAGATTTCACAGCAGACTGAGCTTTTGAGATGTGTTTGTCAGGGTCTTTTGAACAAGCACCAAGAAATGGGCAATGTTGAAGACCACAGACACCGTGGTTGGTCAAGGAAGCTTAGGGCTGCAGATGAGACATGTCATGTTTAACTCCCTTTCAAATCGAAAGATGTCCAGCAGTGCCATCAGCTCAGAACTGGAGGAACCAGTGGGGGCCCAGCTACACTCATCTACTGTTCGAATAAGTGAGGCCAGAAGTGGTCTTCCTGGAAGAATTGCAGCCAAAAGATATACTTTTGACATGAAAACAAGAGCAAGCAATTCAATAATGCATGAAGATGTAGGAACGGATGCAGAAAAATTGTAGCAGGTGCATTGGACTGATGAGACAAAATGTGAAATATTTGGCTGTAACTGAAGGCAGTTTGAACACCGAAGGGCTGTAATGAGCGTCTGCAGGGACAGTGAAGCACGGCAAAGGGTCCTGCAAGCTTGGGACTTCATTTTAGCAAATGGAGTTGTGGGTTTGTGCAGGATTAATGGTGTCCTCAGTGCTGAGAAAGACAGGCAGATACTTATCCATCATGTTACACCGTCAAGGAGGCATCAGATTGACTCCAAATGTATTCTGCAGCAGGACAACGACCCCAAAACACAAAGCCATTGTCGACTTCCCCAGGCCCCTGAAAAAGTCACTATTATTTATTGATGCCTTTATGTACGTCCTAACATTTTCCTTTTTGTGATTTACAGATTTCTGAATCTCCATATAGTCATTTTATAATTGCAGTGATATGATAATTAGTTGGTGACTAGTCGAGGGGGCGTAGCTTTCCCTGGCCTAATCTTCCCACTAAACATGATTTGCAAAATCTTCGCTTACTCTTTGCAAAACTCTGCCTCACTGACCATGCAAAGTAAACTTCGTGTTCTCACTCTGGTTTGACCTGCACTTTTGCAGGGATGCAGCAGTGACGCCAGACTTGGGGAGCCGTTATCACTTGGCTCTTTGGAAAACTTGCGGCTAGCTGAGTCCAGCATCATTGCTCCTTCCTTGTACATGCACTGTGCACCGATGAGTCTGGGGACCGTGCACCCGGCTTTACCGCACATTATCAGGGAGGCAGAGATTTGCAAAGGGCTAATGGTGGTGATGCTCTTGCAAATCATGTCACCTTCCCACCTAGAGCCCTGATCGCTACATCCTCCAATCTGTGTATTATTACAGGCCTCATACACAGAAGATCTGGGGTCAGTTCTCCAAGATGTTGTAACAACCTCCCTGCGGAGATCCCTCAAAACCTGTGAAAGTGACAAGTGCATAAGGAAGAACTGTTGCTGTTTTGAAGACACAGGGCGATCACCAAATATTGAGGAAATTTAGATTTCTCTTTTGTTCAATCACTTTGCATCTTGTCAGTTGCTACAAATAAACAATTATCATGTCTATTTTTCAAAGGATTCTTATTTTGCAGCAATATTTCTACAGCTGCCTAAAACTTTTGCACCACATCGCTGCTCTGTTCTGGGTGTAGATATTTGCACAGGGTTTATTTCTTTGATTATTTAGACTGAATTCAATCTGCATTTTGCAGCACCCTTTGGCCAGACGTGTATAGAAAGCGTCTGCATCAATACATCAAATGTATCTACAGGCCTCTGTTCACATGGTGGATCCTTAAAGATTTTCCCTCCGGTCTTTGAAAAATATTGCACTTTCTGTACAGAGATGTGTAGAAAGAAAGGAAAAAAAATTTGAGCAGAGTGTATGTATATTTTAAATGGAGTACTTGTGTGAGACGTATGCCACGCTTTATACACTTGCATCCATCACAGTTACATGTTTGGAAATCCTCCAACATATATCTTCGACAGTCGCAGTGTCTTTAAAAATTTCAAACACCAGAATTGATTTTTTTTTCTGTTGCTGCCACAATTAAAAAAAAAATAAAATATACAGAAAATTTCTAGTGGTGACTGCAGGCATTTAGAAAAAAAAAAATTCTGGCTAGCCTCCAAAGTCTGGGAGCAGCTATTCAATACTTTTTCCTCTATTACAGGAGTCTGTGTGAACAATAACCAGAATTATATAAGGAATGGGATTGATCAGCATCGGTCGTCCCACTACTCTTCTAGCTCGGCGCGGCTTTCTATGAACCGGTTTGGAATAGGAGATCGCATTGTAATCCTGGTGTGTAACAGGTCCTACAGCGGGCAGCATGGCAAGAGGTAAGCACGCAGGGCAGGCCGGACCTATTGCAACTCCTTCTGTAGGACGGACGTCCTTTCTTTCTCCTTCGCCTCATTGGGGGACACAGCAACCATGATCCTGTGTCCCCCAGTGAGTGGCTCGGAGAAAAGTATTTTACGGTGAGTACACAAAAATCCCTGTTTGTCCTTCGCCTGTTTGGGGGACACAGGACCATGGGTGCTGTGTCCCCCAATGAGTGGCTCGAAGAAAAGGATTTTATGGTGAGTACACAAAAATCCCTGTATTTATTCTTTCATCCCCGTAGGTTCGGCCAGCCATTTGTTCTACAGTTAGAGAGAAACATCACGTGGGACATCCTGCAAAAAGAGATCTTAGAGAAAATGCAGTATTCCTTGCGGCCCTCAGTCTGTGTTCAGGTGAGCAGTGCCTTTATAAAAGGGGGTAGATTATTTAAAAAAAAAAAAAATATAGGGTGTATTTTTGCCCCAGGAATCGAGTCAGTCTATCTCCCATACTGTAGCTGAGACCTATTTATTGAAATGTGTCTGAGTCACAGTACCGGACACGGCCTAAGGACAGGAGTGGCGCAGTGTTTTTTTTTTTTTTTTTTAAGTTTTTTTTTATTTCTAATTTTGGAAACGCTATTCAAGTAGCACCCATCCCATTGTAGCAGGTAGTGGCCTCTCATTACTGACATTGGTTTTGAGTTCCCATAAGTTACTTTTTGGAGCCTTATGTGTAGGGAGACGCACCACACTACATTACAGGCCATTACGGGCCTTTATGAGGGGTGCAGTTATATATACGTAGTGTCCTATAAAATGTCTGATGGTCTTGTTATCCCGGCGTTCACGCCACGCTGATGTTTTATGTCTTCTTTGAATGCTAGGTGTGTCCATTCAGTCTCCGGGTGGTTACGGCTGTCGGAATAACTTACCTCTTACCTCAGGAAGAAAAACCTCTGTGCCACCCCACAGTTGAAAGGTAAATCCTGACCCTATCCCCCCCACTAAGATGCAAAGGAGCGCGGTATTTATGGCAGCCTAGGAGCGAGTGTCTGCAAGACTCACTCATACAGATAAAAATGTAAAAAAAATGTTTTTACTAAATTTGGCACAAAATAATCAACTAATAATACCAGATAGAAAACAAAAACTGGGAAAAAACAAACAAAAAACCCTAAATAATGTATCTGCCCTAAAGCATATTCAGTTAATGGAGAGCTCCCGCCTTTCTCCCACATTCTTATCTAGGAAAATGTTCTGTTTTTCTATATACAATGTTATTTATTTTTTTTTAGGGCTCTCAAATCGTGTGGCATTGGTGGGGCAGCCCATGTAAAGCTGGTGGTGGAATGGGACCGAGAAACTAAAGAATAGTGAGTTCATAAATTAACTTTATTTTTTTTTTTGTTGAATTGAAGGGTTATTTTCAACACGTAATGGTTTCTTATATCTAAAGGAATAGGGATTAAAGCGAATCTGTCAACAGATGATTATGTAATCCGAGAGCAGCACGATGAAGTTGCAGATGCACTGATTGCAGCGATGTGTCACCTACTGGGCTGTGTGTTGTTGTTTCCATACAACCTGTCTTTGATCAGCAGATTATCACTACAGGACCAGGTGCCTCGTGCCTCTTGGTCCAGTCACACCTCCACCACTAATCACTCTGGTGACACTGGTAACTGACACATCCCACTGGTAACGATTTCGCATCCCACTGGTAACGATGACTCATCCCACTGGTAACCATGACTCATCCCACTGGTAACCATGACTCATCCCACTGGTAACCATGACTCAGCCACTGGTAACCATGACGCATCCCACTGGTAACGATGACTCATCCCACTGGTAACGATGACTCATCCCACTGGTAACCATGACTCATCCCACTGGTAACCATGACGCATCCCACTGGTAACCATGATGCATCCCACTGGTAGCCATGACGCATCCACGGCAGATCTTCATGGCTGTTCACCCCCCCGGCGTGTCAGCCAATCAGAGGGATTCTTTCACCGGCCGGCATTTCAGTCCTGCCCACCGCTCTGCATAGTGCTTGCTGTGATCAGCACAGCCAATGCTTTTTCGGATCTTGTGCCATAAGTTACTGCCTTTATCTGCTCATGTCCTGTGCATTCGGCATCAGACCTCGCTGCATCTACCTGTGGACATCTGACACAGGGAGACACAGCTAGTCTCACAGTCATCTGCTACCGTCGCTGACATCGGGTAGGCTCTGCCCTCTCTCTCCTTCCTCTGTTCCCCTGTATCGCCCTCTCAGCAGTATTACCAAGTTTCGACTTATGCCCAACCCGGCAGAGGCTTCATTGCCCCTCTAAGCCTACCGTGATTCATTACGCCTGTGCCCTCTGCAAAGAAAAAGTGGTCTTCAGGTCAACCTTCCCCTTTCTGACCGTCCTTCAGTCCTTCCACCATGTCTGCTGCACATGAGCACCCTAACGCCTGGGATGAGAGCACACCCCTCGCTCCGGAGTGGACTGTTGCCATGTCGCAGTCGGTCTCTGACCTGACAAAAGAATCACAGTCCCTGGTCCTGGAGCATCTTCCACATATGTCTGCCGCCACCATTGCTCCGAACGCCTCTCACAATGATTCGCATGCACCCAACCATGACCTTCGCCGGGACAGATCGGGTACAAAGCAAAGGAATTGGACTCTTTCCAGTTCCTCCTCCAGTTTCCCGGTTCTTGTGCATCCTCTAGGATGCCCTCCTCTCCCCATACCCCTTACTCGGAGGCGGCTCTTGGGTTGATTGCGGATTCCCAGTCTGAGTCTGATGCGGACCAGGTCTCAAAGATACAGGATATGGTCAATAGCCCTATCTTGGCAATTAGCAAAACTCTTAACCTAAAGGAGGACGAGGCATCGGCTCAGGAGCACTCTGTTTCCTTCTATCGGGTAAAAAGTCCTTCCCGGACTTTTCCCAATCACAGGGAATTTGAGGAGATTATGGCTAAACACTGGTAACATCCGGAAAAGCGCTTCCCGGGAAGGAAGCAGCTAGACATC
>JARQOD010000007.1:114886162-114988925 GCA_033576555.1 Oophaga sylvatica | reverse complement strand
CCTGATACATGGCCGCCAGCGGCCTCCGGTGGCGGTCCCGACGAAGTCTTCCGTGCGGTGGTTCCGGGGCAGCAGCCGGCTCTGTGCTGCAGGGGGGCTCCGCCGGCATTTCGGTCTTAGCCGGAAAGCCCCCCGCAGCTCCGCTCTCTCCTGCATCTCGGTGGCGTCCTCAAACATGGCCGCCAGGGGACTCCGGTAAGATGGCCGCCAAATCTCGGGAGAAGAGATCTCGTTGCCGAGACTTGAATGAGATTTGGCGGCCATCTTACCGGAGTCCCCTGGCGGCCATGTTTGAGGACGCCACCGAGATGCAGGAGAGAGCGGAGCTGCGGGGGCTTTCCGGCTAAGACCGAAATGCCGGCGGAGCCCCCCTGCAGCACAGAGCCGGCTGCTGCCCCGGAACCACCGCACGGAAGACTTCGTCGGGACCGCCACCGGAGGCCGCTGGCGGCCATGTATCAGGAGGCCGCAGCAGCGGAGCTGCGGGGGCTGTCCGGCTAAGAGGGAAATGCCGGCGGAGCCCCCCACGCAGCACAGAGCCCGCTGCTGGCCAGACACCACAGAGCACAGGAGGCTGCATTGGGACCACCGCTATGGGATGTGAGTACCATATATTGCACAGCGACCCCACAGAGCACAGCGACCCCACAGAGCACAGCCACCCCACAGAGCATAGCCACCCCACACAGCACAGCCACCCCACAGAGCACCCCTGCAACACAGAGCACTTCGGACTGTAAGACGGACCCCCATTTGACACATTATTTTTTTTTCCCTGTTTTCCTTCTGAAAATTTGGGGTGCGTCTTATGGTCCGGTGCGTCTTATAGTCCGAAAAATACGGTACTTCTTAGAAGTGTTAATATCTGAAGAACGGCTGAAAATTTTAATAAGCAGTAAATTGCAAAATTGCTTGTTTCAGCAGCAGATGAAGGAAGGGAGACACACTAGTCATTACTAGTGGGTAGGCGGAGCCCACACAGGATAGAACACCTCAGATTAAAAAGAGTGTTGACCGGCTCCTCCTACTCCAGCTCTCCAGTCTAAAATTTGAGGTCACAGAGGATAGTCGCTGCTGGAGCAGCTCCTCAGAAAAATTTTTTATTTTAATCGGACAGAGACTTGGACCGCCAGTGGTCTAGAGGTCTCGGGTCTCAGCGCTGCTGGACCCCCACCTCTCCCTTGGCGGATCTGTATTACCCTGTAAGGTGGTCCCTGCAGAACCCTGCCGGCCCTGGGGGATGAGGATTGCTTCCCTGGCGAGGACGCAAACCGCGCTTCTGGGGTCACTGCGTTCCCCGCCCTGGGGGGAAGCTACTGGCACAGCGCCACAAATCTCTGAGAGGGTCCCTGTGGCGCTCAGCTGGGTGAGTACTCCACATTTTAATGTGTTTGAGTGCTTCAGCGGCCGCTGCGGCAGCCGCTGCTACATGTATTCATGTGTGGTGATTGTGTACTTTTGTCCGCAGGTGGATGCCTGCAGGACATGAGAGCGGAGTGAGTCGCGCGCCTTTTTTGAAACCGGCGGGGGGCGTGGCTTCGCGCTTTCCCATTTTTTCACGGGCAGGAAGCGCTCTGAGCGCGCGCTTTACCCTGCCTTTTCTCTTCCGGCTTCTCTCCTCTAGCGCGGCGGCCATTACTGACGGCCTCCTCGGGCTCCTCACTCTCCGCTCTCCCCGACCGACCGAAAGGAACAAGTACACCGCGGCCAGCTAGGTGAGTCGCTTCTACCTGTCAGGGCAGAAGCTTGACCCCTCACCCCCACAGCGCAGGGCATGTCACACGGAACGCTCCCGCTACGATCACGATAGTGACGCATATTTTTGCGATCGTATTTTTGTGATCGTTTTAATGTCGCTAGTAGCTGCCACAGTGGGCGATCTCATTGACGACGCATAAGTGGTTAGCGATCCCCTTAGCGACTTTGGCGGTCATTGCGATGTACAATTCAGCGCAATATGTTAGCGATCTCATTGGAGTTCTTGTTTAGTGTGGCATACCTTTGAGGCACTGTCCTGCAGCTGTTACCTCATACCTTTCCATTAAACAAGGGTTGTGGGGAGTCTGCGACATTAACCCCTTCTTTGGCGGTTAACCCTTTATTGGGAGACAGCTGGGGTAGCTCTCTCTTTAAGAGCTTTAACCCTTCAGCGTTCGTTTTTGCCTTTGAAAACCACACTGTTCTAGTTGCTGACAGGTTTTGACCTGCCATATACTGTGTGAGGGCATGTCAGATCAGGGTCCAGGAGGTGCGGACCGTCTCCCAGATCCGCTACAGGATCAGTCTCGCGTATCTGACACGCAGACCTCGACGGCGTCAAGCGCAGCAGTCGGAGGTGTCAGTGATGTCAAAATGGAGGCCCTCGCTCGTTCTATTAATGGCCTTTCTGACCTTCTAGGTTATTGGGTGTCAGCTAGATCCTCTCATGGTAGGAAGCGACACAGGCCGGTGCCATCTTTCCCGCGTAGCGACTCTGAGATCTCGGGCATGGAGGGCCCTTCAAGCTCGGATGGGGAGATGTCCGATTCGGATAAGGAGGATCGGCAGGGACACTCTGCCTCTCTTTTGAGCCGTACAGAGGCTTTTATTGGAGCCATGAGGGAGGCGTTAGTTACCGGAGGAGGTAACTAGACGTCCTGGTAAGTCGGCCCGGATGTTTCAGGAGTCGCATAGGTCGCGATCAGCCTTACCATCTCTGGACGAGCTTAATGGGGCAGTGGAGAAGGAACGCCTGTGTCCAGATAAACGTTTTCAGGGGACACGGTTTTTTGAGACGCTGTATCCGTGTACGACGGAGTTGATTGATAATTGGATTCCTTCTCCTGAAGTGGATGTCCTTTTATCCCAGCTTAGCAAATCCTCATTGCTTCCTGTTAAAGGAAAGGCGAGTCTGCAGGATCCGCTGGACAGAAAAACGGAGATGGCAGCGAAATCCATCTACGAGGCCGCGGGTCATGGATTCAGAGCAGTGCTAGGATCCATGTGTGCTTGTAAAGCTTCCCTGAGCTGGTTAGACCGTCTAAGGACGGCGTGGCAAGATGGATCCCCACTATCCGAGGTAGAGGGGCTTTTCAAGTCATTGGAGGATGCAGCACGATATGGCAGTGATGCAGGTTTGGATACTGCCTCACTGCTGTCCAGGGCACAATCCTCGGCGATCACAGTCAGGAGAGCTCTGTGGCTTAGACAGTGGACCGGAGACGCGGTTTCCAAGCAAGGTTTGCTATCTTTAGCTTACAAGGGTGGTCAGCTATTTGGATCTGACCTCACAGAGCTGATGGCAAAGGCAAAAGAAACGGCTTTACCGCAGCGAAGAGCTGAGACTTCTGCGTCTGGCAGGCATAGTGCCGGTAGTAGTCGGCGGTCCTTTCGGTCCAGGGGACGGTTCGGTCAGCCCTCCTGGGATCGGGTCGTCCCTCTTTTTCAGGAAAAAAGAACGCTCAGAAATCCCGCACTCCCTGGAAACAGAGCTTCCGCCAAGACAAGCTGGAAGCTGACAAAAAGCCCGCTAAGGCGGACTGACGCCAGGGTCTCACTCGAGGGCTCTCCAGTGGGAGGTCGCCTGCTCCAATTCGAACCGACTTGGGCTTCCCGCGTGTCGGATGCTTGGGTGACAGGGTTGTGTCGGCAGGCTACTTCATAGAGTTTCTTTCTCGACCCCCAGACAGTTTTTGCCAATCCCGCATTCCGTCAGAGCCCGAGCTATTTGCCGCTCTACTGCGGGAGGTCGATTCCCTTCTGCAGAAGGGTGTGGTGGTACCAGTTCCGCCGGAGGACCGGGGAAGAGGGTTTTATTTCAACCTCTTTGTGGTCCCCAAAAAGGAGGACAAATTTCGCCCCATTCTGGATCTCAAAAGATTGAATCGGCATGTCCGCACCCGGAAATTCCGCATGGAGTCACTCCACTCCGTTGTGGCGGCCTTGTCGCAGAACGATTTTTTGGTGTCAATCGACATTCGCGACGCTTATTTGCATGTTCCCATCGGAAGGGCCCACCAACGCTTCCTTCGTTTTGCCATAGGTCAGGACCATTACCAGTTTGTGGCCCTGCCATTCGGGTTGGCCTCAGCACCCAGAGTTTTTACAAAAATTCTGGCTCCTCTCATGGCGATTCTGCGAAGACAGGGGGTTACGATTCTTCCCTATCTGGACGACCTTTTGATTGTGGCGTCCTCAAAGGAGGAGGCGGTGTTGGCTCGCTATCTATCCCTTCAGCTCCTGGAGGACTTCGGGTGGCTGGTCAATTGGGAGAAGTCGTCTCTGGAACCGTCGCAGTCAATCCTGTTTTTGGGGATGCATTTCGACATGGTACGAGCAGTGGTGTCTCTGCCTCCAGACAAGCAAGCGAGTCTTCTTCGTCATGTGCAGGTTATGAAGTCTGCGACAGCAATGTCCCTTAGAAGGTGCATGCGCCTTCTGGGTTTGATGGTGGCGTCATTGGAAGCAATTTCGTTTGCCCAATTTCATTCCAGGGCTCTCCAAATGCTCATCTTGAACCGTTGGGATCGATCACAGTTTTCACTGGATTGCAGTGTCGTCATCTCCCACAGGGTGAGAGAGTCTCTAGAATGGTGGTTACGTCCGGAAACGTTATCCCTGGGGAAGTCCTTCCTTCCTCTGAGGTGGTCGATCATAACCACCGATGCCAGCCTGACGGGCTGGAGGGGTGTCTGGAACGATCTCTGGATTCAGGGAGTATGGTCGTTGGAAGAGTCTGTCCTGCCGATCAACATCCTGGAATTGAGGGCAATTTTCCTTTGCCTCCAACACTGGACGGTCCCTTTAAGCGGTCTACCAGTCTGAGTGCAGACAGACAACGCGACGGCGGTCGCGTATATCAACCATCAAGGTGGGACGAGGAGCTTCAGGCTCATGATGGAAGTGTCTCGAATCCTGGTATGGGCCGAGACCAGGGTGCCAGCCATCTCTGCGATTCACATTCCAGGAGTTCAGAATATCACAGCGGACTTCCTCAGTCGCGAAAAGATGGATCCCGGAGAATGGAGTCTTCATCCGGAAATTTTTGCACTGCTGTGCTCCCGTTGGGGAACTCCCCAAGTGGATTTGATGGCATCCAGGTTCAATGCCAAGTTACCGACGTTCATGTCCAGGTACAAGGACACGAAGGCTGTGGCGGTGGATGCTCTAGTGGCTCCTTGGGACCAATTCGAGCTAATCTATGTGTTCCCGCCGATATCCTTACTTCCTCTGGTGTTGCGTCGGATCAGGCTGGAGAGAGTCCCGGCTATGTTGATAGCCCCAGATTGGCCAAGGAGGACGTGGTTCTCGACACTGGTGTCGTTTCTGGCAACGCCTCCACTTCTTCGCCCAGACCTGTTAACCCAAGGGCCCGTTCGTCACCCGGACCTGAAGTCTCTGCGTTTGACGGCGTGGCTCTTGAGACCGAAAACTTGACCCGTCAAGGTTTTTCAGCCGAAGTCATTGCCACTCTGCGAGCTGCCAGAGGTCCGGCTACTACTAGAATTTATCACAAGACTTGGGAAGCCTTCTTTTCGTGGTGTTCGGGTTCTTCTAGGAACCCGAGGATTTTTTCCATTCCCAATTTGTTGGCCTTTTTACAATACGGGCTGGACAAGGGTTTGGCAGTTAGCACTCTGAAAGGGCAGGTTTCTGCTCTGTCCTTGCTATTTCGGAAGGCTATCGCCTCGCGTAGGGACGTACGTTCCTTTTTTCGCGGGGTAACCCGTCAATTTCCGCCGCGGAAGGCGCTTTTGTCTCCTTGGCGGCTCAATCTTGTCTTGGAGGCTCTTCAACATGGGCCTTTTGAGCCTATGGACTCTGTTAATCTTTCCTTTCTCTCTTGGAAGGTTGCCTTCCTAGTGGCGGTCACCTCTTTGAGAAGGGTTTCTGAGTTGGCGGCTCTTTCTTGCTCGCCTCTTTTTCTGGAGTTTCACCCAGATCGCGTAGTGCTTCGCACACGGGGCGATTTTCTACCTAAAGTGGTGTCACAGTTTCATGTTAACCAGGATATTGTGTTGCCCTCGCTTTGTCCGGAGCCAAGGAATGCGAAGGAACGGGCCTTGCACACATTGGATTTGGTGCGGGCTTTGAAGTTCTATTTGTCTATTACTCAAAGTTTTCGTAAGTCGGATTCTCTGTTTGTGATTCCAGCAGGTCATCGACGTGGGCAACGAGCTTTCAAGGATTCTATAGCTCGTTGGATTCGGTCGGCCATTTTAGAGGCTTACCGACTTAAGGGCGAACCTTGCCCGATTAAGATTCGAGCTCACTCCACAAGGGCTGTGGGTTCATCGTGGGCTTTTCATCAAGGAGCCTCGGCAGCTCCGCTCTGCCGGGCGGCGACCTGGCGCTCCGTCCACACATTTACGAAATTTTATAAGGTGGACGTCAGTGCTTCCGCTGATGCGGCCTTAGGACGTAGGGTCCTGCAGGCGGCTGTAGTTTAAAGTTCTTGTGAACTTGTATTTAGCGGTAGTTGCGCATTTATTTAGGTTGTTGGGTATCTGCCTCTTTTGGTTTTTTTGCCCACCCTTATTTTTGGACTGCTTTGGGACGTCCCACTAGTAATGACTAGTGTGTCTCCCTTCCTTCATCTGCTGCTGAAAGACGGATTTTGGTAAGAACTTACCTGTAAAATCCTTTTCAGCGAAGAAGGAAGGGAGACACACATCCCTCCCATGGCAGAAGTGTGTTGTTGTGTTTTCAGATGCGGCGTGACTCTTCTCTGATAGCGATTATCTGGGCTGAGGTCGGCGCGCTAAGGCTCTGTTCCAGCATTGCCAGCTCATCGCAGTGGTCAGGTTCAGTGAGTAGTACCTGGGACTGTGTGGTTTTTTCGGCTATATGCATAACCTGTCTTCTTGTTTTTTCTCTGAAGTTCTTCAGAAGGGGTTATGTTGCTACGCTGGTGATATTTGCTCTTCCTTAGCTTGTGTACGGACTGGAGAGCTGGAGTAGGAGGAGCCCAAGCTGGAGGGGCCGGTCAACACTCTTTTTAATCTGAGGTGTTCTATCCTGTGTGGGCTCCGCCTACCCACTAGTAATGACTAGTGTGTCTCCCTTGAAAAGGATTTTACAGGTAAGTTCTTACCAAAATCCGTCTTTTTACAAGCACTATCTGACAATACCCATTTGTGAAAATTGGATTAACCCTCTTTTTTTCCCTGCACAGCGGTGCTCTTGGCCACTGAGCCATGTAGGGAACTGAAGCATGCCCCATCCACTTGAATGGAAATTTGCTGCAGTGTGTGGCTGGCAATACCCCTGTGAATTCCCAGGATTTGTGGGGATCATTAAAAATGTACATTGCTACATATCAGTAGATGTGACATTGCCTACCCAGCTGTCGCCCCAATGTGCTCGTGACTGGAGCTGGAATAGCCCCCTTCATGGTGACATATCCTATCGATGTGCTATTACTTAGTTAAGTGTAGATAGTTTTATATTGCCACCAAGTGCATAAAAAAGTCTGAGAATATATGACAACCCCCTCCCCACATGTTCCCCAGCGTGAGAACTGTCACAGATGCCGACTCTTGGTGTAACCAGTGTGTTTCTGTCCCAGCCTACTGTAAGAACTCTGTGGACGGTTTGTGGTACTGCTTCGACGACAGCGATGTGCAGGCCCTCGCAGAAGATGAAGTGTGTAAACCAACGGCCTACATCCTCTTCTACCAGCGCAGAGCGGCTGTGCCGTCCTGGTCTGCAAACAGTTCTGTGGCAGGTACGTTCTGCTTAGTGATGAGCAAGCATGCTCGGGTGCTAACCAAGTGCCTTCGGTGTGCTCGAAAAATATGTTTGAATCCCTGCGGCTGCATGTCTCGCGGCTGTTTGACAGCTACAACACATGCATAGATTTCCTGTTTTGTTAGACAATCCCCGCATGTGTTGCTAAAAATCTTCGAGACATGCAACTGCAGGGACTCAAACATATATTTTTTGAGCACGCCGAAGGCATTCGGTTAGCACCCGAGCGTGCTTGCATAGCGCCTTATCCCAGCACGTTGGCTCATCACTACCGTAGTTCTGTTACCGCTGTGTGCACAGTGTTTCTGTTCTGTCGGGCAGTAAAGTAAAAGTTATATGCCGGACAGTGTGTTCTGGCTAGTGCTCGATAATCTGCATTCTTGTGCTTTTCAGGATCCACGAGCTCCTCCTTATGTGATCACTGGATCTCAAGACTACCTGGCAGCCGACAACCCAGTATTGCATCTGCAGCCTCTTCCAGGAGAACATCTTTGGCATCACTAGCGGAGTCTGTGGAACTAACGGGAGAGAGGAGTGAGGACGATGGTGAGAAATAAGTCGCTCTCATCTGAGAATTTGTGATGGCGGCTTTCAGATGTTTGTGAAGCTGCTCCTACAAACGAGATAACGATCAGCAATCTCTTTTGACTTCCTCAAACACATGGCACACAATGGGACCAAGTGTTTGTGTGGAGGAGAAAGCTGCTGGTGACTGATTCCTTCCCCCTAAAAACAAACATTGGGCACTGAAATTCCGACTGCCTGATGCTTCTTGGTAGGCCCACATGCACGTCAGACGATTGTCCCAGTCCTGCCCAAATCAACTTATTCAGTTAACTTTCCTCAAATGTGTATGGAGGCTTGTCCAGACTATTGACATGGACTCTCCTCTGCTCCAAACTGTTCCCTTTGTGACACTGCTAGCAGACGCAGCTTTGCACCATCAGAAAAGCATAGAGCCGAATCCAGCGATCTGAAAATCAGCACTTGCAAGTTCTATAGCAAAGAGCCTGCAACCACTGTTTCCTGCCTGGGCTACCGGTCACCTCTGAAAGACTGCATTGGTGACCAGTATCCAAAGCAATGAGCAGTAAACTTTGGAATTAAAAAACCTTTCTTTCTTGAGAAGGATTTTTAATCACAAATTGCTAAGTGGCTTGTTTTTGAGACAACCCCTTTAAAGGAAGATAGAAAACCCCTTTACTTAAACTTAGATCGCCATAGAATCTTATTATGGTTTAAGCCTGACCTAGTAAAACCATGGGAAGATCCAAGTATTCAAGCCAATATCCAGTTGCAATTTAAAGCGCCGAGAGTTGATAGTTTTGGGGGGTTTTTTGTTCCTTTTCTACTACATCTTGTGGTAACTGACAGGTCAGTTTGTCATTCAGAAGACTGGAGATATGGCGACTGTCCCTGTGTGAGCTTAGTAGCCTAGTTTTCATTGGTGTTTGTATAATGAATGTATATATTTATGATTTTGTATACATGGACTTGTAATTTATTCCTCCTTCCTTAGGTGGCTTCTCTTCCCGGCCATTTGTCCGCAGTGTCCAGCGTCAAAGCTCTGGCCGAGCTTCTGTCACCAGTCCTCTGGTCTCCAATGAAAATGGTTTTAGGCCATCTTGGTCACTAGCAGCAAAACTCCACCTGCGGGCAGCCACTTCTTGCCGTCACCCTTCAGACTCGCCCATACACGGGTCTTCCCTCGGCAAGATCGGTGAGGCCGATGACCACGTATCAACATCCTGTTTCGGAAGCCTTCGCAATCTGTCCGGCAGCCTCCATGATCACCTTGAAGGAGTTCGGCGTGATCATCGTGCATCATGCCGGGCACCGTTGGCAGTAGCTGAATGCGGTGCTCAGAAAGATCCAGTGGTTAAGAAAACTGTGCCTGCAGAGCCCCCAGTAAAGACTGCGGCAGAGCTGGTTAGCAGTAACCCGCTGGATCCTATAGATAACAATAACCACATCGCCTTTGTTGATCAGAGTGATTCTGTGAGTTCATCCCCCGTCCGCGAGTCGCCACAGAGCGAGGAAGTGCAGACGAAGAGACCCGTGACCAGTAAAGTGTCAACGGGGCAGGAGAAGACAACACGGACCCCAGAAAAAGAGAGTAATAAGACCACATCCTCCGCACCTAGCAGCAGTGGGAAACCAGTCTCCAAAACCAAGAGGAGTGAGGTCAAAACTCCTACACGTCGTTCATCCACACAGCAGAAGAAAGACGTCGGGAAACCACAGGAAGCCTCCACCCCTGTGTCTCAGCCGAGGCCAAAATCCTCAACTTCTGCACATGTAAATACTTCTTCTCCAGCACCGAAAAAACCTGCTCCTTCTTCTAGAACCTCTTCTGTATCCAGCACCTCCAGTAAGCATAGAGCACCCGAAAAGACTCTCTGCAGAGAGGCATCTAAAGTAAGCCTGGGCTCAGACAAAGCCTCCATCACCAAACCTAGCCACACTACCCGTGTTGCAAATCCCAAGAGCAACGATACTCCAGCAGATAGTCGGACTGTACGAAGTTCCTCCATGGCTAGCCTCCGCACACCTCAGACCGCAGCACGGTCTAGTCTCAAGCGGGACAGCAAGTCAGAGGAAAAGGGACTGAGCTTCTTTAAGTCTGCTCTAAGGCAGAAGGAGAACAGGCGATCGGCAGACTTGGGGAAGACGAGCCTTTTATCTAAAAAAACGTCAGGAACCAAGGGTGTAGGTCAGGAGAAACCGGAAATGGCGCCATTGTCACCAACTGCTGAGGTCACCCTGAGTCCAAAAAAGCATTCTGCCTTACCTCAAAACAAAGTCAAGTCTTCCCCTGATGAAAGACAAGCCCAGTCATCGCCTGGTGGGAAAAAGACTTCTGATAAGTACCTTAAAAAACTCCCTTCTTCAACAAAGCCATTGCCTAAAGCCCAGTGACCCAGGGTGCAGGGGCAGCCGCACAAGTCCTTACTGCAGATACCTGCAGGAGACGCTGTCCCTGCCTTCGCTGTTGTATGGGAATGTATGCACTTTTTAATCTTTTATGGGATAAGGGTCTTGTCCTTGTATTCTCCCAGCATCGCTTGCGCATGGAAGTTGACTTTTGTTGCGTCGATCCTGCTGGAGTGAGCCATGCCCCTTGCCAGCAGCTGAACTGTATTACTCTGCCAGTCCTGCTGAACATTGCCCGCTTGTCCTAATTCTCAAGGGAAGAGGAGGAAACACTTTGATTTCTCTTCTGCCAACAGAATGCTGCTCTTTATCTCTCTCTTATCTTCCTTACCAAAGCCCGTCTGTGACTCTTAGCACAGAGAGGAGTAGGACGAAGGTTGGGCGACTTCTCGGGCTACGGAGGAAACGTTCCTTTCCGTCTTTCCTTGATATTCCGCACTGCTTACCTCTTCTGGAAGTCAGCAGAGCACTTTCTCTCCATCAGGCTTTTCTCCATTATCCCATTATATCACCTGCATATTGATAATCTGCCGCCATGTCAACTTCTCATATCCCGCTCTTAATATCATATTAGTGGTGTTACTCTACGTCTACATATAGAGTTTAATTCTGTAATCTAACCAATGCGTGGTCAGCTGTTAGACCTCCTGGGTAATAACTTTCTCCCGTTGTAGCGGTGTTTTTTGCCCCCCTAGGATAACGTACCGCTTTGCGCCCCCTCATGTTATCGTCATGCCTCCAGCCTATGCAGTACCATTGCACTGTATAATGCTACTTATTATAAAGCGTCGGTAAGCACAGGAGGGGTGGTCGGACTGTAAATCCTCACCGCCAATCCATGCTCCATATACACCCGATATTAACAAGCTCTGAAGCTGCTTTAATAAATGCCGACCTGCAAGACTGATGGCTGGTGCTCTCAGCAAAACACGCTGCGGTAATGTATGACATACAGTTTTATTTCTTAGTGTGTGGGGGGCTTATCGTAACCTATTAACGACCCATTGATTCCATATTTCTTCTCTCTCTTGCAACATCCTTTTTTGTTTTTTAACCACATGTTTGACCTCAGGAAGGAATTGTGATATCCCAGGGCAGCCTTTGTAGCAGTATTGGATATTCCACGATCATTCGTCAAAGAGCTGAAGACTTTATGATACGTTTCGTGTACAGCAACTGACATTCCTAAAAGGTTGGCTTTTTTAGCGCAGACCACCATGTCTGCCATTTCTGATTTGCCAATCACATGGTGCTCCCCCTCCATTAGTTTAGTGACGAACGTGCCGAGTACGATATAGCAGAACACTAAAAAATTCCCGGTGGACACACAAGTGAATAATTTTTTTGTTTGATGTTTGTTTTTTATTCGTTTGTTGTATCTTTTCATTGCTGCTCTGGAAAAAAAAAAACAATTAGTGAAATAGTACTTGTGTACTTTGTTTTTCTCGTTTTTATAGCACAGGCAGGCACGCACGACTGGACGCACGGCCGGACCTCTCCTTATTCTTCTATCCCTTTTTGCTCAGGCACTTTTTTTTTTTTTGCATGGCAGTGTTTGAATGTGCACGCACTTGTAACCTATGCAAACAAATAGTGGCAATTTACTCGGTGCTCTCACCTCTCCGCAAGTGTCCCAACATCTTTTGTCATGTGTCTGGGGGTCGTTATGGCCAAAGACTGGTAACTTTTTACGTTTTTTCACTTGGCATCACTGGTTATTGTTTTTTTGTTTTTTTTATGTACAGTTACGTTACTGCAGCCATTTTTGAGGCTGAAGTCTCCTAAGGTCGTCGTTTCTAACAACAGGACAGTTTTTTATGCCGCTCTTAGGCTATGGACACACGGAGGGTGTTTTGAGGAGTGCAAAAACTTTCCATATCTCAAAGACTTGGAGTTTCAGCTCCAAAACTCTCTGTGCTCACAGCCTTATGTCGACTTGCATTGGAGCAAAATGGGCCTCGTTTATTAAAAGGTGCACGCCCCTATTAAATTGGGCTCGTCTTTAAGCCTGAGAATGAAATCTACTCTTTCTATCAGCAGGTATCAATTTGCACAATTTTTTTGCACCATTTTTTGACTTCTAACATATCTACGGTCACATCCAGACCCACTTTTTACTACCAGTTTTCAAAAGTGCCAAAAAAAAAGGCAAATAAGGCGTGCGTTACAATTTTCTATATTTGCATGACATAAGCAGTGCAAAACACACCGGAAAGTTCCCTTCAATTACTCCAACTGCTTAGTAACGCCTGGCTCCTTGCTTTGGCCCATCTTTCAGGATTACAGGGCTCATAAATTCTGCTCATCGTGCAGTCATTTCTTGAGTTCTGTTGCGTGGGGGCAAATGTCTGAGCGCCGCTCGGCATAACTCCTCCTTGCTGTGGCTTTCTGCTACTCATCTTTTAGATTTCTTCACTGCCGTTCGATCCCCAACTACAGAGATTAACTTTGTAAAAATGGCACCCGGTAGCCCGTTTGGCAGAACAGGAAAGCCAGATGGCCTCCTTGCGCTCTGCCATACCGGCTATATGTGCGAGATCTTTGCTTACTTGCCGAGAGTTTGAAAACTTTATGCTCCGAGGGTTCTGATGCAATGCAGCGAGCCATGCACCTGCTTTTTAGTTGAAAGGCAAGGAATAAGAAGGTTTCTCGATTGTTTCATTGGGGGACACAAGAACAATGGGTTAATACGATGGCCCTAAGAATTCATCTGGCTGACTCCTCACCACCAAGGTAGACCGGGGCATCCGACACTCAGTTATTCAGTTTAGCTTAGTGTCATTCGGAGGCAGACATGCCTCGGGTGCATTCTCTCTGTTTAATTTTTGCAATAATTGCATTAGTTTTCCTACCCCAGGGACAGCTATAAGACATCCCATACTTCCTGTGTCCCCCAATGAAGATCTTTGGTACTCACCATAAAATCTCTTATCTCGTAGCCTTCATTGGGGGGACACAGCACCCTCCCTGCTCTTATACTGCACACTAACAATCCGCTAGCGATTCTCGTTAGTTGATACTAATAGATCGCTAGCGGATCGGGTTCTATATCGCTAAATGCGGCCACAATTTTAGCGATATAAGTTAACGAGCTATCGCCGTTAGCGATTTATTAACGACTTTAGCGGTACAAAAGTACCGCTAAATCGCTAAGAAAAGGTCTCACACAGCGATAAGTATACTTACCCAGCGTGAGCGCCACGATGAAAATAGGTCCGAACGATCCAGCGACGAGAGATCACAGCGAGAAGCTCGTCGCTGGCAGCTGCCGCCTTGAACAATTCGCTAACGGATCGCTAATATGACGTTTTTTAGCGATTCGTTGCGATATTTTTATGTGGCATTACCCTTTACTGAAATACTGGTGTAGTCAGATGCGGAGGATTCCCCGTTTTTTCTAAGAGTATTCTTAGTGGCAGCCTCCAGGTGGCAGTATATTAACTACAAATCTTTAATTTTATTCACTGAAAGCAAGCAGAGACATTAAGATGCTAAGAAAAATATCGATTTTATTGAAAAACAGACTCTTTACGGAGACTTTATGGTCTCGCTCAATATCTGTCGCCCTTTTCTTCAGCGCCCGCTTGTAAGGCTGGAGCAGCAAGTGCTAATATTATGCAAATTTGAAAAATAAGTCCTAAAATCCGCCACACTATAGAAAGGTTTAAAGCGAGTTTTAATAGGCTCCTCTAAATGTTACACAGTCTCCTTTGCATAGCGCAATCTCATTTTCATCGTCCTTTGACTTTTGGCAGCGGTAATGTCGGACTTCTTTTTTTTTTTCTGGCTTGCGATCATTGCTCTGCCCCAGGCTTTCAAAGTCAGTGTGTCGTGCCAGCTGTACAAGGTCGCTTTTTCCAAGACCTTATCGATCTAATAACTGGCGGCAGAAACTTGGGATGAGAAGCCAAGTGAGAAATTCTCTCTACTGTTTAGGTAGTAGCGGTTATTGCATCCCTGGTCACTTTATTGTCCAGCTGTTTTATACCACTCACTTCACATTGGATGAATATCTGACAATTGTCCCCTTTTTTAATGATCCTTTTAAAGTGAATCTCCACCCTTTTATCATTATAATTATTCTCATACAGCGCTCCAAATTCCATGCAGAAGAAAAATAACAATTGTGGCTACCTGTAGCCACCACTAGAGGGAGCTTATGCGCTTACTGCATACTGTTTACATAGAGCCCCATAATAAAAAAATATGCAGTGAGCACCCTCTAGTGGCAGATGCAGGCAGACTGAATTTCACTATTTACCTCTACAGGAGGGGAATTACATGATTGCAACTTTTCTTTTAAGGGCTAAGGTCTTTTTTTTTCTCTAAAAGGTTCACATATATGGAACACACCGTACTTTTGGACTTTTCTACACCATAAGTATGGCTTAAAAGCCTTTGATCTACCCTTCTTACGTCTATGCAGGGGATTTGGTGCTGTGAACATGATGGTATAGAAGAATGGACATTCACTTTAGGCCTAAAACCTTTTATAAAGGTTTTTTTTTCTGTTTTTGTACACTTTTAGAGCATGTTGACCTTGTAACAAAGATGGGGATGCTGCTTGCAAATTATTTGGTGACGTGCATTTTATAGAATTAGCTTTTAGACCCTTTTTATGTTTTTAAGGGCCCAGAATACTAAGCTTTTCTGGACATGTGATTTCAAAGAGGAGGTAGAAATGAGCAATTTGATTTGCGCTGTCCGGGGCCAAGTATGTCCAGGCTTCCATGGCAGCCTGGACCTCATTTCTGCACCTGGCATCATGGGTGCTTATTAGTCCCTGATAGAGTTTGTGCCAATCAATTTGCAGACCCCGGTCCATCGGCCTCATCTATAATACGTGGCCGTTGGAACGCGAGTCCTGAGAAACTCTTCCTGCCATGCATGGCTCCTCTTTTCATTAGCTGGTCAGGTGCAACGCCGCAGTGATGACATTACTCCATATCCGCTAGCCAAAAGAGGATGCCGTCTAGCAGAAGGTGGTTCACGGGGCTCCCTAAGGGCCACAGATTACTACCAGGTCCTGCAAATTGATGGCAAACGCCGCTGGGCCTAGGTCGTGCCAGGTGCACCGAGGGTACTGAACGCTTACGTGAACACCTGAATTGCCTCACCAGGACAGCTCGGCTTAAATTGATTATTTCTAAGGCTGTTACACCCATTGGCAGTGGCATCCTTACCACCATTTCACTGGCCATACACCTTAGATGGGTTTTCGGAGGGGCTGGCTGACCATCAATGCCGGTTTACAGGACTTTGTTTCCTAATCTCGTCTAGACCATATATTTGCTTTTCACTTTGCATGCCAATAGTCAATGAAGAACGAGCGTTAGATCTGGGCTGAATATGTCTACCGTGGCTATTCTTGCGCCACTCTTGTCCACAAAGCTGTGTGCGGCGTTCCAGCTCAGTCCTTGTTCTCTGAAATGGAGCTGAGCTGCAATACCAGACACCACTGCTGGACAAGAGTGGCGCTGTTACGTGCAAACGAGAAAAAGAGAAGTAGAATAATGAAAATGCAATGAAAGTGAAGTGGTGCAGTCTGTAGCGTCATCTTTATGTTATCTGGCTGACAACTATTAGGATACATTTATATCATGTTTTTTTATTTTTTGCTGCTTAAAAAACGGATCAACGTTCCCTTCCAATGAGTGGAATGGTTTGCCGCCTCTGTTTAGTCGTCTTTTTCAAGCTCTGGCGTGTCGCTGACCACTTTGAGGGCAACGACCGCATTGTGCTGGTCTCATGGCGGCTACGGAGGGCAACCCTTTGGTCCAGTTCGCCGCCATGAAAGACTGTCGTGCACACGGCACTGATGACGAGAATAAGGCTCCTCAATGGTTTCCTCCATCCGAAAATGGGGGAAAATGGAGGTTGCAACCTTTACGACACACTACATAAGAGCCCCTTCTATGGTGCTGTAGTCCATGGTGAGGACCACAGGTCTCGGAAGGATGCACGTTCCTACACCTCCTTATGGGTTTCTTGGACTTTTCTCAGCTTTTCCACCTTCTTTCGAGGACAACTTGTATCTACGACCCTTCTGGTGACACTGGATTCATATATGGCTGTGACCGGCTTCGTTCCTATAATTTTTTTTTTTTTTTCATGGTGTCATTACCAATTTGCCTTCTCATTGATGCAGTATATCATAATTTGTGTTGTTTTTATGTTTGTTTTGGGTTGTAAATATTATAAAAAATTGCTACCTGCCAGTTTGGGAGAGGGTGATTGATGGACACATATCGCTCGCCTTCCCATACCTCTCCTACTCTGCTCTTTGGGAACACTGGTTCTAATAATGTCGGGCCTGGTGCATGACGGTGTAACAATGCCTTTTTATTTATTTTTATGTTTTATTATGCCAGGTGTATGCACTTTTAATATGCAGAATTTATATTTTTTACGTTCAAGAATGCTTCTTTGTGGGAGACACGTTTGATAACCTGTAGTTGAGAATATTATAATGCGGTAATTAAAAGCATTAAAATGGACAAAAATAACCCGGACTCGAGAGTTGTCTTCATTTCAAGCTCTGCGCACTGCTTCAGTTTCCCTCCAGAGGGCGCTAACGAGTCGCACGGTTGTCCAGTGTGCAGCTGTTCACATTGGTGCTTATTTTCTTTTCATTTCATGGTGTAGAGCGCTGTATTGATTGCAACTTACAAAAAAATTTAATTTTTTAAGATATAAAAATAATAAAATTGCCATCTGTTTCTGCCAAAATTACAGTGAACCAGTCAAAATAATGTCACCTAAAATATGTCCAACTGATGCTGATTAATCTCTTGATATTTCTTTTATATCAGTAATCGCTCCTTTTCCTAATGCAGAACTCCAGGATCTAGAATTAAGGGTTTTTTTAAGTAATATTTTTTTTTTTTTTATTTGCACCAAATTCTTCAAAATTGCGCACATGGTTCATGTGTTATGCACAAAATAAAATAAAAAAATAATTTTTTTCTTTCACGCGTTTTGTGACTTTTTAACCCAAAAAGCATGTTCTGCCAAAAATCACTAAATTTGTGAAAAAATTTTCAGACATACATAAACTCACTCCAGGAATGCGATTGGAGTATGTTCATGCAAAAAAAAAAAAAAAGTGCTACATTTTAAAAAGTCAATATTGATGAATTTGGCCCCAAACACCTAGAAATCCCAAACCCTGTCCACAATGGTGAATACAAAAAAAAATTCAGCAAAACCTCTATAAAAGTCTTTAAAAAAGGCGCAAGGTAATTGAAAAATAAGGTACAAATAAAAACACCAGAAAGGTCAACTACAATAATGAATTGGTCTTTAGTCCCAGTCTGGAAAGGGTATATGACAACTGAGCTACATTTCCAAGGACCATTATATTGGTTAGTATGGTCGGCACAACCATGTTGTCATAATAATGTGTGCGAGAAGGAAGAGTAGTAATGTAGGAGAGGTGGATTACCTGGACAGCAGATTTGAGGGGGAGCGGCACAAGACTGTTGGATGGGAAGCCATAGAGCAAAATGTTACAGTAGTCTAGGTGGGAGGTGATTAGGGCAAGGACTAGCATTTTTAGCCAAAGTAGGAAGATATTCAAGAAATTGGTGGATATTCACAGCTGTAAATTGATATGTTTCAGATATGGAAGTTACCACAGCTCAATCTTCGTGCTGAAAAATTAACAAATCTTCACAAATTTTGAAGCCAATGGGTACATAAAGGGCACACATGGGACCATTCAGTGGGAAACCATTCCACCTTGTAGCTGGTTCTTCCGGTGACATTACTCCTGCACAATATTCCAGATTGTAGAAATAATTACACCGAGCGTCTTGTGGCCATGCTGTTACATCTCGTGTTAATTTCCGTACCTTTAAGAAGTTGCCTTGCTTCATGGAGTTTATTTGATTTTCATTAAGGTCCTCGATCTGACACCGCGGGTTCCATTTTTAGAATGTGCTTTATAACCTAAAATTATTTTTGAAAGCTTTTATCACACTAATTCCAGAAATATGATAGACTGCAGTGCGCCTTTTCCCTCTCCCCTTTTGTGCTGCTTCTAACCTAATCTAAAGCTCGAGAGACGAATCAAACACAGGCTTTTTCTTTCGCGTTCGTACGGTTAAAGATAAGCAGTATTACGCCCCGCTGCTGCACTCTTATTTTTTTTCTTCTCAAACGCATTAACTGATGGATTTAAATGAAGTTTCATAACGAAGGAAAGTCGAGATTAAAGCTTTATGAGTTTTGTCAGTAAATGCGCACAATAACCTGAGCACTCCAACTTCTGGGGTAATCATCACTGACTGGTTGTGGGATTGCATATTAATATGTGAACCCAATCAAGGTTAGTTCATTCAGGAAATGTGTGTTTTCAAATTTTATTTGATAGAGAATTTCACGGAATGGTCCCTGGACTTTCAGGCAACTTGATCTCATTTTATAGATAAATTGATTAATGGACAATCTGCAAATCATAATTTAAAAATGATTCTCATCCATAAAAAATCTCTCCAAAGTGAAGGCCACTGGGACTAACCTATGTGTAAAGTGCTGTCGCTGCGTGTTGTGAAGTCGAATCCATCTCTAACAGCACAGACACTGAGACTGATTATAGGAAGTGGGGGCAGGTCTTCATCTCTACAGGAAGTTGGGTCGGTCTTTGTTTCTCCACAGGAAGTGGGGGTGGATCTTTGATTCTCCATGTGAAGGGTATTTGTTTCTCCACAGGAAGTGGGGGTGGGTCTTCGATGCTCCACAGGAAGTGGGGGTGGGTCTTTGATGCTCCACAGGAAGTGGGGCGGGTCTTTGATTCTCCGTGCCAAGGGTATTTGTTTCTCCACAGGAAGTGTGGGTGGGTCTTTGATTCTCCACAGGAAGTGGGGGTGGGTCTTTGATGTTCCACAGGAAGTGGGGGCAGGTCTTTGATTCTCCGTGCCAAGGGTATTTGTTTCTCCACAGGAAGTGGGGGCAGGTCTTTGATTTTCCAAAGGAAGTGGGGCGGGTCTTTGATTCTCCACAGGAAGTGGGAGTGGGTCTTTGACTCTCCATGGGAAGGGTATTTGTTTCTCCACAGGAAGTGGGGGCGGGTCTTTTATTCTCTGTGGGAAGGGTATTTGTTTCTCCACAAGAAGTGGGGGTGGGTCTTTGCTCCACAGGAAGTGGGGTCGGGTCTTTGATTCTCCACAGGAAGTGGAGGTGGGTCTTTGACTCTCCATGGGAAGGGTGTTTGTTTCTCCACAGGAAGTGGGGGTGGGTCTTTGACTCTCCATGGGAAGGGTCTTTGTTTCTCCACAGGAAGTTGAGAGGACCATTGTTTCTCCACAGGAAGTTGAGGATCTTGTTTCTCCACAGAAAGTGGGACCTTTGTTCTCCACAGATTGAGAGACTTGTTCTCACAGGAAGTTGGGAGGACCTTTGTTTCTTTACAGGAAGTTGGGAGGATCTTTGTTTCTGCACAGGAAGTGGGGGCGGGTCTTTGTTTCTCCACAGGAAGTTGAGAGGACCATTGTTTCTCCACAGGAAGTTGGGAGGACCTTTGTTTGTCTACAGGAAGTGGTGGTGGGTGTTTGACTCTCCTCCAGCTCTCCGCTCTATCAAAGAGCCTGCAGCCATAACAGAAAGATGAGCTTTTAGTTAAGGGCAAGCAAGCCACTGGGCCTGGGAATAGCAGCGCTTTATAAGTCTGGAAATGGCAGTTCCAGCTCCTAGAGTGCTGGCAAAATGCTGATAACGAAGATCCACTCAAAAAGAGTAGATGTCAAGCTCCATAATATGAGATGTGATATAGTCCTTGCACAGATTAGTCGGTTAAGTGCACCAAAAGCAGTTTTGCCTTGTAGGGAGATGAAGGCAGCAAGGTGCTTTTCTACAGGTTTTATATAAAACACATTTGCATTAATAGACAGTTATGTAAAATAGACTGTTCCATGACTGCAATTGTTTTATGAAGCGTATGAATAGTCTGGTTTAAAGTGAATGTCCACCCCAGACTACCATGGTAATCTCTGGGTGTTGAACGGGAAGCGGTGCACGCACACTGTCAATGGTGTGATTTATATGCCGCAGTCAGTGATTGACAGCGTCATGTAAAAGGTTAACGGCCTACGTCATACCGCTGCAGTTAGAGACAGATGAAGACTGGGCAATATCGTCTGCACATACCGTGTGCAGAGCAAGCTCATCTCCTGAGCCCCCTCCACACTTGTGGACCCCTGTGCAGGACGTACTGTCACCCTGCATAAACATTACATCAGCAGTGACAGTGGGGACAAGTGCGCACACCTTTCACAAGATATTACTCAGTTTTTAAAGGGATATTACCCACTTTGGAGTCTCATGAGAAGGAATGCTGGAATTAACCCTTGGAGTGGAGTTGGAATTCCCACTCGGAACTTCAGATCTCTGTTTTCAGGACTGGTGAGGTCCCAGTAGTCAGTATCCCGCTTCAGTCAGCATGTTATCTACTCTGTAGATGGGTGATAACTTGCCAATTTAGGACAACCCTTACCAGCTGCATAAAAATTAAAAATACTCCCAAGCCCTGGAATGGGGTGACGAGATCAATGTGCAGCTTCTCCCCACCGGCTTCTGCATGACAGAGCTTTTCCCCTCTTTGCTTAGAGGATGACCTGTCAATCAAGCGGAAGTGGGCGGGGAGGAAGCCACCAATTGTCTTCTCTCCGCGCCGGACTCCTTTTCCGCGCTGTTTTGTCAGCGGTTCCTATAACGAAAGAGTCTCGTCTTTGGTGCAGAGAGGACGGAATAGATGACAGTTTCCCTTTCATTTCTTTACACCTTTCCAGGAGGAATAACAGAGGGGCGTCACAATGCAATATTTGTACATATTTACTTTAGAATTTAAGCGGCACTAACATATACCCAAACAATAAGCTGTTTTTTTTTTTTTGGGTTACTGAACCGCACATTTCGGTAAAGATACCACCGAGAACGTCCCGAAAGGAAAAAGCAGACAATAAACTGTATTTCCTGTGATAAATGATGGCTAAGTAAATGTCACTCTCCCTAATGCTCTGTGTAAGCTCGCTCGCTCTTTATTCCGGCTGCCATACATATTAGCGGCTTCCTCGTCCTTTGGGGAATAGTCTGGAAAGGGAGGATTTCTCTGGGTCTGTTTTGTCGTCTTGAGCATCCTCATCCCTGTAAACACCACACGTTAGAAGAAATTAGAAAACCGCAAATCTCTCAGCCGCTCCGAGCCTCCCCCCCCTGCAAGCTGCAGCCGATCAGATGGATAATCTCTTGAGAAAGGAATTACTGTCCCATGAACACCAATCTGATTAACAACTGCAAGCATGAATTACTTGTGACAAAGCTGGAACCGCTCCGCACTCAGGCAATACCCAAGCTCACACGGCTGGTAATAATCCATTGTGGCAAACCGCCTTTAATGTAGTGCTGATAGAGAGAGGACTCACGCCAGTTAACTGGAAGGAATGGATCATCCACTCGGACTGTAGCTGCCGTCTACGAAGAGCCAGTTCACACAATGTTTAAGCCTGCCCGGACTGGGGAGGGGGCGACGTCAGCGCTCGGTTAATCAGCCGATTTACGTGCAATGCATAAATGTGAATGTGTCTGATAAAAGGCAATGGGAGGCCTGAACTTTAGATGAAAGGGTCATAAAGGTAAAAACGGAAATTGTGCTGATGGAGAAAGCCCACGACGGTCTCATAATGGCGTGTCGAGTTTATTTACAAAACCTCTTTGCACTAATCTAGATAAAACCTTGCCCCCCTGCTGCTTTTATTCCTTTAGTTGACCCCACTTTTGTATTTGATGCTTCCTTCTTGACAAAATAGGGATAAGATGCAATGCCATGTATATCCTAGGAGTGGCGCTGTTCTTTTTTGCTCATCTGGTGTATTTGTATATAGAAAGGTTCCCACAGTCTACATTTATTGTCTAGCCATAGGAGGAAAAATACATGCAGATCGCTGGGGGGGGGCAAGAGGAAACCATAACAGTGAAAGCAAGAACAGCCCTTATATACAGTGCCGGATAGAAGCTTCATAGCAGTGAGTACAGGAGCTCCCCTCATATACAGTGCCAGGCAAAGAAATCCAATAAGTGATGAGAGAACCCTCTTTATACAGTGCCATCTATAAGCCTACAAAAGTGGCAGCAGGAGCCCCTCATATACAGTGCCAGACACAACAGCCCCATTATGGTGACAGCAGGAGCCCCTCATATACAGTGCCAGACACAACAGCCCCATTATGGTGACAGCAGGAGCCCCTCATATACAGTGCCAGACACAACAGCCCCATTATGGTGACAGCAGGAGCCCCTCATATACAGTGCCAGACACAACAGCCCCATTATGGTGACAGCAGGAGCCCCTCATATACAGTGCCAGACACAACAGCCCCATTATGGTGACAGCAGGAGCCCCTCATATACAGTGCCAGACACAACAGCCCCATTATGGTGACAGCAGGAGCCCCTCATATACAGTGCCAGACACAACAGCCCCATTATGGTGACAGCAGGAGCCCCTCATATACAGTGCCAGACACAACAGCCCCATTATGGTGACAGCAGGAGCCCCTCATATACAGTACTAGCTGTAGGAATCTGTGACAGCAACCTTATATACAGTGCTAGCCACAAGAGCCCCCCTCATATACAGTGTCAGCGCCTTAAGGTTTGAACATTTGAAAGAAGCTTAATAGCCGGCACATATGAACAGCAAGTGTTTTTTGCATAATAATGAATATGTTCATTCTTTTTAACTTTGATTTTAGCATTTTTTGCTGTGTTTTTCAGTGCCAAAATCGATGGAAAAATATACAATGTGAACATACCCCTAGGCTATGTTCACACAGTTTTTTTTCAATTCTTTCCAAAACATACTCTGTAAATCCTGCTTCAAAAATAGCAAATCCCTTTTACTGCGGAGTGTTTGTGAATGCTTTCTTTTACCAAAGAAGAAGTTTTGAAAATAAACAAACGACCTCGTCCCTTTTTTAAAGTGGATCCTGATAGAATCTGCTCCAAACTAGACACTGTCCAATTAAAAAAAAACTGCAAAACATGCAGGAAAAAAAAAATCTTCCAAAACTGTTCAAGAATATCAAAACTCCTCCAACAGCTTTTTTTTAGGAGGCTTTGGTGCTGAAACTGAATGGTAATTCTCCCAATCCTCAAATACTTGGATTTTCTGTTCAGATTCTGCTCCAAAAACTTAGCAAAAAGACTGTGTGCACATAACCCAAGAGTGATCCTGAAACACACCTCCATGTGAACATAGCCTTAGAATAACCCGGCTAAATAACTTGTGTGATAAGTGTCCATATTGCCTGGATACTTGCCATTTGCAGAAAACCATTCTACCTGTGTATGCAATGTGCGTATACCGCCACGCGATTGGTAAATGGTTGTCGGATTGTGACTATTAGTGATGATAATTTTATTAATCGTTTTAATATAATCACAAGATAGCGGAGGATGAAAAGGCGGCATGTACTACAAACATGAGTGTCAGCCCCCGGAGATCGCTGTCAATAGTGTTCACTGCCGGAACGTTCCCGGAAATCATGAAATAATAATGGGGGAATATTTATTAGCTGTGATCCCTGAGTCCTGTCACTGCTTTCCCACTGAATGCATCAACTACTTAGAGATCATAGATATGGGATCATTACAGCAGTGCTCCGGTCATAGCCAGGCCGCGCCGTATGCTTTTGTGCACCATGGAAGACGAAACATAGAAACAAACAATTGCAATACGTTGGTTTCGGAGGTGTTACTTGAGGCTCAAATTCAAAAACAAGGACCCTATCATGTGCCATCTATAATCCTGGCATCTTCCTCTGTGCCCTTCATCTTTAAGACACTCAGGTCGCTGCTACCTTGGCACCCCTATAATTACGCCCCTCTTTTTTCTGTCCCAACACTTACGCCCAATGCTGTCTGTTTACAGTAAATACAAACACATGAGCCATGCACACAGTGAACAAGCCTGTAGGGACATTGTTCACACACCAGAAAATTGAAACACAGTAAAACAAACGTATAAAAATACTCTGTTGTAAAAAAGTAACAGTAGACAGTAAGTGCTGGTAAAAAGATGATAAAACATCAGTTAGGGATTGACTACATTAGTCAGGGACTGCTCTGATACGGGTATACCTTGACGTTTGGTAGAGCGGCTTAGTATACATTTTTTGCAAAAAAACGTGTCAACCAAATACCCTGTGTTGTATCATCTTTTTACCAGCACTTGCTGTCTATTTGTTACTTTTATACAACAGAGTATTTTTATACGTTTGTTTTACTGTGCTTTTTTTTGTGTTTCTGTTTACAGTAAAGTTTCATTAATACAAATTTTTTGAAGCTTAAAGGGATTTTCCCACTATCCTATCTTCAGGAGCGCACTACTCTGCCTCCCGGCTTCCTGCTTGTCCTGGGGCAGTGTGCTCCTGAAGACTGACAGGTCAGATCAGCGGCATAGTCGGTGCCGATGGTTTGAACTGTGCGCTTTCCGATGCTGCAAGCAGAGGCAGCTTTTCCTTTGTAGCATCAGCGGAGTACAGGAGAAATTTCTCTACTGGCTTTAGAGCAGCTGTATAGGAAAGAGCTTAAAATTGTGAGCTCTTTGCCTAGGAAACTGGCCACTTAAGTGGTGGCCGATAATCTAGGCAACAATCTGTAAAGAATAAAATTAAAAATCGCTCAGTTATTGAGAACCTTTTTAATACAAGGTCATTTTTAAAGTTGCTAATTTTTTACAAGCATTTTTCAATTTTTGCCCATTTGATAAAATGAGACAACCCCTTTAACAAGGTCAGATTAGGAAATATTCCAGATTATAATCTGGTCATAGGAGAAGCATTTCAACCTCTAGTATTGTGATAAAGAATATTCAGAAAGATCAAGATATATCATTCTTAGTAACTTTTTAAATTGGCCTTGGGTAGTCTCCAATTTTTTTTTTTTTTTGGTGTCACCACACCGCATTTTATAGACCTTGTTCCTTCCATCCACACACCCGTTTCCTTCCTTTTGATATGGGTCTGAGCCCAAAGGAAGCCTCAGACTGGGCTCCTGTTACTGAGGTTGAAGAAGGCTTCTGGCCTGCCCAAACAATTCATCAACTCATTTGGGGAAATCTTCAATTTTTCCCTGAAGCCTCTTGGATGTCTTGGAAGAATTGGCACGTAAGACACATGTTACACCAATTCATGCTAAGGCCACGTTCACACGTTCAGTATTTGGTTAGCCTTTCACATCCGTTATTTGTAAGCCAAAATCATAGGATTATCGTGATCATGCTGCAACTTTGTTCCTTTACGGGAAAAAAATATCTCAAGCCATATTACAACCATTGTGAAATCTGTCCATGTCAAGGCCATTTGCAACTTTTTTTTTCCAAATGCTGATATCGCAACGAGGTTTATGCACAGGCGGGACTGCAGTCTCGGTACAGTTTCGGCAATTGGACAATTCTGCTCCATGAACATCCCCGGATTGGGTTTCAACTTCATGTACCCGACATAATTTAAGAAACTGAATATCTTTTGGTGATGTTTTGCCCCCTTTGTAGATGTTCATGAGTGCAGTGCGGCGTTCCTCTGTGGACCGCGGATCACGCACGTCTCCGGCTTCTCTCTTGTTATACAGATATACTTTTATTGGTTGGTGAGGACGGTTTCTGAGGATTCTTTCAGCTGCTGTTCAGAGGCATCTGGAAGCTCAGGAAGTGGATCAATAAGAATTGATTTTGCTCGGGACCTGGGGAGCATGTTTAATAATCTCGTTTAGAGGTTGCGAAAAACATTTGATTCAAAGGCCAGAAGAGAGCGGTGTATGGAAAAAGCAGGTACAACAATGCTGGAGGCTAATGCAGATATCTTAGAAAAATACCAAAATCAAGGCAAATATCGCAAGCAGGAACAGATGAAGCGCTCCAGATACTGAGAACAACCCTGTTCTATCAGGAGAGGCTTCAAGTTCAGCAATCAAAGCAGTTACAAGACACTGAATAACCCCTCTCCTAATGCCGCATTAGGGTTTATGAATTTTATAGAGGTCTTTCAGTTTTTGGGACCCCAGAGTGCAGAGTGGTACTACCTCTAATGCACTCACCATAACCAACAAGTGGTCATACGGAATTCAAGGGGCTCATTATTCTTAATCGAGGATTTCATGGCTCACCTCCTCCTCCTGTACAATGACTGATAACACCTCTATATACAATAGATAACACAGAATTCACAATAGGTGATGTCACAGCTCACCCCCTCCTCCTCCTGTACAATGACTGATAACACCTCTATATACAGTAGATAACACAGGATCCACCATTCACAATAAGTGATGTCACAGCTCACCTCCTCCTCCTGTACAATGACCGATAACACCTCTATATACAGTAGATAACATAGGATCCACCATTCACAATAGGTGATGTCACAGCTCACCTCCTCCCCCTCCTGTACAATGAGTGATAACACCTCTATATACAGTAGATAACATAGGATCCACCATTCACAATAGGTGATGTCACAGCTCACCTCCTCCCCCTCCTGTACAATGAGTGATAACACCTCTATATACAGTAGATAACAGAGGATCCACCATTCACAATAGGTGATGTCACAGCTCACCTCCTCCTCCTCCTGTACAATGACTGATAACATCTCTATATACAGTAGATTACACAGAATCCACCATTCACAATATGTGATATCACAGCTCACCTCCTCCTCCTGTACAATGACTGATAACACCTCTATATACAGTAGATAACACAGGATCCACCATTCACAATAGCTGATGTCACAGCTCACCTCCTCCTCCTGTACAATGACTGATAACACCTCTATATACAGTAGATAACACAGGATCCACCATTCACAATAAGTGATGTCACAGCTCACCTCCTCCTCCTGTACAATAACTGATAACACCTCTATATACAGTAGATAACACAGGATCCACCATTCACAATAGGTGATGTCACAGCTCACCTCCTCCTCCTGTACAATGACTGATAACACCTCTATATACAGTAGATAACATAGGATCCACCATTCACAATGGGTGATATCACAGCTCACCTCCTCCTCCTTCTGTACAATGATAATACCTCTATATACAGTAGATAACACGGGCCCCACCATTCACAGTAATTGATTTTACAGCTCTCTTCTTCTCCCTTCCTAAACAATGACCTTTGCCCACATGAGAGCTTCCTCAGATTTTGCACCTATATATAGAAATAGGGTCTGATTCAGTCTATTGATAAAAATAAGTAGGAGTCTAATATTATGCCTAGTGTCCAGTTTGAGAATTGATAGGTTTGTAACATTTTCTTTTCACATGATATGAAAAACAAAAAAATCTCAAAACTTAAGAGATTTCACATAAAAACTTAATTTATATCAATAAGTCATTATCTGGTGTTTCGTTCCCTTTAAACTCCTTCTCATGTTCTGATCTTGATATATGAAGATGACTGGATGCGAAGAAAAACGAAAGATTCAAGACTGGATGTAAACACCAGATATGGATCATATTTAGGGAACTGTCAATGGTAAAGACGATGTGAGAGATATAATCTAGGAGAACATTCATAGTAACATAATCCTATCGGGCTGCAGGCGACAGGACTAAGACTTTAATTTAATCATATAATCTTAAATCAAAGCTGAGAATATAATTACATTTTACACCCCAAATATCAATTTACGCTGTTTAGAGAGTGACCAATAGCACATGATGGGGGTTGTGTTACATAATTGCATTTTGGGTTCAGAGTTAATTTTGCTGTTCGATTTTTTTTTTTTTTTTTTTTGCACCGTTTTGCTTTTACAAGCTCATTGCTTCTCTGCACACTAAAGGTTACAAAATGAGTTAAATTGGAATTTGGCAGTGAGTTCTGATGAGAAGTTTTCAGCTCTTGTATATATATTTTTAGCTTCTTTTAGCTAATTTTTGACCACCTCAAAGTTCAGCTCAAGATTGATGTGGTCAAAAATCAGCGCAGTGGAGTTCAGAAGCAGGCACACAAAAGAGATACAATGTCATAAGCGGGTCACGTCCTCCCTGGGAGATCTGGGGTTAGAAGATCACTATGTATTGTGAATCGCACATCTTCCATTTAGGCTGTGCGTTTGTTTCACATATTAATTGGATTTGGTTTCCTTTGGTGCTGAAGAGGTTAACAGCTCTTTCTATGCTGGTTAGAAATTTGCAGCTCCATTTTCAGCTGTTTCTGATCTGGTCATCACCTCTCCCTATAAATCCTGTCCAGTAGTGATGAGCGAGTATGCTCGTTGCTCGTGTTTTCCCGAGCATGCTGGGGTGATCTCCGAGTATTTTGGCGTGCTTGGAGATTTAGTGTTTGTCAATGCAGCTGCATGATATGCAGATGCTAGACAGTCTGAATACATGTGGAGATTGCCTGTTTGTTAGGAAATCCACACATGTATTCAGACTGTCTAACAGCCGCAAATCATGCAGCTGCATCGACAAACACTAAATCTCCGAGCACACCAAATACTCGGAGATCACCCCAGCATGCTCGGGAAAACACGAGCAGTGAGCATACTCGCTCATCACTACTGGCCAGACCTTCTTTGTTTTGCCAGTGAAAGCTTTGCTTCCTAGCTCCTTGGAGACGCTGTGCTGAATAGGAGATCGTTGTTGCTACAGGAGATTGTTGCGTACTGTTTTTGTGTGTATGCTTTCCTTATTGTCCTGTTCCCATTTGGCTGGTACATTTATATCCTTCCCTATATACCTCTTTACCTTTGGTGTTTGAATGTTTATTGCTTTCTGTTATCCCTATTTTGTCTATATGTCTTGTTTACCTTATATTTCTGTCCCAGGCCTCATGGGTTGGGAGAGGGAACAGATCAGGATTTAACAGAAGCGTAGTAAGGTCGGAGACTCGGGCCTCTCTACCTTCAAGAGTACCCGTGGGTCAGGGATTTTACAGGTCTCCGTTCCAGGAACAGTTTGAGGACTCCCTTTCTTACCAAAGATCGTGACTGCGTGACATACAAACTCTCCTATCAGAATGAGCTCACAGACGATTTCTCTGTTAACTCATTCTGCAGTCAGCCAGTTGCAGAGAGATAAAGAGTCTGTCAAAACCAAATGGTGCAAAATTTTTAATAAAATCTGGTTGCAAAAAAATATTTTTATCCCAAAATACTCGCAGTTAAGAAGACAAAAATATTCTTAAAGGTGATTATTATCTTTAAAGAGGTTTTCCATTGATGGCCGATCCAAACCAGAAACAGATGCAAAATCTAGGTTGGGTACAAACTTATTGACGATACATGATGGAGCTCATGTTTCAATCATCACCGGTGTGTTAAGTAATATAGCGATTATAATATTTCTCCTTTGGAGACGTTATGGTGGCATCTTCTGGTCCACATACATAGAGGAATAGATTGATGGAGGTGACGTAGGACAAACTAATGGACCTGGATCCTATCTGACCCTTTTTGCAGCCATGTATAAGAGAGGTGTCCGAGCATTGCCATTTGTATTAAAGTAGCCGCCACTTCCTTAGACTTCAAAAGAAAGACCATCATACGTGCAAGGCCAACTCTTCTCGGTTGATTAGGACTGAGGAACATCTATCAGAGAACATTTGTTTTCCTGAAAGGCAGATTCCAGAAGTAAGCATGTAAACAGTGACTGAAATTGAAACACCTCATGGGTATACTCTCCCAAGATGTCCATGAGGATCGCAAGAAAAATGGTAGACCACCTGGACTCCGGGAGGTGCTGTCAAGTATCTTGGGCACCACAAAAGCCTCTTGAAAAGCAGAATAAGAGTGTTTCCCGTGCTTGGTGTTGGGATGCTACATCATCAGACTCCAAAACACATGTCCAGGGGGTTGTAATGGGTTGAAAGGGTTGTGGCATTCCAAAAGGGGCAGTTTTATGGGAAGAAAGCCGCAGGGCATAGGAAGCAGTTTCAAAATCTTCTATGGTGGGTCTAGAAAATGTTGATTAAGGAAGAACTGGGTTTAGTCGGTGGTGGAGGAAGTAGGATGCTTAGCTTTCAAATTGGAGCACTGTCAAATGACTTGAAAAGGGAAGATATTACCAGACTAAATTCCCAAGTAGCATAGGAGTCAGATGTGGATGAACATCCCTTAATGGGGGCTTTCAAATTTTAAGGAAGCCCATGGCACGCTCCTTCCCCCAAAGCTAATCTCTGATGCCAATGCTAGATCATCATATAATCCCATTAGGGAATGGTTACCTACAAGGAATAACATTATTATACTACTAGATTGCTACTGTGAGACTGAAATAAAATATGGGTCAAACCTAATATATCAAGAAATTGTGAAGCTTTTCTCTAGATCCTACAGGGAACAGAATGCAATAAGGATGATGAGTCCCACAGTATAATCATTTCATAGATATAATTCCTACAATGAAATTATCCATAACGTGATCAGTGGACATCTTGTAATAATTCATTCCGAACAAGTATTAATAATATTTACAGTCAATGGCAGGAAAAGTGCTCAACCCAGATCTAAAGCGTAAAAGCGAAATCCTCTTCAAATGTAAAAAGAGGTTTCACCTCTATCATTTGAGGAGAAGCGAGGACAGTGGTTTGCATCCACTAATGTGACTAGTGGTCAACCGGGGAGTAAGACAAATGATATCTTCAAATGCCACTTGAAGCGAAGAAAACAGGGCTGCACCTAAGAATCATGGGCCCTATAACAAAAATCTGTCCCCCTCAGTACCCCTCAATCACACATTGCACTGTGGACGATAATGTGGAAACATCACAATGTCCCCATAGTGACCCCACGCAGTATATCGCCCCAAGATTTCCAAATCCATATTATATTGCCTCCACAGTGCCACCCCCACAGTCTGGTGCTTAGACCATTCCCCAATCATATTATGATGGCCCCAGAGTTCGAACCCCATATTATATTGCCTCCACAGTGCCACTACCACAATATAATACCCCCACATTGACCCCCCACAGTATGATGGCCCCAGAGTTTCAACCCCATATTATATTGCCCCCACAGTGTAATACTCCCACATTGACCCCCCACAGTCTGGTGCTTAGACCATTCCCCAATCATATTGTGATGGTCCCAGAGTTCCAACCCCATATTATATGGCCCCCACAGTGCCACTACCACAGTGTAATACCCCCACATTGACCCCCCACCGTATGATGGCCCCAGAGTTCCTCCCACATTGACTCCCCCACAGTCTGGTGCTTAGACCATTCCCCAATCATATTATAATAGCCCCAGAGTTCCAACCCCATATTATATGGCCCCCACAGTGCCACTACCACAGTGTAATACCCCCACATTGACCCCCCACCATATGATGGCCCCAGAGTTCCAACCCCATATTGCCTCCACAGTGAGCCCCCCACAGTCTGGTGCTTAGACCATTCCCCAATCATATTATGATGTCCCCAGAGTTCCCACTCAGTATAATGCCACCACAGTGGACGCCCTCCCCTACCCCACGCTATTTTACTCCCTTTAGTTTATGAATACAGAAAAATCAATTAATCACCACCTCGGTCAAGAAATCTTAACCAATACATTTTTTTTATTTTATTTTACAATTTTCCAGCCTCTATTCGCATTGAGCTTCTTACGACCGGGGTAACTTTTGATAATGTGATGACTGGAGTTTCTTTTTAACTTACGGTTTGTACATATGAATATAAGCACATGTGAAAAACATGGATTCCTATGGTTAGTGTGCTTTATCTACATTGTTCCTTATTATCAGTGTTGCAGTGCGTTTTTTACATTGTAGCTGTGTTTGTAAATAACACAATTTGGGTTACATCCCCCAGGCTGAATACAAGGGAATTCATCGCCCTCAGTACTCTGAGATATTGCTCTGTCTTGAACATAGCCGACGCAACAGAGTTATTTTGCAAGTTCCACTATTATCCAAAGTAAAGGAGCGTTCTCCAAATTCAGCCTGAGACCGCTCCGAGCCCCTCTCCGACTTATCTCATGATAAGTGAAGTCATAAGACGCGTACAGTAAGTCATTTCACGCCTACCTGCATCGCATTTCAGGGTGCGCAGATTTTATCCGGAACACAGGCAGAACTCATTATCCCGGGAAGACTATTATTTACAATGCACAAGTCACTCCACTCCGGTATCTCTCCCTGCAGATGCCAGACATATACATCGTAATCGGTAATGGCTAATATAGAGCCAACCTTCTCCCAAGCCGGATCTTAAGATCAACGAGAAGAAGCTATGATTAATAAACGTTCATGTGTCGGAAGAGAATGCAACAATCACGTTATAATCTGCGGCCGACGAGCCGACAGGACATGGGGATGATGGTCGTATTGGTCCTTTGCCAGGGATAAGTATTAAATCCATTTATTACTCCTTTTTTGCCGCAAATAATCTCGCTCCAAACTTATTTAAGGAGAAACTAACCATAAAATATAGGATCTAATACGTTTCAAGACCAGGTCAATCCCATAAGACCTCAGTCGTATCAGCAAATTGAAGGACCAGTAATAAAGTCCATTTGATTTTACCAACTCCATTTTCCCTGCGTTTGCTGCTGCAGAGACAGTAGATAACGGTTTGCCGGGCGTGTTGAGAAATAAATCAATGGCGCCTTTCGTATTAAAAAGGTTGTCTGCTTTGAGACAACGCTTTAAAGGGAACCTGTCAGGTCCCCCATGCCCTCCAACCCACCAGCATTTGTGTAGTTATTGCTAAATTCTCTGCCTCACCAGCCCTTTATCCTGTTAGGCACCTAAACACGTTTAAAAAAGTATTTATAAGCTCCATTGTTCTTACGCAAATTATTCTTTCGACTAGTTGATGGGACATTAGTTTCCCAGACCCTCTTTGCATGTTATCACACCCCTGTTGGCATCATAACATGATTTGCAAGACCAGGCGTCATCGCCAGCTGTATGCAAACCGCAGCTTTCTTCAGTTCTTCCAGCAGGTCATTGCGCCTCTAGAGCTGGATGTAAGCCTCCAAGCTTCAGAGGTGCACTGCGCTTGATCGGGATGGCTCGGGTACATTTTCTGCACTTTCGGCCATGGCAGTGTGCCTCTGAAGCCTAAAAGCATACATCCGGCTTCAGAAGCGCAATGACTTGCCTGAAAAAGTGAAGAAAGCCGCTTGCATGCGCAAGGTTCGTAGAGAGCTGGCAATGACAGCGGGTTTTGCAAATCATTTTGATCACTGTCACGATCCACGTTTGGATCTGTGGCACATTTCTCTCTGCATACTAAAACCTTTTTCCTTTCAGGCCATCGGGGGTTAATATCAGTCTTTTCCCCCGGTGGCCGCTGGTGTAATTGCATGGCTGCTGATTTGTCAGAGGAAGGTGGTTACCACTCCCACCATCCTTTAAAAGGTCACCTGACTGTTGGTGATATTTCTTCTTTTGGAGACCAACTAAGCTGGAGCCAGGAGCTTGCTGAGCGCAGTGGTGTTTCTGCTATTTCCCTGTTCTGGTGCCTTACTCTGCTGTGCGGTGCATTGCAGCAGAGAAAGTTAAGTGTTATTATTTAGTTATTTAACCCCTAGGTGTCTGTCTTTCCTTTTGTTGTTTTGGTGTTATTCACATTATTCCCTGTCTCACCTCCTGGGGAGTGGGTTGGTGGGTTTAGCTCAGGGCTAAACTGGAGACAGGGACAGGTCGGTGGCTTGGGCCTCACTACCTTCAAGTGTACCCCCAAGTTAAGGAAAGACAGGGCCCTTCCTTAGCCTTAGAGGCAGTTCAGGGGCCCAGGTTCCTCATCCCCTGTATTTCTACAACTGCCCCGTGACAATCACGCGCAGATCAAATGCAAAGATGGACGACTAGATTGGGGAAAACAACGCCCTATGAACTAGTCAAAGAACTAATTAACATAATAAAAACAGAGCTTAATAATACTTTTTTCAACATGCATTTAGGTAACTAACAGGATAAAGGGCTGATGAGGCAGAGAATTTAGCAATAAATACACAAATGCTGGTGGGTTGGCGAGCATAGGGGACCAGAGTGGTTCCCTTTAAAGCATTGTCTCCCTTTAACTAAATGTGTCCCCCCCAATAAGATTTAAGGTATCAAACACAACACTGTTACACTATTTCCCACACATACATTATTAATATATAATATATAACACATACATACATGCACACACATTATACACTTAGACTTCTACATTACACCTACTTACTTTTCCAGGCACATCTCAGGATTGGAGAGCAGCCTCTTTGTACCCCTCTCCTTCTGTCCCTTCTGTTAGATCTGCCTGATTTACATTCAGGCAGGAGAGGAATTGAGAAGGAAGGATTTTGAATCTCCATCATCTTGCATCACCCTCCACCTTCCTACCTAACTGCTTCCAGCGCTTTTTTTTGGATAACCGGTTTTGTTAGCAAGGATCCCACATTCCGATTTCAGCTGTAATCTCTGAAGGAACATATAACAAATTGTTAAATTCCCCCCGTAGCGCCACCACAGGTTAAATAAAGTATTACACAGTCAACATAAAACATAAGTGGTCAGTCTTTGTTTTGCATGAAGTTACTGGGTCCTCTAGAGCAAGAGTCAATGCAACGGTTGATGAGCATCAAACCCTAATATTGTTTTTCAAAACACCTTTTATAAACTAGATGACTCCTTCAAAAAGGCACATTCTGACAACTTTTAGATTATTTGGATCTTGTAATGTAAAGAGGTCAATATTTGTGGATTTCATTACGTTCGAACATATGGTTAACAATTTATTTCACGTTGTGTGGTTTTCAGAGTGGGTCGTAGACCTACCCTAATAACCAGGTGTGAAGAACATTGAACCTTTTATGCTCCATTGTGCGGTCTGCTACCTGGCAGACGGTATACAATTTGTGGAATCAATGCTGACCAGAAAGATCCCTTGGCGCAGCCTCTTAATGGTGCACAGCATTCTGGGTATGTCAAGGCAGGAAGAGATTAAATGCCGCACATCTACAGAACATCACACACGGGTTTTATTGGATTTAGTTGTTTCGTAATATGCTGAAGCCTCTTGACAAACAAGGCTCCTTACTCCAAAGTTTAATTAATTTCTTCTGAGCGAAGGTTTTCAAGACCAGGAAGGGTTTTTGTAAATGATCTGGAACTGAGCCTCAAGCAAGTCTTATCTCTATAATCACAATGCTAATCCTTCAGACCATGGGAACTGTGGGAGATATTAACCTTTAGGGAAAGCACACAAAAAAAGCCAAGTCGGTGTTTGTATCCTTCACTATATTGGCGGCAGATACTTTGCTGACTATATGGATGAGTTATGACTTACAAAATGTTCCATACCTCGCTGATATGCAAAATATTCTCTAAGTATACACTCCCTGACAGAAGTTATGTCGCTTATCCATGTTATGTAAATCAAAGCTTATAACCTGACGTTAAATTCATCCATTGGTTTTATAAATTACTCTTTTGAAAGCTGAAACCCTCCCAAATTTGGTTTAGGTTAAGAAAATAAATTGGCATCAATGCTGAAATATTGATCTTTTAATGAATGCAACCAATCCTAGTTTACATCCTCACCAGTGCTCAGTAAATGATCGGTTAATTAGTGGTTGTGTATAAAAAGAAACCCAGCACCCCAGACCTTCACTTGAACTGCAACTTGAGCTCTGACAACATGCCAAAAATCCACCCTGCGACCAAAGCCTGGATTATCAAGAGGCTGAAGACCAGATCCACTGCAGAGGTGGCTGGCACCTTTAATGTGTCTCAGCAAGCATCAAATACAAAGAATTAAAAAAAGATTTGAAGAGACTGGAGATGTGTTTGACAAGCCCAGGTCCGGCAGACCCCGCAAGACAACTGCTCAGGAGAAACATTTGTTAGGTAGCAAATCCAAAGCAAGCACCTCTTCCACTGCAGGAGAGCTCCAACAGGCCTGGTCACCTCAAGTCCCCCTATGTCAACTAGAACAGTTTGTAGGATTCTGTCTCGAAATGGCCTCCATGGTCGAATCAGTGCCCAGAAGCCAGCACTAAACAAAAGGCAAATAAAAAACTGTGTGGCATTTGCAAAGTCCCACAGCCTGCTAAACAGATGGACGCTGGAAAAGTGGATTTCTCTGATGAATCTTCAGTAGAATTACACCACAGCCGCCGCAAATACTGCAGGAGACCTACTGGAGCGCATATGGATCCAAAATACACCCAGAAAACAGTTAAATTTGGTGGTGGAAAGATCATGGTCTGGGGTTACATTCAGTATGGGGGTGTGCGAAACATTTGCAAGGTGGAAGGCAATATCAATAGCCTAAAATATCAAGAAGTATTAGCTACCTCTTACATTCTAAATCATAAAAGGGGTCAAATTCTGCAGCAGGATGGTGCTCCGTCTCATCCATCCATCTCTACAACAAAGTAACTCCAGGCAAAAAAGATCAAGGTGCTCAAGGACTGGCCAGCCACCAGACATGAACATCATTGAGCATGTTTGGGGTAGGATGAAGGAGGAAGCTTGGAAGACAAAACCAAGGAATCTAGATGAACTCTGGGAGGCATGTAAGACGGCATTCTTTTCTATTCCTGATGACTTCTTTAATAAATTGTATGAATCATTGTTGAACCGCATGGATTCAGTCCTTCAAGCTCATGGAAGTCACACAAAATATTAAATATGACTCTAATAGCACCACAACTTCATTCACCCATGTTATGCAACATATATTTGTATTTTAAGTTAATTATTTGTTTGAATATCACATTACTTTCTGTGGGTGACAAAACTTTTGTCTTGCCATAATCTGACCATTCTGTGTCCATTAAATGATCAATATTTCAGCATTGATGCCAATTTATTTTCTTAACCTAAACCAAATTTTGGAGGGTTTCAGCTTTCAAAAGAATAATGTATAAAACCAATGGATTATTTTAATGTCAGGTTATAAGCTTTGATTTGATGGATAAGCGACATAACTTCTGTCAGGGAGTGTAGGATATACAGCTCAACGTGGCCAAAAGTAACTTCGAAACCCTAAAAACTGCTCCTCACAGCCAATGCTACCATTACAGTAGTATTCTCATCCACAGCATATGCCATAAAAGTCTGATAGATGCTGGTCCCCAAAATGGAAAGGGTCCCCTAACCCAACTGTTAACGTGGCTCGCCGAAAGGTTCGAAAGCCCCAGTTGACCATATAGAAATGGGACACACATCTGTCAGACATTCCTGGCATATTTTGTTGATATGCAATGTGTGTCACATAAGCACATACACAAATATGAACCTGAAAACCCATCTCTTCAGGAAAGCCTACAGCCTGCAATAACCATTCCGCCTCGCCGTCACCACCCGAGCTTCCGCCTCGCCGCCACCACCCAAGCTGCTGCCTCGCCGCCACCACCAGAGCTGCTGCCATCACCAGAGCTGCCTCACCCCCGACCTTCTGTTTCTTCCCCATTATCCCGTAGAATGTAAGTCCGCAAGGACAGGGTCCTCTCCCCTCTGTACCAGTCTGTCATTGTAAATTTGTTTACTGTAAACGATATCTATACCTTTGTATGTAACCCCTTCTCATGTACAGCACCATGGAATTAATGGCGCTATATAAATAAATAATAACCGGAAGCTCTGATTTTTGCTCTTTGAATGGTAGAAGATGAGAAAGAATAGATCAGGCATGTTGGATTTTGACTACAGATAAATAGAGAATAAGTTCAATGTTAACGGAATACGATTCATGGTGAATTCGAACAATTTGAGATTTGATTTTTGCAAATTTTTTAAAAAAATGTCCTCTTCCATTTTACAGATTGCCGAGGATTGCATTAGTCACAGAAACCTCACATGACCTCAGGCAGGATTCCTCAAAATACCTTGCACCTACCAGCTGCCATTTTAGGGTAATTTAGGATAGTGAGAGGATATTGCAGCTTATAGCTCAGCAAAAGAGATCGTAATAGAAAGCCCTAAAACATTGGACAAATACTCCAAATATTAGTGTGCGGTATTAGTACAGCAGTAAATAAGATAAGTGTAGTAATCTATGAGGAGAAGAAATCTATAGGAGAGGTGCCAAAAGTAGTGCCAGAGTCAGTGTGATCAATCAGTGATATGGTGCATCTGTCTTGCTGCATATGAATTACAATTACACATTTTGCCTTGATTCATAATGCACTAAAAAGCAGTAGCCAGGCAACACAACATAAAAACAATATGACATCAGTATCAGACTGAGATTATGTGCTTGCTTTTCTCAATAAACTGCACTGAGTTTTTACATTTCTTGTGCATTTTTTTTTAAAGGGAAATAATTGCTTTTAGAAAATACAAAAGAAAATTACTCAAATCCAGACATTTAACTGTGACTATCCTATCTATCCCACAAAGACTGCATGTTGCAAACAATTATTTTTTCTCACATCTATTTTATTAGTTAAATGTTAGAACTGTAAATGTCTCATCTATGCAGAACCCTGTTGCAGGTGCTGGCTTTTTAAACGTGCATCTACTAAGCATTTCTAATCACGTTATTTTTGGAAAGGGGGTTGACTTCTGTTAAATAGAAATAAAAAAAATGTGGATATTTATCTGTAGATGTTTTTGAACACCTATTTTACAAGTCTAACTTGAGAACCGTACTTACTAAACCAATACAGAGGCCTGCTGCCATATGTGCAGCTATCTACATAACATCTTTTTTTGGCAAGGGTTGAATAATTGTGATTGAAAAGATTGTCAAAAGTTAATTATGGTGTTGCATAAAATGTGTAAAAGAAAAAGGTAGCAATTGCAATGGATTAAGTAGCGCAAACAAAACAAAAAAAAAATCACAACAAGATAATGTTACCTCTGACAGTGACACTATCAGTTTGATTCAGTGTTCTGCACAGAATGGTTTCCCTGGCCACACATAACTAAAAAGGATACTTTTTAATTTAAAAAATTACATGAAAAGTCTTTCAGTGTGCTGGATTATTAAATTGGCTGTTGGTTACTACCAGGTTACAATACATTTCTATAGTGAGGTCACTTTGACATTACTACGGCTGAGTTTGTGTTAAAAACTTAAAAGGGGTTGGATAATCTCCTAAGAGACCTCATAGTGTTACACATGCATTTTTTAGAGGTTTAGAGGTTTTGCAATGTAGAAAAAACGTTTTCACAGTGAGAGTAATCAATGAGTGGAATAGGCTGCCATTAGAGTTGGTGAGTTCTCCATCAATGGATGACTTCAAGCAAAGGCTGGACTGACATCTGTTTGAGATGTTTTAGTGAATCCTGCTTTGAGCAGGGGCTTGAATACGATGACCCTGGAGGTCCCTTTCAACTCTAACATTCTATGAACTTTCGGCAAAATGAATTGTTTGGAAAATTAGTCAAACCTGGCAAATTGAAATTTGAAAATATCCGATCATCTCTAATTTTGATTTTTTTTTTTGTTCTAGTAGGAGACAAGTGGCTGCCAGAAGCTTAGTCTCCACTTCCAAGTAAAAAAAATGCATGCACCAATCATGGTGGAGTTTGCAGAAGAAAACTGTTTATGGAACTGGTTGATAACTATGTTAAGAGTATGGCCAATTTTTGGTACAGCTCTTATGAATGGTGGTACATCTCATAAGTTTTCAGGTATTTTTGGGTATCAGAATTTTTTATCTGTAACTTTGAATGGTATACACAGTACAAGGTTACGGTAAGTATATTTTTTAATCAATGAGTATGATGTGGGGACCTCCACTAATTGCCAGAATGATTTTGCTTGGACAGCATGTTCCTTCTTCTTAATGATATGTCTGTGTGTAAAGCTGTTGGCAAATTTAATTAAAAAAAAATAGCATTGTAACATTTCTCCATTACAAAAATACTTTCTATTATTACTTTCATAAGTTATTCAGATGCAGAGAACCAAAATTATAAAGCTGTAATACTCCAGAAAAGGGGAGACCTTCCAGAAACCTGTTTGGAGAATTGTCTTTTTTACATAGGGATTGATGAAGCTTGTTTTTAGGGTGATGAAATGGAGGAGCCCATCTAATTACTGACAGCTTGAAATGTCAAGAAAAACATGACAGTGGTATTGTGAGCTTGCTTACCAAGGTTTTTGGCCCCAAATTCCACCACCTCACTTTCTAGAAAAAAAACATTCATTCAATGTGTATTAACCCAAAGAAAGAGAAAATCCAAAGTCATTTTCTATAATGATGCCTAAATCTTGGTCATTCATTTTATTAGAGCTGAATCTTTAAATAATTTCTTTTTTTTTTTTATTACAATCTGTTACATAAAACTTTTTTGTTGAGATTTTCTCAATAGGTTAGAGCTTTCTTTTTGGAGAAGACCGTCGAGGGACCAGATCTCAACATAGAAGAATAGTTTATCATGTCTAGTGTCCTGGGACCTTTTAGTTCTGATGCTTTTGAGTTCCATCTATGAACCATGTTCTCTGGTACTTTCATTATAAGAGCAAAGTGCACCGTGCGCTTCATGTCCCCTTGATATGTGGGACAAGTATATCCATGAAGGTTTAAGATTTCAGCAGTGCTGAGATTTTTAGATATTTTTTAGACTTGTTTTGACTTAGATCATATTTTTATAAGACTTAAGTGTACATTTCTTGGTGTCCTTTTGAGCACAGGATAAAACTTTTTCTTGTTACCCTGTGTTTTTTCATAATCATTTTCTTCCTTGTTCCATGGCTTTTGAATGATATCCTACTCCCAGTGAAAGTCCTGCCCAACAGTTTCATAGAACTTAATGTTATGGGGTCTATAGAATTCTCGTAACTGTTCTATATCCTCAGTGTTGATCTGAACGTGAGCCCGACCCTTAGATTTACCCAAACAACGAGGTGCTCCTCCACCACCAGGCTTTTTGAGACATGGAAAACCCTTAGTCTTGTTGAAGTAGAAATGTTTCTCCGAAACCAGACGTTTGAGACCAAGGAAGTCCTGTACTCTTGCCATCTCCCCGGCTGGATCTGTGATCAGTCGTTCTCCACTTACAAAGTGCATTTGGGATATTGGGAAATGATTAAGCCAGGGCTGCAGATGTAAAGCATAGAGTCCAATCCGAATGGCATTCCAAGAAGTATCCACCTCCCCACTTGTCCTATTAAGGAAAGCCAACTCACTGAAGCTGGGGATGTCCGGTTTCTTGGATAGAGTCTGAGTATAATCAGAGATTGCCCGAGTGACAGGATTACGGACTACCACAATCAGTTTGACTCTGGGTGACATGTGTGAAATCCGATGAGGGGCTTCCCTTGTCACAAAGTAGCTTGGGGTCTTCTCCACTGTAATCTGGTGATCCAGTGATCGGGGCATCAGATTCCTGTATGCAAGGAGAAGAAAAATTGAAATATTAAAAATATGAATTGTCCCTAACAATTTGAGCCCACTTTAGAAAAAAAACCCTTGAATATTTGAACATAATTTGTAGAATTAGATATACAAATTATGTTTCTGTCTCTCTAGCTTACATATTTAATACCAATGCTGATTTCATTGGGATTTTCTCATGTTTTAGCTGGGGGACAATAGTACCAGATAAAAAGCACCTGACCGTATTCGATCTTAGCATGAGCCTAGAGATTGAAGATCCTGAAGGACACCAGAGCTCTATCTAAAATGACTTTGCATTTTGTTTTGATTTTATTTGACATTTTCACTTACAAAAGTAATATGACCTTGACAAAGATGCCATGAGCTATGATAATTTAAAGGGTTATTCCAAACTGGGAAAGTTATTACTCTTCCACACTTGCATATTTCTAGAGCCCAAGAACTTGGAGCTAATCCAAGTGTGGGGACTCTCAAACAGCATATCCCCAGCAATCAAAAAGACAATTTGGAGTGGGGGCATGCGTGCTCTATACTAACCGGCAATTCGGAACCCCGTTCTTGGAAGCAATGGGGATCCTAATGGTCAGAGCCCAAGTGATCAGCAAGATAACAATTTTCACAGTTGGGAAAACCCTTTTAACACATCTTTCACTGTGTGTAGACCATCAGGTGCTGTCCTTATGGATATCATTTTCAGTTTTGAGAAGACTGTAGAGCTTTGAAAGGTTCATGCACCCGACAGAGTCCAGAGCCTGACTCTACAGCTACGTAGAGCAAAACTGCCGTAGAGAAACTGTTGGGCACTGTATCTGGCAAAATAGAATAAGTGGGTGCAAAGAGAAATATCTCTGTAGAATGTGATGTAGATATATATACATAGAAAATCCAACAAAAATATTTTCGTATGAAATCAAGTGTACGGTTATGTGTATTGGGACACCTCCGTACAAAACCAGGTCATAATATTGATGTACGCTTAAAGCCTTACAGTGTTAGTATAAATTCGGGTCTAGTAGCTTGATCACCGGTTGGTTTTCTAACCACGCAACCAGTCGTCATTGGTGTAACCTGTGCAGTCACGTGGGTGACAAAGAGTTAAGGTCACCAACTTCCACCTCCAAAGCAAGCGGATTGTGCGTTATGATTAATGTAAAGGGCTCACAAACAGGGGCCCCGTTCTGTCCGAGTCGACCCCTGACATACAAGACATATACGTAGGAAGCTCCATTGTTAATAACAGGTTAATGGTAAAATATTAATGGAAAAACATTTTTAAGATTTTCAAGGGTCCAGATCCGTGCGCTACTCAGACGCAGCATAGTACTGTCAAAGCTATCGTTCCCGGCAGTGACAGCTGCTTCGCTCCCATGACTTGGGCTAGTCCTAATTAATCAACACACTGCCAATCTGCCACCCGAGAAGCAGAATTTAAATACATAAAGCCCTCTCTGCACCCGACGGAGCTAGAAATCATTAAAACAGACAGAGTATCCACTATAGATGCATGTGTGCTGCCATCTACTACCCTGGTCTCTGCCTTACTTAGACAGGCATTTATGTGCAGTTAATTTGACTCAAAGTAATTAATCTGAGGTGGAATTCCAACCTAGATAAAGCAAGCTACATTCATTAAAAAACCTCATAATAAGCTACAGCTGCTGCAATTATTTCCTAATCAAAAGCTTGTCTGGATGAAGATTTATCTATGTATTGCGCATCCGCACTGTGCAAGAAGCAGACTGGAAATTACTGCAGCAGCTCATGTGAAGCCATCAGTTAGGGCGATATTTGCTCTCTCTGCTTGAGTGGCACTATAAACAGGGAGTCTTCTTTAGCAATGAGGGGGTGGACTAAATAAGCCAGATAACCTTTTCTCCTTCCCATGGACTACCAGCCCATTACAATATATTAAACACACTGCAATAAAACCAAAGTCAAAGTCAACGGTCAGCAAGAGCAAAAAAAATAGAGAAAAAAAAATTGGAATAGCTCTCTGGTACTCTTAAAAAAGACGTGTCGTCAGGTCAAAAATGTCAAGAGTTTGCTCTTATTCTATTCCTGATCTTCGCCTGAGTACTCTGTTTTTTTATTTTAATTTGGGATACAGTTCCAGAGATATGAACCTTTCTATTTAATGCAATGTTTTAAGGTCTTTATCAAAGAGACGTGGCTCTCAGGATCCTCTGGGGCGGGTCTTTATTCTGTTCAGTTTTACCCTATGAGCAATGTCACTTTTGTAAATACCATCAAAATTAGCATTAAATATAAAGGCCCACATCTTTGGAACCGTATGGCTGATTTTAAAAGAAAGAAGTGGACTATTCAGAGGAACAGTGGGAAAAAAAACAGAGACAAAAACTGTCTGCGTTTGATCTGACCTCTTTAAACGGAGTGCTGTGCCCCACTTTCTGTGTGTGTCTCTCCCTAGGTTTTTGTCCTGATGAAGAGGTCCGGGAATTGACCTCCAAACGTGTTGACTTTATAAACCTGTTAAAATAAAGTTTTCAAGCAAACCATCTGGTGGTCAGTTCTCATCAGCAGGGCATCAAGTGATACTTCACTCTCACTACGATATAGTATCTAAAATGATGTCTCAAAGTAAATGTCATTCTTTTAATCTAAATATATTACAGATTCTGTGCTCATTGATTCCCTAATAAATGGGATCTACTGAAAACTCCGGCAAAATGATAGAATTCAGAGACTGCCTGCCCACAGTGGCCACTAGGGGGAGCTTACTGCATAAAGTTTTAGTATTCAATGTACCAATGAGAGATCATAACATTAAAAGGAACTTGTCATGTCACATAACGCTAAAAACCTACAGATATAGGGTTAATCCACAGGTTAATAGCTTTCTAAAGCTGCCAAGCCACCACTGCTGATAGAGCGGCACTCGGAAGAAAACGAACTTTACTCCTCCTAGGAGACGCTAGCTTTCAGTCATACTGCTCATTAGACTGTGATTAGTGGATGTAAGCACCCCAGCAGTTTGACCGACAATCGGCTGTGCACTGATGCATTGTGGATCCGGCAGCCAAAGTGCCGAGGCGTGCACATAGTCAACGCTCTTAAGTGCTGTGAGCAGTGTAACTGTAACAAATGCTCGGTTAAGATTAAGATCCGGGAATATGGAGACAGCTCATCACCTTGAACTCTATCATTTTCCTCACACCATTCCTGAACATTGATTGCAGTGTGGAAAGAGCATTATCCCCTAAAAGAGTGCACTGCTAGCAGGAAATCCTGCCATCATGAATGGGGGTATCTTGTTCAGTGTAATGTTTAGGCAGATGTCATATATCACATCTACATGAATCCAGGACACGAGATTTCCCAGCAGGACATTGTTCAGACACGATCACTCTGTCTCTGCAGTATGATGTAAATAAGTCACCCATAAATGGCACTGTTTATTTTTGTCTTGGAGAAAATAACATTTAAAAACAGTCTTTCACCAAATTTTTCATGTTGAACATGATGTACTAGTGGCTGAAAAGCAGAATAAGACATTCTTTTATCTATTCATTATGGAGATATTTGCAAAGTATCTGGCAGCTAATAGATATCAGATACCTGTCATACGTCTGGGTTCGAACCTTGAGCCTGTGCTTTGTGGTCGGTTTCTCTGTCCACCGAGCCACATCAGATACACCTTTTCTCTGGGTGTTTAATTTCTGTTATCCTTGCTTCAGTCTTTTTAGGATAACAGGTTAACAGGTGTTTTCATTTACTCATTTGTCTGCCCTATCACCTTTCGGTTTCGGCTTTATATGCTTTCCCCCTACTAGTATTTCCTGCTGGTGATAGTCTCATTTGGATGTCGAGCCATACTGCTTTAGTTTAATATCAGTCATGTTTTTTTACCCTGCATCTGTCCTCTGTTTCTTTTTGGGAAGTAGGCAGCGTAATGCATAACAGTACATGCTTAATCCTTTATTTTGTATATCATCGTTTGTTTTACTCACTCTGGGATCATTCTATTTCAGCACACTTTCCTTTCTGTAGGCAATTTGCAGTCTGCTCTGCCCCCCAGTTCTTAAGGAGGAACATGAAGCACTCGACAGTCTTACAGTCAGCATAGGTTTGAGTTGCCATCATCATCTCTGTGGTTAGGGCTATCTCAGTGCACGCAGGAACCACTAGGGACTGTGTGGAAAGGATCTCTCGTCTGAACGGGAACTGGCGAGATCAGTGGTAGTTTTTAGTTTATCTATTTTCCTGAGTGAGTTGCTGCACTGTCTTAACAATAGCTTTTACTGGGGGTGTGCACTTCTTCTCCCTGCATGACGCTGCCCAATCATAAACTGACGGAAACACACAGCAGAAAAAGAACACACCCCACCATAGTTTAGAGTAGGTTTCTCAGCGTGTGAGACATATGACATACAGCTCTGATATCGTAGTGTACCCTCCAACATGATTACAATGTCCGTGGAGTAGAGCACGGATGACTGACACCTTTCAGACCAGGTAGTAGTTCCACCTCTAAGTTTGTCTGGGATGCTGTTATTGACAACTCAACCATCCAATCTGGTAAAGTGGTTGATGAAGCTGTCAGTACTTTGACAGCTCAGTCATCCAGTCTGGTGCATGCTGAGCTGTCGGTATGTTGTTTGACAGCTTCGCTCTCCAATCTGAGACTGGGAGGCGCTGGCTGTCTTCAGGTGTTCATTGTCCCAGGTGATTGCCAGGCTACTTAACTGGGGTGTCATTCCCAGATCTCTGCCAGATGTACATTCAGATATTGTGTGCTTTGTCTCTCTGTGGCTAGCGTTCTGTGTGTTGAACTTTCATTGCCTGACCTTGGACCTCGTTCTGACAAATCCATCTGTTTAACCCCTTCTACTCTGATTCACTATCCTCCTGATATTCTGACCTCGGAACGTTACCTGATTACGCCTTTGTCTCTTTCTTCTTTTTTTAAAGTAGCCTCCTGGCTTTTGATCTCAGATTTCTTGACTACCTCATCTCACGGCTTGTCCGTGAGAAGTGACTCAGCATCACAGTTACAGCAGTCAGTGTGAGGCGAGGGTCAGTGCAGCTGAATTTAGCTGTGTCGCATTGCAAACCCTTCTATCCACCCTTCTCCTGTCATAGCACTTTCACCTCTACTGAACTACCCTCCCTCATCACTGCCTGCCCAGAGCTGAGAATATAAAGATGTCAGTAATTACACTTATGTCTGCTGTGCCCAAGGAAACTTGTACTCAGCTGTGAGATCTTTCATTATATCTTACAAAGGATTAACCTTCTTGCTCTTGGCTACTCCGGTGTGAGATGTAATGACACCCTGCTCTGATCTCACTGCAGAGTGAGTACAAGTTTCTGTAAGCACAACAGACATAAATGTGATTGCTGGGACATCTCTGGACAGGCAGTATTGATGGAGGGGCAGGACAGCAGAGGTGACAGTGTTCCTGTACAGGGGAAGGAGGTGAGCTGTGACACCATCTATTGTGAATGGTGGATCCTCTGTTATCTACTGTATAAAGAGGTGTTATCAGTCATTGTACAGGAGGAGGAGGTGAGCTGTGACATCACCTATTGTGAATGGTGGATCCTGTGTTATCTACTGTATATAGAGGTGTTATCAGTCATTGTATAGGAGGGGGAGGAGGTGAGCTGTGATGTCACCTATTTCGAATGGTGGATCCTGTGCTATCTACTTTATATAGAGGCCAGTGAGAAAATTGCAAGATTTCGGGTTAATTTTTTTTTTTGTTGAATATGTATTTATTAACACACATGTATAACACATATCAAGGGTATGAGACAAAAGACAAAAAACCTGACTGGCACTTCCAGACTAATGTGAACTAGGTGCAAACCAAAGGGAGCTACCCTCATGTAAAACATCCAAAAAAAGGCTGCACTCAAGCATACTAAAGCATGACAACATAGAATACATGAAATTTGAATAGCAATATGGCTTTGGAATATAAGGAAAAATTTGAGACGCTTAGTATAAACATTTGGCCAAACATTTTAAAGCCCAACAACCATCGTCAAGGTGGTCTCAATTCTGTTGAGTCCCTAACCTAATGTGAACATACCTCTATTAGGCTGATATCTGAATTTCTGGGTGAATATGCACCTCTGTCAGTAATGCCTGCATTTATGGGTAAAGTAGGGACCTGGTGTAATTAAAATCACCACCTGGTGGGGGCGGAGTGCTCGGTCAGCAAGCTAACATTCAAAAGACAAAAAACCTGACTGGCACTTCCAGACTAATGTGAACTAGGTGCAAACCAAAGGGAGCTACCCTCATGTAAAACATCCAAAAAAAGGCTGCACTCAAGCATACTAAAGCATGACAACATAGAATATATGAAATTTTGAATAGCAATATGGCTTTGGAATATAAGGAAAAATTTGAGACGCTTAGTATAAACATTTGGCCAAACATTTTAAAGCCCAACAACCATAGAGGTATGTTCACATTAGGTTAGGGACTCAACGGAATTGAGACCACCTTGACGATGGTTGTTGGGCTTTAAAATGTTTGGCCAAATGTTTATACTAAGCGTCTCAAATTTTTCCTTATATTCCAAAGCCATATTGCTATTCAAAATTTCATGTATTCTATGTTGTCATGCTTTAGTATGCTTGAGTGCAGCCTTTTTTTGGATGTTTTACATCAGGGTAGCTCCCTTTGGTTTGCACCTAGTTCACATTAGTCTGGAAGTGCCAGTCAGGTTTTTTGTCTTTTGAATGTTAGCTTGCTGACCGAGCACTCCGCCCCCACCAGGTGGTGATTTTAATTACACCAGGTCTCTACTTTACCCATAAATGCAGGCATTACTGACAGAGGTGCATATGTGTCGACCCGCCACCACAATTGTGGGTTACCAGGGCAATGGGGTACTCAGAGCCGAGCCCGTAGAAGTCTATGGGGATTGTCACAGGTAGCTGTGGCTCGGTCTGTGGCCCTGGCGGTCTGGCGTATGTTGGGGATATATTTACAGGGGATTGATTTATGTACAGTTCGTGACGCCACCTGTAGTATTCTGGTAATTAGTACCAGCGCTGCTGTAGATCTCTGAGGGGATGGTGAGGCAGCTAGATGTCGGGTCCCCTACAGGTGGGACTGGTCCCTCAAAGTCTATGGGATTTGTGAAGTCGGGTGCAGATAAAGAACACAGTCTCACACGGTCAGCGTCTTTCCATACCTTTACTTGTAAGATGTTCAAGCAGGTCCCAGGGAGGCTGATCCAAGGAGGATGTATTTCGAGATAGCAGCTGGGCAAGTTAGGGGCCTCCTTTACTTCCAATATGACGAGTCCAACTAGCATGAAGCGTAGTTCCCTCCAATAAATCTGGTTCTTCTACCACCATGCATGAAGCTATGGTGATGCTTCGGTCCCAGTAACCGGTTAACAGTGCAGGACTTCCAATCCTAAAGCACTCACAATATCTACCACTGTGCCTTTCGCCTTGCCCGTGCTGGTAGCATAAGCATCCCTCACTTCACAGATATATATATCAGTCAGTTCCTTCTTAGTTCCTTCCAGAGCTTGCTAGCAGAATACCAGTAATACTTTTAGGCAGGAGCACGTCTCTGAACCTCTACCGTCCTCTAGACAGGCGTCTGAATTATCTGCAGCTCACTCCTCTCTCCTGCACAGACTTCTCGCTGACTGACTGTCTCCTCAGACAAACTGAACTGACTGAAGACAGGACACTCTCTGACTGAACACTCCTGCTGATGTCACAAGCTTATAAACCTGTGGGCGTGTCTAAGTGCATGTTGGAATGAATGTTCATTTAGCATTAAACTGCTATCTCTCCACACATCCTCCAGGGTACTGCGTGTGCCTTCACACACCAGGGCTACACATTCCCCCATGGTAAAAGACAGCACTCCCGGGCTGTGAAATACAAGAAGACAGAAAATTTTGTTTATGCATAACAACAAACATTAACTTCTTCCCATCCGGGAGGTGAGAATATCTTGAACGTTGCATTAAACATAGAAAAATACACAAAGTATTAAATAGACATTTTTCATATTAACGGTACAAACTACTTTCACTTTTATAAAAACTTATATACATCTTCTCAGCTGCGGTAAACCCTGTCTGGGTCCTACCGTTCTTCACATTTCTTTATTAACTTCTGTTACACGGGCTGGAACAATGCGATGATCCCCCGATCCCAGCACTAACAAGTCGTGACCTGCTATCTGAGTTTGAGTCGCAACAGTCTTTGTATGAACCATCAGGGACGCAACGAGTGCTTCCACTTTATGCGACGCTGTCTGCGTTACAGTAATAGCCACTTGCTTTTGCGATGTAGAAACAGTCGCTGTGCGCGTCGTCATGTACACTGCTGATTGCGATGTAGAATGGACCATAGATTGCGATGTAGATTGGACCGTAGATTGCGATGTAGATTGGGTCGCCGATTGCGATGCAGAGTAGGTCGCCGATTGCGATACTGAGGTGTACGCAGGGGGCGATGCGGAATAGGACGCACAATGCTGGTGTGATGCAGAGCAGGAAGCAGGTGTGCGCAATGGCTCAATTGAGGACGCACTAACCTGCTGCTGTCGCTGCTCCATCTCTTCCCAGTCGCTCTCCATCATTGACGGCTGGGTCCCCGCCGGTGTCCCTACCAGGGATTGATCATCTGCTGCGGCCTCCTGGCCGGGCGGGCGTTCCGGAACTGGCGGTACCTCCTCAACCTCCTTTGCCTCCACCGCTCCATCGGTGGGATCAGGATCGGTACTTTTGGGGGCAGCCTCCGGTTTCTCTTCAGCCTTCCTCAGCAGGGAACTTGGGAATTCAGGAGACGGCATTATGCTTGTAGGAGAGAACACTGCGTCCCTCAGCAGCCGCTGTTTCAGGGCACGCCAGCGTCTCTCTATCTCCTTCATTCCTTTTCGGTGGAGACAGGACCTTCGTCGCAGGCGCTCTGATGTCAGAGCGTTCACTTCCTGTCGCAGGACCTGCCGATGAGTCAGAGCCGGGGGCGGAGCCAGGCAACAGCGCGCTTTTACAGGTACGCCACCTTCTTCTCCAGCGCCTGAGGGCGCGAATATGGCGGTAAAATGGCGGATTTTAGCGCCAAAAATAGCAAACAGTCTTTTTCACTAAAACAATTCCATAGGCACGCAGGGCTCGCAATGCTGCAAGTTTCGGATCCTGTTCGTGACGCCAAAGTTTTTGTGTCGACCCGCCACCACAATTGTGGGTTACCAGGGCAATGGGGTACTCAGAGCCGAGCCCGTAGAAGTCTATGGGGATTGTCACAGGTAGCTGTGGCTCGGTCTGTGGCCCTGGCGGTCTGGCGTATGTTGGGGATATATTTACAGGGGATTGATTTATGTACAGTTCGTGACGCCACCTGTAGTATTCTGGTAATTAGTACCAGCGCTGCTGTAGATCTCTGAGGGGATGGTGAGGCAGCTAGATGTCGGGTCCCCTACAGGTGGGACTGGTCCCTCAAAGTCTATGGGATTTGTGAAGTCGGGTGCAGATAAAGAACACAGTCTCACACGGTCAGCGTCTTTCCATACCTTTACTTGTAAGATGTTCAAGCAGGTCCCAGGGAGGCTGATCCAAGGAGGATGTATTTCGAGATAGCAGCTGGGCAAGTTAGGGGCCTCCTTTACTTCCAATATGACGAGTCCAACTAGCATGAAGCGTAGTTCCCTCCAATAAATCTGGTTCTTCTACCACCATGCATGAAGCTATGGTGATGCTTCGGTCCCAGTAACCGGTTAACAGTGCAGGACTTCCAATCCTAAAGCACTCACAATATCTACCACTGTGCCTTTCGCCTTGCCCGTGCTGGTAGCATAAGCATCCCTCACTTCACAGATATATATATCAGTCAGTTCCTTCTTAGTTCCTTCCAGAGCTTGCTAGCAGAATACCAGTAATACTTTTAGGCAGGAGCACGTCTCTGAACCTCTACCGTCCTCTAGACAGGCGTCTGAATTATCTGCAGCTCACTCCTCTCTCCTGCACAGACTTCTCGCTGACTGACTGTCTCCTCAGACAAACTGAACTGACTGAAGACAGGACACTCTCTGACTGAACACTCCCTGCTGATGTCACAAGCTTATAAACCTGTGGGCGTGTCTAAGTGCATGTTGGAATGAATGTTCATTTAGCATTAAACTGCTATCTCTCCACACATCCTCCAGGGTACTGCGTGTGCCTTCACACACCAGGGCTACACACATATTCACCCAGAAATTCAGATATCAGCCTAATAGAGGTATGTTCACATTAGGTTAGGGACTCAACAGAATTGAGACCACCTTGACGATGGTTGTTGGGCTTTAAAATGTTTGGCCAAATGTTTATACTAAGCGTCTCAAATTTTTCCTTATATTCCAAAGCCATATTGCTATTCAAAATTTCATGTATTCTATGTTGTCATGCTTTAGTATGCTTGAGTGCAGCCTTTTTTTGGATGTTTTACATCAGGGTAGCTCCCTTTGGTTTGCACCTAGTTCACATTAGTCTGGAAGTGCCAGTCAGGTTTTTTGTCTTTTGAATGTTAGCTTGCTGACCGAGCACTCCGCCCCCACCAGGTGGTGATTTTAATTACACCAGGTCCCTACTTTACCCATAAATGCAGGCATTACTGACAGAGGTGCATATTCACCCAGAAATTCAGATATCAGCCTAATAGAGGTATGTTCACATTAGGTTAGGGACTCAACAGAATTGAGACCACCTTGACGATGGTTGTTGGGCTTTGAAATGTTTGGCCAAATGTTTATACTAAGCGTCTCAAATTTTTCCTTATATTCCAAAGCCATATTGCTATTCAAAATTTCATGTATTCTATGTTGTCATGCTTTAGTATGCTTGAGTGCAGCCTTTTTTTGGATGTTTTACATGAGGGTAGCTCCCTTTGGTTTGCACCTAGTTCACATTAGTCTGGAAGTGCCAGTCAGGTTTTTTGTCTTTTGAATGTTAGCTTGCTGACCGAGCACTCCGCCCCCACCAGGTGGTGATTTTAATTACACCAGGTCCCTACTTTACCCATAAATGCAGGCATTACTGACAGAGGTGCATATTCACCCAGAAATTCAGATATCAGCCTAATAGAGGTATGTTCACATTAGGTTAGGGACTCAACAGAATTGAGACCACCTTGACGATGGTTGTTGGGCTTTAAAATGTTTGGCCAAATGTTTATACTAAGCGTCTCAAATTTTTCCTTATATTCCAAAGCCATATTGCTATTCAAAATTTCATGTATTCTATGTTGTCATGCTTTAGTATGCTTGAGTGCAGCCTTTTTTTGGATGTTTTACATATCAAGGGTATGAACAGTAACAAAACATGTCACATAATATAAGCCAAGCGTCATCATATCAGGTCATGTCCAATAAAACAGAGCACAATATATATGAATGAAACAGCGTGATCGAGGATCACTACTAGTATTGCGTGAGATTTGGCACACAAATTGGGTTCCTGGACTAACGAACCCCAATAACATTCTACAAGAACAAGAACTAAGAACAAAATAAAACAAGAAGACACAGAAAATATAAGAAAAATAAGGGAATTAAATGAACCTAAATGAAAAATAAATAACTGGACAAAGAAAAAAGGAAGAAGGTTAAAGGTAAGGGGAAGGAAGAAGGGGAGGGGGGGCGCCCTCGGTCTCCACCCACAGCACACCACGTGGCAGAGAATCTTACATACAAAAATAGCACTCCAATGAGTCACTTACACTATGTAGGCGAAGGGGTACGAAAGGCAATCCACGGGGACCAGATGGTCTGGAATTTATCCCGAGTATGGTTGATCCATGCCGACAGGTCCTCCATGTCCCTGATATGGTCCACAGCAACAGTCCACTCCTCCAGAGAAGGCGCCACAGTAGACAGCCAATGCTTAGGCACTAGAAGTTTGGCAGCCGTCAACATAAAGGTCGCCAGTTTGTGCTTAATGGGGTTATAACCCGTCGCCGGCACCCAAAAAAGGACTGAGTCCCTGGGTAAATCACAAGGCAGAAGGCAGATATCTTTGATTTTTTGTCGTATCGCATTCCAGAAGGGCACAATGAGGGGACAATCCCACCAGATGTGAGCATAAGTTCCTGAACCCGCCCCACATCTCCAGCAGATGTCAGAGGTCTGCAAGCCATGGCGAAATAGGAAGGACGGGGTTCGGTACCACCTGGCAATCAGTTTATAAGAATTCTCTTTAATGCGAACGCACCTAGAAAATCCCAGTGCATGTCTTTTAATACACCTGGCGACTCGTAGGGACAATGGGTGCCCCAGTTCCCGTTCCCAGGCAGCAAGGTAAGTAGGCTCAGTATCAGAGCGAAGAGATATAAGCCATTTGTAAATGGTGGAGATCACGCCTTTGACAGGACTCTGTGCCAGCAACAGCCGCTCCAAGTTGGAGGCAGCCCGCAAGGGACGATGTTGCTCCATAAAGGTCTGACAGACATGATGTACATGTGTAGCGATAAAAAGTTGGCGTGTGTAGGTCCGAGGATGGATGACAGGCCCTCCGCCGAAGGGACATTGCCTCCAGCAAAAAAGGAATTGAGGGGCGTTACCAGTTTGCTCCACAAACCCTGAAAAGTCCAAAAACCCTCATCCGAGCAGGTCAACAAAGGGAGTAAGCGTACAGGCATGAGCGGAGAGGGGAACTTACTCATAGTGTCATGATGTAGACAGTTCAGGCATGTGTGGAGCAAACCCTTCAGGAGAGGGGAGAAGCCGCGTGTACGAGGGATCTGAGTATGCACACCCCATAACTCAAGTGCCTCCCGAGGCGAAAGAAGAGCCGTTTCTAGGGAGGACAAGAAAGACCTTTTGTTCCAGCTGTTTATCTCCACCCAACGACAAAGATGACAAGCGAAGTAATAGTTCTTCAGGTCGGGCATACCCACTCCACCTGCATCTGTGGGCAGAGTCAAAGTCGAGAAAGTGATACGAGCCGGACGTTGGTTCCATAGGAACCGTGAGAACAGAACGTGTAAGGCACGAAAAAAGGAATTGGGAAGGAATATAGGAGCTGCCTGGAATAAGTAGAGGAATTTTGGGACTATATATGTGGACAGATAATTTTTTCGGCCCAACCAAGACATGAACGGTATTCGTAGACGCTGGAGCTGTGTCCTAACCGAGGAGAGTAGGCGTAGGTGGTTCAGAGCGTAGAGGCGAGAAATATCCCTCGGAATAAGAATGCCTAAATATTTTACATGGTCTGTCTTCCAGGTGAACGGTGACATTCGTTGGAGGCGGGTTAGAGTGTCCCTGGGGAAGCCGATAGCAAACGCGACCGATTTATTATAATTGATTTTGAAGTTTGAAAGAGTACCAAAATGGTGAAAAAGATCCAGCACAGCGGGTATAGCAGTCTCCGGGTTAGTGATACTAAGCATGATGTCATCAGCGTATGCGGACACGAGGGCCTCGCCTTTAGGCGTGGACGCGCCTCGGATGTCTGGGTGTGTACGAAAAGCCTGTAACAAGGTTCCAGGCACAGAGCGAACAGACTGGGGGACAAGGGGCAGCCCTGGCGGGTTCCATTGGATATAGAGAATGGAGCCGAAAAAGAATTGTTCACCTTGACCCTGGCAGTGGGCGAGGTGTAAAGTGTAAAAATGGAGTCTATAAAGCGATCGGGAAAATTAAATAGGCGTAGGACCGACTTCATGTAAGACCAATCTATGCGGTCAAACGCCTTTTCGGCATCAGTACTTAACAACAACAAAGGCGTTTTTCGGGAAACTGCTTCATGGATTAGGTGTAAGATCTTTGTGGAGTTTTCCCTCCCCTCCCTACCCAGTACAAACCCAGTCTGATCGCTCTGCACCAGGAGGGGGACCAAGCGAGACGCCCGGTTCGCCAGGACCTTCGCCCAGAGCTTCAAATCACAGTTAAGAAGAGATATTGGCCGATAACTACTACACTGTGCTGGATCTTTGTCTTCCTTATGGATTAAAGCTATATCCGCAGAAAGGGATTGGGGAGGAAAGGAGGAGCCAGTCATCAAGGCGTTAAAAAATCGGGTGAGGTGTGGGAGAAGGGTAGCTTTAAACTTTTTGTAGTAAAGTATTGTCAGACCATCTGGGCCAGGAGATTTTCCCGATGGAGTAGACTTCAGAGCTTCCTCCACTTCCTCCACCGCAATTGGAGATAACAATTCCGCGTGATGGGAAGGTTTCAATTTAGGGAGGTTCAGGGAGGAGACAAAGTCCACAATAGCAGGATGGGGGTCTGCAGTGGGGGCAGATTCATACATGGGGTTATGTAAGTTATACAAGGCGGTGTAATATTGATGAAAATCTTGCACGATTTGCGCCGTCTCGGTGTGTGCGGCACCCGAGGGGCATCTCGTCTCAGCGATGAATGTACGCGGAGACGTTTCTTTGACGTAGGCGGACATAAGTTTCCCACCTCTATCACCTGAAGCATAAAGACGGTGTTTCGCGTGTAAGAAATTTTTCGCAATTTTTAGGTTTAGGAAGGATTTAAGGGCCATACGCAAGGACAGGAGATCGGAGAGGTGTTGTTGGCACAGAGATCGCTTGTGGAGCGACTCCAATTTGCAAATTTGAAGGAGCAAGGCATCGGTTTGTTTCTTCCTAGATTTTTTAAGTCTAGAGGCCAGTGAGATGAATTCACCCCTGACAAAGATTTGTGAGTTTCCCAGACGATGGGGATTGGCATGCCTGGAGTGTAATTTCTATGGAAGAAATCCTGAAGGGGTATTTCAATGGCATTTATATTATCTTGAACGTCCAACAGTGTCTCATTGAGTCGCCAGGTGTATCCGAGACCACCCACCCCAGGTAAGGCCAGTGTTAAGGATACAGGCGCATGGTCCGATACTGTCATGGATCCAATATCCGCCGTAGAATAACACCCCAGGTGGCGTCGGGATAGAAAGAGGTAATCAAGTCTTTGGTATGAGCGATGCGGCGTCGAATAAAACGTATAATCCTTAGTGTCAGGATGGAGGACTCTCCAGGCGTCCACCAAGGACAGCTCCGCCAATAGCAGTTTAAGTCTTCTGAGATTCCGAAAAGAGATGGCGGAGCGGCCCGTGGAGGAGTCCATGAGAGGCTCCATAGTGAGGTTAAAGTCTCCACCCAGTACCACTAGCCCCGACATAAATTGCTGTAAAAGACGTAGAGTAGATAATAACCAGTCGACTGTGCGAACATTGGGCGCATAAATATTAGCAAAAGTCACTAAAGTGTTTCCCAGTTTACCCTTCAAGAAAAGATATCGACCATCTGTATCTGCCAACTGCGCTTGCAACTGAAAATGAAGATTGCGGCAAAAAGCTATACTCACCCCTCTCGACGCGTGGGAGTCGCTGCAACTGTGGAACCATACTGGGAATGAAGAGCGAGACAGCTGTGGAACATGATCATGGCGGAAATGTGTTTCCTGCATAAAAATAACAGAGACACCATCTTTTTTAAGGAGTCGCAAAACCTGAGCACGTTTCGCAGGCGCATTCATACCCTTAGCATTATAGGATTGTATAACAATATCACGTTGTCATGGGTGTATCGCCACAAGGATCGTCGCGATTACACACTCTGACTTCTCACAGCTGAGTTGCTGTTTCTTTGTGTTTGGTAATGAGGGAGTTAATTTTACCTAGCTCTTTGCTAAGACTAGGTCCAGCCTCGCCCGGCTGCTTTTGATTATGTTCTAATTAGATTCCTTCATATACCTGCCAGTCTGCTTGTTAGATGCCGGTGAAAGCCTTTATGTAGTCTAGCAGACTGGATCGGTTCTGAGAATACTTAAGCTAAGAGCTCCTTAGTTGTTTTTACTCTTATAGCTTATAGTTTATCTCTGAGACCTTAGGTGTTCCTACTTGTGTGTGAGTGTTGTATGTAAGACTTTATTTACTTTATTTGTAGGAGGGAATTGGCGGTGCACCGCAAGACTAGAAGGTGTTTCTTTTGCGGGAGAGAGGGACATTTTGTTGGGGGGTGTCCATCCCGGGCCTCTTTGAGCAAAGGAGTTAACCTGGGAGTGTGTATTTCGTCCCCAAATCCCTCTCAGTTTCTCGTGCCTGCGGAGGTGGTGATTGGTACTAGAACTGAGAGGATTTCTGTTTTTCTTGATAGTGGGTCCGGGGCTAATCTGGTGGACACTCGGTTTGCCCAGGTGCATGGTATGCAACTGAGTGTATTGGCCAAACCGGTCCCTATAGTCTCTATTGATTCTAGACCTCTCGGTCAAGGTAGCTTGGTACAAGCTGTTCATAACATAGATCTTCGAGTAGGGGCAAGACATAAAGAGCAATTGTCTTGTTATGTGTTGGAGGGTCTACCTACTCCTATTGTGTTGGGACTTCCTTGGTTGGCTAAACATAACCCAGTGATTGATTGGCAATCCGGAAAGATAAGCCAGTGGGGTGAATTTTGCAGGAATAACTGCATGAGCACGGTCATCGGTGCGGTTGTGCCTAGGACTTTGTCTCCTTTTCTGGAGGACTTTGGGGAGATGTTCTCAGAGGAGGGGTGTAAAGAGTTACCTCTTCATCGCGCATATGACTGCTCAATAAAGTTGCTTCCTGATGCCTTATCTCGTACTTTCCCAGGGGCCGGGAAGACGGATGATCCGGTTCCTATTCCTCAGGAGGGAGTTGTAGTGTCAGCTGTATGCTCTGAGCTTGAGGGGAGGTATTGGGGGCTCAGGGGGACGCCCCGGTGGGACTTCCAGGGAGACTGATAGTTCCAGATCGGTTAAGACTGAAGGTTACGGGGAACCGTTACAAACGGATGGCTGATAGGGGGAGAGTTTCTGGTCTAGATCTGAAGGTGAACGATCTAGTTTGGTTGTCTACCAGGAAATAAAACTTAAAGTTTCCTCCTGGAGGTTGGGTCCCAGATTCATCGGGCCGTACAGGATCAGTTCCATAATTAATCCTGTGGCATTTCGTCTGGACCTCCCTCCTACGTTTAAAATTCATAATGTGTTTCACAAGTCATTACTTAAAAAGTATGTGGCACCAGTCATACCGTCACCTCTACCTCCGCCTTCAGTGGTGGTCAATGATAACGTGGAATTTCATGGGTCGAAAATCATTGACTCACGTCTCAGTCGCCGATCCCTTCAGTACTTGGTTCATTGGAGGGGGTATGGTCCTGTGGAGAGGACGTGGGTCCCTGCGTCTGATGTTAACGCAGATCGATTGGTTCGGACCTTTCACACAACTCACCCGGGCAGACCTGGCCCTGAGGGTCCGGAGTCCCCTCGTAGAGGGGGGGTACTGTCATGGGTGTATCGCCACAAGAATCGTCGCGATTACACACTCTGACTTCTCACAGCTGAGTTGCTGTTTCTTTGTGTTTGGTAATGAGGGAGTTAATTTTACCTAGCTCTTTGCTAAGACTAGGTCCAGCCTCGCCCGGCTGCTTTTGATTATGTTCTAATTAGATTCCTTCATATACCTGCCAGTCTGCTTGTTAGATGCCGGTGAAAGCCTTTATGTAGTCTAGCAGACTGGATCGGTTCTGAGAATACTTAAGCTAAGAGCTCCTTAGTTGTTTTTACTCTTATAGCTTATAGTTTATCTCTGAGACCTTAGGTGTTCCTACTGTGTGTGAGTGTTGTATGTAAGACTTTATTTACTTTATTTCTTGTCTTTCTTGTATGTCTTTCTGTTCATTAACCGTTACCTGTTCATTCCCTTTGGTGGTAATCAGGGTCCTTCTTAGGACTAGATTACAGTTGGCAGGGATTGATAGGAGACAGGGTTTACGCTGGTGGCCTGGACCTCTGTACCTTTAACAGTACCTCCAGGTAGAGGGATTAGTTAGGACCCCAGTTTAGGGTCAGCATAGACCCCGGTCACCCTCTAGCCGGAGACAGCGTATAACGGATTCCGTATTGACCCACTGGACTTTCTGTCAGGTAATTCTATGTTATCATATATCTATGCGCATGTTATATTGTATGTTGCCCTTTTGATATAGATTACTGTCATCACATATATATATATATATATATCTGCTATACAGCGTGACACACGTGGAGTCATCATGGAGGTGCACTGGGAGGATAGAGAAGCGATAAAGCGGTGTACCGTAGCAAGGACAGAGAGCGACCCCAAGGAAAGAGGAGTGTGACAAGGAGGACACAAGAGGGAAAGAACACAAAAAAATCAAAACAGAGACAAAAAATAAAGCACCATAGGTAGCGGTGCTTGTAAACATTTGGAGAAATGTGAACTAGGTGGATCCACAAGGGGAGCCGGGAGACATTGCACCCCTCCTGAAGGAGGAGGGGGCAGTGGAGGCGATGCAAGGGTCGCATAAGAGCCCACCTGCAATAACCTCCAGCCAGCCTGTGGAACCCAAGAAAACCTGGGTCATAGTGAAATGTATTTGCCCAAAAATGGGGAGGAGAGTGGGGAGAGAAAGGTAAGGAAGAAAAAGAAGGGAAGGGACCAAGAGAAGAACAGCAGGAGATGATGCCTTCCCAGGTGCAAGCAGAAGGGGCAGCGTATAGGAGAGAAAAAGGGGGGAGGGGGAGAGAGTGAAGGGGGGAGAAGGGAGAGGATAGCAGACCAGACCCACATATAGCTACAGGTGGGGCGACTACCCGGACCAAGAAGGTGAAGAATAGGGTAATGGAGGAGAGAGGCCGGGGGTCAGGAGGGTAGGGAAGGAGGATGGGGGAGAAAAAGATTGTGACCGTAAGGCGGACCGTGTCCTGTGTATCAGGATCCTATGATATAGTAGAGAAGGGCAAGGGTGCCCTAGTGTGGAAGGTGAGGGGGTGATTATGAGAAGTAGGGTCAGGTCCCCCAAGGATGAGTGGAAGAGGGAACGGAGAGAAAAGGGAGAGGAAGGGAAAGGTAGCCGGAAAGAGGGAACAGTGAGAGGGGAGAGTGGGGAGGGAAAAGATAAAGGAATGCAGAGAATGGCAAGATAGAGGGAGGAGAAGAAAGTGCTGTGTAGTGTAACAACAGTAGTAACTGTAAATGAACTGCAGATGGCAGCAGTGAGCAATGTACCAGAAAATAACAGCATAATGAAACGTTGAAAAATTGCAGGTAATTTTAAAACAGACCACAGGGGAACAAAAGCCATCTCTGTTGTCCAAAATCAGCAATGACAACAGGTAGATCCTGAAAATCAGAGAGGGCAGTGCAGTGCAATAGGTCATGTGAACAGCACACTACAGCAATCTACAAAGCACATAGGAAACCTAGATATCACATTGAGTTTCAAAGGTGAAAGAAGAGAAGATGGAGGAGGGGGAGGGGAAGAGGGACAAGGGTGAAGAGAGCACAGGAAAGCAGTCAGCACTAGCAACAATACGAGCCTGAGTGAACAGAATCATAAGTTGGATATAACCACAGTGAGTCAACAATTCAACAGGGAGGCTGCAAAGTGGAAAATGTAAACCTCAGGTTTCAGGTAGAAGGAGGGCAGGAGACCTCCAGAACAAAGGCATTACACCGGGTCTACCATGTCCTGGCAAGAACAAGAGCAGCAAGCCAGTCTGGTAACAGCTCAGTCTCCAGCCGGGTCATCGCGGGCAGATAGAGAGCGACGATGCGACTTGTTCTTGGAGCGGGTGACTTGCCAATCGTCCGGGCGCGGCTGGATCGGTGGTATGGACACTCCGGAACAGGCAGCCAGGATGGCACAGGCAGTGAAGGGATGGATAAGGCCTTCCACAAAGTAGGTAAGTCCTCTGGATGACGTATAGTAACTTTCTTGTTGTGGCGTGTAACAAAGAGCCCAAAGGGGAACAACCATCTGTACTGGGCGTCATGTTCCTTCAGGCGGGTCAGAAGAGGCTTTAACAAGCGGCGCTTCTGGAGGGTAGAACTGGCCAGGTCTTGGTAGAAGGCCACTGGGGACCCGTCTAGCATCGGGGACCCCTGCTCCCTCGCAGCAGTGAGAAGCGCAGCAGTATGGTTGTAGTCTAGTATACCACAAATAACATCCCTGGGGGGATCAGTGTCCCTGGGGCGAGCTCTGAGGGCCCGGTGGATGCGCTCCACAACCACAGCTTCAGCAGGTTCTTCCCCCAGCAATGCAGAGAATAAAGTGCGTGCCACAGAGCGCAGGGCCTCGGGGGCATAGGACTCAGGGATACCTTTCATTCGCACATTGCGGCGGCGATTCCTGTTCTCAAGGTCCTCGGCAGCACCGAGGGCCGCATTAAGATGCTTGAAGTGGTCCTGGAGCGTGGTACAGATGCCATCGCCGAATTCCACATAAGAAGTGTTGGCCTGCTCCAGCTCCTCCACACGGCGTCCCACATGCGACACCTCCGCCTTAATGCTGGCTAGCTCCTGTAGCACTGGAGCAATGATCCGGCGGATGAAAGAGCGGGTGACCTGGTTGGAACGCTCCGGCCTGCGGGGTTATTGCCCTGAGCAAGCATCAGTGTCTATATCCGAGTCCTCTGCGTCAGACAGAGAGAGGGTTCCGGGTGCCATCTTAGGTGAAAGCACTGGTGCAGAAGCTGGCTTTCTCTGGAGATAATGATCCAAATCCCCCGTCTTTCTTGGGGGTTTTGGGGTGCCAGTGGAGTCTTTAGCCTTTTCTCTTCCTGATTTCCCCATTTTGGGCAGAAATACGCTGTGACAATGCTAAAGCTGGCTGGGTTGAAAGAGGAGCTCACAGACTCAGTGTCATGTATAGTGTACAGTTCCTATAGCGTCTTGTGCTTCGGTGCGAGTAAAACACAGGAGACACAGGTTGATATGAAATGACTTGTATTACTTCATACAAGCATGCTGAAAAGTTCACACAGTTTGCAGGAACAGCGACAGGAGACACAGCAGGCCAGAGTAACTTCAAGCACTACAATAAATCTCCAAAGCAGGTTCAGGATCTCTTCTCTGTACCGTAATTCCTCTGCAAACATGGATTCACCAAACAGCAGGTTTCCAGAGTCCAAAAGTGTTCCAAGGTTCCTCAGTAGGGAATAGCTGGAGTACAAGTCCAAGGTTTCCAGAAGTCAGGTCACAGACTGACTGAGGCTTGATTCAGGAGCACTGATTGTTCAGCTGAGGCTGCTTAAGAAGCAAGAGGGAAGAATCAGGGCTGGAACATGAAAGCAAAATGGCCGACGGAAAACTGAGTTTCAAGGAACATGTCAACAGAGACAAAGAACCTTACATTACTCCCCCCTTAGGGACAACCTCCGGATGACCTCAGACCAGGCTTGTCAGGGTACCTCTGATGAAACTGGCGGAGCAGGCGAGGAGCATTTACATTATTGACTGGTTCCCATGAGTTGTCCTCCACTGGGTAGCCCTGCCATTTAATCAAATATTGCAACTGATTTCTGTACAACCTGGAATCTAGAATCCTTTCCACCATAAATTCTTCCTGACCATCGACCAGCACTGGGTCAGGGCAAGGAGAAGAACGTCCAGGAAACGTATTGGGTGTTGCAGCCTTTAGTAGGGATACATGAAAGACAGGGTGGATTCTCATAGTTCTGGGCAGTTGAAGACGACAAGCAACAGCACTTATAATCTTATTGATCTTATAAGGTCCAATGTACTTATGTCCCAATTTAGACGATGGAATCTTTAATTTAAGATTTCTGGTTGACAGCCAGACCAAATCTCCTACCTTGAAAGCTGGTGCAGGTTTACGAAATTTATCTGCTGCTTTCTTGTACCTTTCCTGAGCCAATTCTAGATTTTCCTTTAGAAGATCCATATTCTTTTGTAAAGAAGTGATTCTTTCAGCCACTGCCGGCAAGGGCGTATCTATGGGAAATCGAGGAAGAATGTTAGGATGATAACCTAGATTGGAGTAAAAAGGAGACTGATTAGTGGAGGCGCTCTGAGAGTTGTTATAAGAGAACTCAGCCAGTGGAAGTAGATCCACCCAATCATCCTGTAGGTGGCAGATAAAACAGCGGAGATACTGCTCCAGGGTCTGATTGGTTCGTTCTGTCTGTCCATTAGTCTGGGGATGAAAAGCAGAAGAAAGGTTTACTTTAATGTCCAATGCTGCACAGAAATTTTGCCAAAACCTTGAAGTGAATTGCACCCCTCGATCCGAAATGACCTCATCCGGTACTCCATGTAAGCGAAACACATTCTTAATCATCAAGTCTGATGTCTGTTTTGCAGTGGGTAAGCCGACACAAGGGATAAAATGAGCTGCCTTTGTTAGACGGTCAACCACCACTAGAATGGTGTTCTTCCCTTGAGAGGTTGGTAACTCCACAATGAAGTCCATAGAAATGGATCCCCACGGGCGGGACGGGGTGGGAAGAGGTTGCAACAGACCAGTTGGTGAGGAGCGAGGTGTTTTGCATCTTGCACAGACTTCACATGAAGTGACATAGTTTAAGACATCTTTCCTGTAAGTGGGCCACCAAAAGAAACGAGAAAGAAATTCTTGTGTCTTTAGAATTCCCCTATGCCCGGCTATCTTGGAATCGTGGATGAGTTGCAATACTCTCAATCTGACTGTTTCAGGTATATACAGACGTTGTCCCTGAATCCACACACCATTCTTAAAGACAAGACTTACGTCCCTTGGGGTTGAGCCAACAAAGAATCCGCATGGTATGCTTCCTTGATGTCCTTAAGTAGGTCTTGATTATGAATCACTCCCAGGAATCTAGAGTCAGGAAGAATAGTCTTAGGAGGAGTAAGTGGACGTGTCTCTGCTGAATGAATCCTAGAGAGTGCATCAGCCTTTCCATTGCGCGATCCTGGTCTATAAGAAATGACAAAATTAAATTGGTTTAGGAAAAGATTCCAGCGAGCCTGGCGAGGAGTCAGGCACTTAGCCGACCTGATAAATTCAAGGTTACGATGGTCTGTCAGGACGACTATTTGCTGTGCAGCTCCCTGAAGAAGGTGTCGCCATTCCTTGAAGGCGGCAATAATGGCCAACAATTCTCTATTGCCCACATCGTAGTTCCTCTCAGCCGAAAACTGCTGGGAAAAGAAGGCACAGGGATGCAAGACATTCTTCTCACCTGTTCTCTGAGAGAGTATAGCTCCAACGGCACAGTCTGAAGCATCCACCTCTATTATGAAGGCAAGCTCGGGGTTGGGATGTACTAAGATAGGTGCGGTGGTAAATTTATCCTTTAAACAGGAAAATGCTTCCTGAGCTTGCGGGGTCCAGGAGAACCTAGACTGTTTCCGGGTAAGTTGGGTGATAGGTGACACTACCTCAGAAAAATTCTTAATGAAACGTCTATAGAAGTTGGCAAACCCGATGAAACGCTGCACCTCCTTCACATTTCTAGGAATTGGCCAATCCTTGATGGCTTGGGTCTTGCTTCCATCCATACTAATCCCTTGCGTAGATAGTAAATACCCCAGAAATTGAATTTCGGTCCTATGGAATTCACATTTTTCAAGTTTGATGTAGAGATGGTTTTGTCTTAGGCGTTCTAAGACCATTCTCACATGTCCATGATATTCCTCTGTGGAGTTAGAAAAAATTAGAATATCATCCAGATAAATCACCACAAATGTATCTAGGAGATCCCTGAAGATATCATTCACAAAGTGTTGGAAAGTGGCTGGGGCGGTACTCAGACCAAAAGGCATAACTAGATATTCAAAGTGTCCATAGCGTGACCTGAAAGCAGTCTTCCATTCATCCCCAGGTCTAATACGGACCAAGTTATAGGCCCCACGGAGATCCAGTTTAGAGAAAATTTTGGCATGCCGCACTCTCTCCAACAACTCAGGGATTAAAGGCAATGGATAACGGTTTCTAATAGTAACCTTATTGAGTTCCCTATAGTCTATGCAGGGTCTCAGAGATCCATCTTTCTTCTTCACAAAGAAGATGGGTGCACCTGCGGGAGATGAAGAGGGGCGTATGAAGCCCTTGGCTAAATTTTCGTCTATATAATCCTTCAAAGCTTTTAGCTCGGGCCCCGCTAGGGGGTAGATCTTAACCAAAAGGTATCTCGGCTCCAGGCAATAATTCAATTGGACAATCATATGGACGGTGAGGAGGAAGCTGATCAGCGTTCTTCTTGTCACATAAATCCACATAGTCCTGGTATACAGCTGGTAGTTCAGGGACTGACATTGTTCCTTTAGGAACAGAGCAAGCTGAAACTCCTTGACTCATCTGTTTCTCCGGAAAGTGTAATTCCTTGGTCTCCCAGTTAATCGTAGGATTCTGCGCCTGCAGCCATGGTAGCCCTAGAATAATGGGAAAGTGGGGAGAAGAGATAAGCAAAAAAGACATTTTCTCCTGATGATCTTTACCCATAAGGACCCTCAAAGGCTCTGTTTCTTGATCCACTGGTCCAGAAGTCAGTAGAGAGCCATCCACAGTCTCCATCTGTACTGGAGTAGCCTTCTTCACTGAACGTATCCCCTGTTTCAGAGCAAAGGAGATATCCATAAAATTTCCACTTGCTCCTGAGTCGATCATAGCAGAGCTAGACACCCAGACTGAGTCAACCCAGAGTTTGATGGAAAGGAAGCAATGAGAACTGTTTCTTTTATAACTCAGCTGGGACACCGCTGAGGAAACTTGAAAAATTGCAGCGTTTATACCGTCATCGTCCCCAGAACTAACAGAGTTTAAGTTAGAGAAATCAAGATCTCTTGCAGCAGATCTCTCTGGAGCCTGAGGCTCGGACATGACAGAGCTCCTCTCGCAACACTCACAGTGAATGACTGCTGCAGTAGTCTTACGAGAACGGCTGGGGCAGTTTATAATGAAGTGCCCTGACTTACCACAGTAAAAACATAGATTTTCCTTTAAACGATGTTCTTTGCGTGCATCACTAACCCGCTCTTTGTAAAGAGTCCACCTGCATGGGTTCAGGTTCTGGTTCCCTTGTGATCCTACTCAAAGGTTCCTTAGCTGAGGAGGGAGGTAGTAAAAGGTTAGTGCGATTATTTTCGAACCATCTCTCTTGTCTGCGTTCAGTCAGACGAGCATCAATACGGATACAATAGTTAATAAAGTCACCTAACGCAGTGGGAGGGTCGGCACGAGCAAGTTCATCCTTAATCAGTGGAGACAACCCTTTCCGAAAAATAGATTTTTTAGCGGAAGTGTCCCAAGTGGTATCAAGAGCCCATCTCCTGAAATCCAGGGCATATTCGGCTACTGAACGCTTACCTTGGCGCAAAGTTAACATGGCTGCTTCAGCTGTTGCACCTCGATTGGGGTCATCAAACACCTGCCCCATGGCTGAAATAAAAGCATCAAGGTGATTCAAACAATCATCCTCAGTCTCAATCAGAGGGTTTGCCCACATCAAAGCCTTATTGGTAAGCAACATGATTATAGTAAGCACTTTGGATCGTTCAGTGGGAAATTGTGAAGCATGTGCAGAGAAAAATAAATTGCATTGATTAATAAATCCCCTGAATTTCTCACGTTCACCGCCAAAACGAAAAGGAGGTAATTTGGGGATCCCAGAACTCGGGGTTATGGCAGGAGCCTGGGCTCGTTCCTCTAGAGCCTCAATCCTGGCTCGCAATTCCTGGGTAGTCTGTCCAAACACTTGCAAATTATGATTAGTGAGGTCCTGTAGGCTTGCAAAACGGGTTTTTAAAGTCTGTACATCTGAAAGGATTGTATCAGTCACTCCGCAAAGTTCCTTTATGCGGGCCTCCATCTTCCAGATCTTTTAAGGCAGAAGTGCTGGAAGGAGAAGAGGAAAGGAAAAAAAAAAAAAAACAATAGTGTTTACCTGTGGTAACACTCCAGAGTAAAATTTTAAGGGAATGCGCTCACCTGGAATGGTTGTGAGTAGTGTTGAGCGATACTGCTCGATATCTAAAAATATCGTATCGAAATGTTATCGCCGATATCACTAAATATCGTCGATATCCGATTGCGATACCGGAAGTCCCATGTAAGTCTATGGGAACAAAATATCGCAACAAAAAAAACCCTTTCTTTCGTTGTAAACACAAAATATACACACATAGAATACATATATATATATATATATATATATATATATATATATACATGTCATTGTGACATATATATATACATATATTTATAGTTTATACACTTCTACATAGTAAAATAGACTCTGATTCAATTGCCGGGTAAAGCCGTGACATACTCCATAGAAGTCGACGGGCTCGGTGCCGGGTACCCCCAAAACCTCTGGCTCTGTGCGACTCAACTTGGGCGTCACGAACAGGATTCTGTAGCTCGCTATAAGCGAGTCCTGTGTGCCTGAATTGAACTGGTTTTGTGCTTGAGAATTGCTAAAATCATCAGAGAATGTATTTGCCATTTTTCAGCCATATCTGCGTCACGACGAGGCACTGGTGAAGAAGAAGGGCGTGCTCTTCGTGGGTGTACACTCACTCAGTGACGCGAAAACGATGGCTCTAAATGGTACTGCAATGTAAGATCGTGCCCCACAGCTCTTCAGTTCCGCCTCCTCATCCTCCTCAGTGTGCGGAAACTAACGCGAAGGTCCCGCCTCCCTACAAAAGAGGGGCCCTCTCCAGATGCTAATGACACATGTGACTTGGCAGAGATGGCTAATGGACACGAGCAGAAGTGTGAAGGGATGGAGCAGTCAGACTCAGAGCTCTCCCCCCACGGAAGCGACCCGATCGCCACGGAACTACCGTTGGGCACCCGGCCTGGAAACCCTCCTACGCTGCAAGAAGCGGAGGATACCCTAAGAGGCCTGGCCCGGCACCGGGAGGAGGTCGCCAGGATGGAAGCCAGCTGGCGTGCCCTAAAAATAAACTTGGAGCGGCGCCAATCCCTCTTACCTGAAGTGTCTGTACCGGAAGGTGAGGCACCCGTTCTAGTAGAGGAGCCCTTGCAATGTGATCCGGTTGACTTGTCGCAGTGGAGGCACCCGTTCCTGCAAAAAACTCTGCACCGGCAGCACCCCAGATCCCGCTGTCTGCCCCCGTCGCTGAGACAGAAGAAGCGACACCCGTCCTCATGGAGGAGGCCGCGCAGGCACCAGAGGTCTACCTGCCTGTACCGGAGCCCCGACTGTCATCTGTTCCAGAGCCGGCTGCTTCCTCCGCAGGTGAGCGCCGCCAGGACTGGGGGGCGCCAGGAGAGCTGCCGCAAACCGGACACTGTAAGCTGGCATTTGATGGTGGAGACATGGAGCAGCTGGTGGAGGAGAATTACAACCGGCGTCAGGAGGAAGAGTGGAGACGTTGGGAGCGGGAAGCAGAGCGACAAAGGGAGCAGCGAGAATCCCAAAAGCTTCGCCAACGTCAGCTGGAGAAGGACCGGGCAGAGAAGGACCGGATGAGAAAAGATAAAGGAACCCTGTGGGAGCCGCGGCGTAAGGGTGCAGTACGGAGCTTTAAATTGAAAGGTGGTTGGGGCTTCATCCAGGAGCCTGGACTTTATTTAGAAGTTTTTGTGAAACGGCGGGACGTGGAGGCTCACCTCCCAGAAGAACACCCGGGGAGGGACCTGTTGCCAGGAGACTTGGTGACTTACATCCGACACTGGGGTTACAATGGATGGTACGCCCTAAATGTTACCAGGTGCGACCCCTACTCCCCAGAGTGTCAGGAACCTGTGAAACCCTCGGAGCCTTCAGCCTCCCACATCCAGGCCTCTGCAAAAGTGCCCACCCCACGCCGTAAATCTCCCCAGCCTCCCTCAGTGGTCTCCTCAGCAGCCCCAGCTATGGACATGATAAGTATAGCTGGCCCGTACCCGGCGCCTGTTAGGCCCCCTGGGGTTCATTCAGTCCGGGACATAGGGTTCCAGACCCGGAGGGAGATGAAAGAGGTGGCCACACAGACCCAGATAGCGGGTCACGACTTGACTGTACAGGCCACACGACGTCATCAGGTCCTGGTGGTCCTTGGTGCCTCGGATGTTTGGCAAGCATCAGAAGAGTACCAGGTGGTACCTGGAACACCCCTGCCAAAGAATTATAAATAACCCGGACAGGGTCCCTGTATGTAAATAGTTAACTTGTTGATGTACCCGGACGGGTGAATGTTCATAAAAGTTTTTTAATTTAATAAAAAAAAACAAAACACAGTTTTCATTACTTTTATTACAGTCTCATCCTGCGACGACATCGATCTCCTGTAAAAAAATGAAAAAAAAAAATAAAAAGTATACCACCTGTCCGACACAGTCCATAGTAACGAGTGTCCCACGACGATCCAGCTCTGCTACATCAGAATGAGAGGCAGAGCCTGTCATCCCGGCGCAGCACAGCTGATTACCTGCTTCCCCGGCGGTGACGTCATCGGACTGGTTTACGGCCGGGATTACCCTGCAGTTGTCTCGACCACGCACCACAATTGTGGGTTTCCAGGGATATGGGGTACTCGGAGCCGAGCCCATGAAAGTCTATGGGATTTGTGTCACTGGCAGCGGTGGCTCGTTCCGTGTCCCTGGCGGTCAGGCGTATGATGGGGGGGATTATTTACAGGGGGTTGGTAGATAACAGTTCGTGACGCCACCTGTAGTTTTCTAGTCACTAAGACCAGCGCTGCTGTAGATCTCTGAGGGGATGTTATGGCAGCTAGATGACGGGTCCCCCACAGGTGGGACTGTCCCTCTGAGTCTATGGTTATAATGATGTAGAGTGCAGTTAAATAAATCAGTCTCACACCATCCAGCGTCTTTCCATACCTTTTACTTGTCAGATGTTTAGGCAGGTTCCAGGGAGCTGGTTGGGGTGGAGAATGCGTTTCAAGATAACCGCTGAGCAGGTTAGAGGCCTCCTTTACTTTCAATATGATGAGTCCAACTTGCATGAAGCTAAGTTAACTCCAAATACTCCAGCTAACTCCATAGCTGTACTGCCCGGTCAGCATTGTGGTGGAGCCTTCCATATCTCTGCTTTGCAGATGTTGAGAGAGCCAGGTTCTTACTTTTGTCCTGCAGAGACTCAAAGTTCCTACTCTCCCTGACTCCGGTTACGTACCGACTCTCTAGGGCTTGTTCCTGCGACTTGTAGTCCAGCGAACCTCTGGTTGTTTCATCACTATGCATAAAGCGATAGCAACACTTCGGTCCCCAGTGACCGGCTGATAGTGCAGATAATCCGATATCTAAGGCACTTCTCTAATTCCTTCCACTGCGCCCTTCGCCCTGCTCGCGCTCTTAACATAAGCACTCCACACTTCCTAGGATAATACAAGTCAATCCTTTCTTACTTCTTCCTTGGAGCTCGCTGACAGATTCTCAGTATTCTCCTAGTTCAGGAACACATCAACTTAACTTCACTGTCCTTGGGACAGGCGACTGAAGTTTCTGCTGCAAACTTCCCTTTCTCCAAAGCTGTCTCCGTCTGTCTGACTTTAGCTCACACAGAGCTCTGACAGGAAAATGCAATCTGATCTCCTCTCCTCCCTCCGAGTCCAGACTAGACTGACCTGTCTCTGCTGCATGTCACTACCTTATATACCCTATGGGTGTGTCCAAGTGTGTGATGGAGTGAATGGATATCAAGCATTAAACTGTTACCTCTCCGCACATCCTCCAGGATACTGTGTGCCTTACACACCAGGGCTACACACAGTCACTGCAGTTATCGCGAAAAACTGCATGTGACCGCCAGGGAGAAGATAATGGCGGCCATCAAGCAGTCCAGGACGTGACCGCCGGAGATCTTCTGCCAGGTAAGTGCCGCTGACTCCTGACAGACCCGACCGACGGACACTCACAGTGACAGTGACAAATCCGATTCCGGTATTCGATAAGACGAAAATATCTAAACGAATTATCGAAAGGCCGATAGAGCTAATATCGGCCGATAACCGATATTTGCAGTATCGTATCGCTCAACACTAGTTGTGAGAAGTCACAACCACTGTCATCACATAAGGTATTAAACGGACATCTGATATCCACAGTCACAGCAGACACGGCTTTCCCAGACCCAGCAGACACTAAACATTGGCTCCTGAATCTTGTCATGTATAGTGTACAGTTCCTATAGCGTCTTGTGCTTGGGTGCGAGGAAAACACAGGAGACACAGGTTGATATGAAATGACTTGTATTACTTCATACAAGCATGCTGAAAAGTTCACACAGTTTGCAGGAACAGCGACAGGAGACACAGCAGGCCAGAGTAACTTCAAGCACTACAATAAATCTCCAAAGCAGGTTCAGGATCTCTTCTCTGTACCGTAATTCCTCTGCAAACATGGATTCACCAAACAGCAGGTTTCCAGAGTCCAAAAGTGTTCCAAGGTTCCTCAGTAGTGAATAGCTGGAGTACAAGTCCAAGGTTTCCAGAAGTCAGGTCACAGGCTGACTGAGGCTTGATTCAGGAGCACTGATTGTTCAGCTGAGGCTGCTTAAGAAGCAAGAGGGAAGAATCAGGGCGGGAACATGAAAACTGGAAACTCCATATTAACTGAGGGCAAGAGCTGCAGAAAGACAGAAAGCAAAATTGCCGACGGAAAACTGAGTTTCAAGGAACATGTCAACAGAGACAAAGAGCCTTACACTCAGCTCCTTCCTCATGTGCAGCTAGGCTCCGCCTCTCATCCCGGGTTAATTTTTTTAAGTATAGATAATTATAACTAAAATTGAAAAAAAAATCAAATATTTTAAAAAATACATTTAACTTAAAAACCTGATTTGACTAATAGGATCATTTTTGATGACACATTCCCTTTAAAAAGCTATAGTATTAATGAAATAAATACACGTAGAAACAATGGAATATATTTCTGATATTCAGTTGCATTTTCCGTCTCTGACTTCTTTCTGCCTAGCACTGTATGGAACAAGCCCTGGGGAATGAATGTGCTTGAGCGATGGATCTTATAATGGTATAAACCACATTGTTACTGTAAATGAGGCAACGAGAGGCTGATCCTAGGGAGATCCTCTTAAAGATTCCCACCCTGGTGCCAATATGCCAGACATATACCAGTACATTCATCCGGTTATCTCATCCCAATTTGATATTAACCCTGTTCAAACATGTCATATTGTTTCCAAAAATATTTATCTGACTCCAGATAGTGGGACATTTCCAATGGTGGCAGATGATGGGCCCATGAGCAGGAGGTGGCCTGATGCTGAACGGTTTCGCCCTCTGCCTGGCATCTGCCCATCACTCCCGACATCCACCATACATATGATGGCGCAAAAATTTGTATTGAGCTGGGGCTAGCTAGTTTCACATTGGAGCTAGCTCTGAGCTTCACAGTTTAACCTCTTATATGCCATGGCGAACATCAACCATAGCGCTTAAGTGGTTAGATGGTAGAACCCTCCGCCAGCGCCATTAGCCCCTCCGATGTGATACTGGGAATCTAATGAGTTGTTTCATCACTGGGTTCATGGAGAGCCCAAATATGGACCTTGGTTATGGAGCCCTTGGATATATATATATGTATATATATATAATATAAGCCCGTTTGGTTTTTACAGGTTCTTTACTGCAGAGAGGAGCTCAAGGAAAGGCAGAGAAACATTAACAAACAGACTTCTGTTAATTCATTCTGCTTCCAGCAATAGACGCAATAGACAATGCAACACAAAAGCTAAAAAAGTCAAACAATGGAACATGTTTAATGAAATCCAATTGCAAAAATGATTTTAGTCCTAAATACATCCATTTAAATAATGCAAAATGTTAACAAAAGTTTGTCAACCCATTTATTAATGAATGAAAATACACTGCTCAAAAAAATAAAGGGAACACTCAAATAACACATCCTACATCTGAATGAATGAAATATTCTCATTGAATACTTTGTTCTGTACAAAGTTGAATGTGCTGACAACAAAATCACACAAAACCATCAATGGAAATCAAATTTATTAACCAATGGAGGCCTGGATTTGGAGTCACCCACAAAATTAAAGTGGAATATAATGTCCTTAAAACAAGTCAAAATGATGCTCAGTATTGTGTGTGGCCTCCACGTGCCTGTATGACCTCCCTACAATGCCTGGGCATGCTCCTGATGAGGTGGCAGATGGTCTCCTGAGGGAGCTTCTCCCAGACCTGGATTAAAGCATCCACCAACTCCTGGACAGTCTTTGGTGCAACGTGATGTTGGTGGATGAAGCGAAACATGATGTCCCAGATGTGCTCAATCGGATTCAGGTCTGGGGAACGGGCAGGCCAGTCCATAGCTTCAATGCCTTCATCTTGCAGGAACTGCTGACACACTCCAGCCACATGAGGTCTAGCATTATCCTGCATTAGGAGGAACCCAGGGCCAACCGCACCAGCATATGGTCTCACAAGGGGTCTGAGGATCTCATCTCGGTACCTAATGGCAGTCAGGTTACCTCTGGCGAGCACATGGAGGGCTGTGCGGCCCTCCAAAGAAATGCCACCCCACACCATTACTGACCCACTGCCAAACCGGTCATGCTGAAGGATGTTGCAGGCAGCAGATCGCTCTCCATGACTTCTCCAGACTCTGTCACATCTGTCACATGTGCTCAGTGTGAACCTGCTTTTATCTGTGTGTGTGAGTGAGCTGCACTACCTGAGCCACTTGTGTGGGTTGTAGAGTCCGTCTCATGCTACCACGAGTGTGAAAGCACAACCAACATTCAAAAGTGACCAAAACATCAGCCATAAAGCATTGGTACTGAGATGTGGTCTGTGGTCCCCACCGGCAGAACCACTCCTTTATAGAGTGTGTCTTGATAATTGCCAATAATTTCCATCTATTGTCCATTTGCACAACAGCATGTGAAATTGATTGTCAATCAGTGTTACTTCCAAAGTGGACAGTTTGATTTCACAGAAGTTTGATTTACTTGGAGTTATATTCTGTTGCGTGTTTCCTTTATTTTTTTGAGCAGTGTATATACTTGGCCACAGATGTGAAATATCCGTTGGCAGAACCAACTAATTTTGCAGAGACTCAAATAAAATCTCTTGTCTATGACCAACTTTAACAAATACTGAAGCTAATCCTGTTCACAACAAAAGGACATTTCCTCCTTCGACTCTCAATACTTTCATTAGTCCATAATATTGCCAGTGGCCAAGTATCTGCTCCCTACTGAAGCACCTTAGCTCCTCACAGACCCAAGATTTCCCGCGAACCCTGGGGCAGAAGGAGACTGGATTTTAGTTAACCAACACACAAAAGTAGGTATTCCAGAGTGCTGACATTATAACTATAACAATGGGTTGAAAGAAGACATATAGGGGTTATCTGGGATTAAAAATAAAAAATAGAGCAAAATTATCTATAATTAATATATATTTTTGCTTTTAATTAGCAACTTACAATTGTTTTGTCTAAGGAGCTAATAACTGTAGAATGAAAATGGACATTCTCGTGTTACACATGCGAAGTAGGAAGCTACGTTCATGTGACCTGGACATAACATATACCATGTAATGTCATTCAGATACACAGGTAGACAGCAGTGTGAGCATCCGCAGCCTCTTCTTACCTCAACACCCCTGGTATCTCCAGTTGTAGACAGGATAGACAGAGCGGTCAACAGTGTGAGAAGCCTCTTCTTACATTATAACAGCTAGAATCTCCAGTATTAGATATGATAGATAGGATGGACAGGAATGTGAGCAGCCTCTTCTTATCACAACATTCCTGGTATCTCCAGAATTAGATCTGATATACAGGTTGGAGCAATGTGAGCAGCCTCTTCTTACCTCAGCACCCCTAGTATTTCCAGTGTTAGATCAGATAGACAGGATGGACAGTAGTGTGAGCAGCCTCTTCTTACCTCAGCACCCCTAGTATTTCCAGTGTTAGATCAGATAGACAGGGTGGACAGTAGTGTGAGAAGCCTCTTCTTACCTTTGCTCCCTGGTATCTCCAGTATTAAGTGAGAAAGATATGATAGACAGAAGTGTGAGCAGCCTCTTCTTACCTTAGCATTCTTGGTAGCCTCAGAATTAAGTTAGATGACAGAGTGAGAAGTTTTGTAAGCTGTTCTTCTTACCTCAGCACCCATGCTATCTCCAGAAATAGACCAGAAAGACAGGGTGGACAGCAGTGTGAGTGGCCTCTTATATAAGCACTCTTGGCATCTCCAGTATTAGTTCAGATAGGGTGTTCAGCAGTGAGAGCTACCTTTTCTTACTTCAGCATCCCTGGTCTCTCCAGTAAAAGATAAGATAGACATTATGGACAGGAGTGTGAGCAGCATCTTATTACCTCAGCACTATTGGCATTTCCGGTATTCGATTAGATAGATTACATAGATATGGTGGACAGCAGTGTGAGCAGTCTCTACTTATCATAGCACCCCTGGTATAGCCAGTGTTAGGTCAGATAAACAGGATGGACAGTAGTGTGAGCAGCCTCTTTTTACCTCAGGACCCTTGGAATCTCCTGTATTAGATTAGATAGACAGGGTAGGCAGCAGTGTGAGCAGCCTCTTCTTTTCTCAACACAACTGGTATCACCAACATTAGATCAGATAGACAAGGAAGACAGCAGTGTGAGCAGCTTCTTATCTTATCACCTCTAGTATCTTTAGTATTAGATCACGTAGACATAGTGGACAGCTGTGTTAGCAGCTTCTTATCTCATCACCCTGGTATCTCCAGTATTAGATCAGATAGACTGTATGGACAGCAGTGTGAGCAGCCTCTTCTTACATCAGAAGCCCTGTATCTCCAGTATTAGATCAGGTACACAGGGTGGACAGCAGTGTGAGCAGCCTCTTTTTACCTCAGGACCCTTGGTATCTCCAGTATTAGATTAGATAGTGATTACAGCAGTGAGAGCAGCCTCTTCTTACCGCAGCAGTGCTGCTATCCTTACTTCAGCCATCCTGGTATCCATCTTCGACATGAAGGGGGATGTAGATTTCTACTGCACATACTCACAGGTTCTTGTTATAACATTCCAGGACAGATTTTTTTCAGTGTAACAAAATGACGGCCATTTTAATTTCTATAGTGATTCACTCCCTAGACAAAAAGATTGTGATTCGTAAGAAAATTTAATTAGGAATTTAAATATAATGACATTTCCTTTAGTGATTTTTTTCTGCTCTTGGGGAAACTCTTTAAGCATCCAGGGAAATGTTGGCATCCATGAAGCACAATCTGATTGGCAGGAGCCAACTCACTGGTGGCCAAGCAGGAAACTATTTTGTCCGTGGTGACCTAGTGGCATTGTCCTGTCCCTGGTGGCCAAGTTGTTTAGTTCTAACCAGTCAAATATTAAATTCCTCTTACATTTAAGTTCCCTATGAAAACATGAAAAAAATCCCTTCAAGCTTCTTGTATGTAATTTTAATGATACAAAAATTTATTTTGTTTAATAAGAATGTTTTTTAAAATATTCATTCATCATTTGTACTGACTCCTCAAGAACACGGAATGTGATGTCATCAGGGACTTTGAGAGCTATTATAACAACTATGCAATGTGATATGAGCAGGAAATGGACTGTGCAGAGAGAATATTACTATTCAGGTGCTGCACAATTTCTGTTTACCAGAAGAGAACCTTTACATAACCATAGAATAAACCGTATGCCGAAGAAATGAAGTCACTTTCCTTTATATTCCTTGCCAGTATGTACAGACCTACAAGAAAATACCAAGGAATGAATAATGTTGAAAGGAAAATGAAGTTTCCCTTGGACGACGTTGACTTTTATTTAATTATTTAAAAGGTACATCTTGACTAGTAAATGTGCATAATGTGCTACAGAGACGTGGAAGTTTGCAAATTACATCCTGAATCAGGTACATCTGGCACCGCTTACAACCATCCTCCCAAAGCTTTGGCTGGAGAATTGCCACCATGTCTTGCAGACATAACATGTATGTGCACAATAGGAACACCTGCCGTAGGTTATGATGCCGGCTTGATCGGCTGATCATTAAGATTTCTCAAAGAAACTACAATAGATGGACCTCAAGGGCATATTCTTCTGTAGATTCCATAGCTTCAGTATATAGCTAAATCCTCTCTTTTTATGGCATACTTAGAGCTGGTCCATACTCAGCAGAGGATGAAGAAATTCACAAGAACCTGCAAAGTTTTTCTGTTCAGAATTAAGAATGGGTGGAAGACCCTACTTGAGTTGTCAAGGCAATTGCAGTAACTAGACCTGAGGCTAAAATTTCTTCAGTATTCCTTTTATAGCCTCCAAAATACTACTAAATCTAGTCTTGTCCTTTGTTAGAAAACGAAATGTCGATCATGAGGTGAGATTGTTGGATAGCGTGCAAACCTTCTAGGTCCGAGATCATTGCCAAGTGTAGAACCTACAACACAACAATCTAATTTTAAGGTACTTCTCCCTGGTTGACATGAGTGGTCCAAATACAAGGATCACCCATGATGTTGGTACCTTTTTTTATACCATTCTGCCATTTCATACATTCCTTCTACATGTTGTGCTCTGTGAAACCCATATTGATAGCTTGTCAATGGGGCCACCACACATTGGCATAATAAATTCGCAAGACATACCATGCAGAGGAAGGTGGGCAAATGTGTCTCCTTCACTGGACTACACAACCCTATGCCAACTCCTTCTGTCTTGTGATGGATCTACCCATAGACAGTGTAACAGCATGATTCTCCGGATGGGCAAACTACTCTAAATTAATGATCGTAAAGTAGTACTCTGTTTCCTGGTACAACCATTTATATAGAGGATAGACAACTTTTAGGGATATTCCTGTCTCAAATATCACAGTTGACAGGTTTTTTTTTTTACTGTGGAGACCACCTAATGACTAACATAAGAGTTCAAAGGCAAAAAAATTACTTTAAGGGTATTCCTGCTGTATAATGAGATTATTGGATGGGGCCACATCAGTGCTGGGGTCTCCTTGCCCCCAATTTCCATTGATAACATCTACCATAGCATGAAGCGAGCTCAGAAGCAGTGTCATACAGCTGGCACCCAAGACACACTCCTTTGATCAGAACCGGCTCCAACCATAAAAGTTTACCCCTTAGATGTCAATTGTGGATAAAAATGGGAATAAGGTGTTCCTACTGACTCCCTTTGCCACCAGCAACATGATTGTGGGCTGCTGATGATGGCATTGTCATGGCAAAAGGGGACCTTCAGTGTTTGTCATGTTTATAGACTTGTGCAGCCTAGCCACGGGCAGGGCATCCTAAAAAATAGGTAATTTTACAATACCTTGGGATTGTAGTGTATTGTAAAAACGATCAGATGATCACAGGTTCAACATCAATAAAAAAAAAATAGTTCATCTCACTCATCCTTCTCCCGAAACATAAATAAGATCTAAAAAAGATATTTGATATCGGCACATGCATAACTGACCAAACTAATAAAATATCAGCAAAACATTTAAACCATAATTGCTGTTTTTATGTCACTTTACCTCCCAAAAATGGAATATAAAGAGAACAGAAAGTTATATGGACCCCAGAATCCTAATGATAAAAAATAAAGCTCGAACCATAAAAATCGAATCATCATACAACTCTTGACAAAAAGATTAAAATGTTATAGCTCTTGGAAGGCGATGAGTAAAGATCAGATGCAAAGAGGAGCCCACTGGGACTCCGTCACTCTAAACCCAACGTAAACTTTGGGCGGCACTGTGACTAAGGATGTGTCATACATTACAATTGGTGGGGGCTTGACCTTTGGGACTGTGATCTCGTTGGTATTTCCCAAACACAGGGGCGACACAGGCTATCTGCTTTGCCCTATACAAGTAAATGGGGTTGTGTTGTATTTCCCTGCACACCGGAGACTTGATGTGTGCAATTCAAGGAAAATCACACATTATAACACTGTGGTCGGCAAGGGGTCCGTCAATTTGAGCCCATTTTTTCAAGACAATATATTTTGACACAAACGGAAGTGCCCTAGATTTACCAAATTACTGTCAAAGTAGATTTTCAAAGTTTCACTTCACTCTAATAATACGTTTTTCCCATTGATGGGGCCAAACTATTGGAAGGAGAATTTGGCAGGAATATTCTGAACGCTGCACAGATATTAATCACTGGCACATTAGTCAGGAAGCCTTAGGACAGCACAAACGAGATCCAGTGCTGGCAGTGTACTCTCCCCAAGCTATGCTAATAAGCCGCTCTTCAGAGGCTTAAGTCAGCGTATTCCCACGCTAAGAGTACCTTTCAAATACCGTCATCTTGGCTGATGCAGCTCCCAGCTGACCCATTCCGTATATCCTAGGTCCGCGGAGCACCTATCTGCCAAATCGAAAATATAAATCAACGGACAAACCTAGGAGTCAAAGAAATCCTCGCTGCTGCCAGAATCTAATCACAGCCAGTCATAGATTTTCCCATTATACCTCTGATCAGAATTATTGATCCATTTGGGGGACGGTCTATTAATTACCAGCCAGATGGATCCGTTTCCATACTCTTAATTTTGCCACTGATCAACTCATATCTTCGACAAGCAAGAAGAAATTGCACTTGTTAGATCTGAGGAGTAGAAAACATCTCGGCTGTTAGAGGAAAGAATGGATATGACTGTGATAGGCAGGAAAATGCTAAAAATGTTGGATTCGGAAATTATAAAATTAACTCAGACGCCTGATTGGTGGGGAGTTTTAGAAGTACTATTCACTTTTTACAATGCCATTTCAAAAATAGATCTCCTGAAAATATGCTGATTAGGGTTAAGCATTCCGATACTGCAAATATCGGGTATCGGCCGATATTGGCTGTATCGGAATTCCGATTCCGAGTTCCGATATTTTCATCATATCGGATACCGGAATCGGAATGTCACTGTCACTGTCAGTGTCCGTCGGTCGGGTCTGTCAGGAGTCAGCGGCACTTACCTGGCAGAAGATCTCCGGCGGTCACATCCCGGACTGCTTCATGGCCGCCATCCTCTTCTCCCTGGCGGTCACATGCAGTTTCTCGCGATAACTGCAGTGACTGCTGGGTAATCCCGGCCGTAAAGCAGTCAGTCCGATGACGTCACCGCCGGGGAAGCAGGTAATCAGCTGTGCTGCGCCGGGATGTCAGGCTCTGCCTGTCATTCCGATGTAGCAGAGCTGGATCGTCGTGGGACACTCGTTACTATGGACTGCGTCGGACAGGTGGTATACTGTTGGTTTGTTTTTTTTCTTTTTTTACAGGAGATCGATGGCGTCGCAGGAATGAGTGTATAATAAAATTAATGAAAACTGTGTTGTCTCTTTTATTTCATTAAAATACTTTTTTCTGGCTGTGTCTTTTTTTTAAACATTTAAAAACTTTGGGATTAATAATGGATCGGTGTCTTATTGACGCCTCTCCATTATTAACCGGGCTTATTGTCACCGTGCAATCAATGGTGACATTAACCCCTTATTACCCCACTTGCCACCGCTACAGGGCAAGTGGGAAGAGCCGGGGAAAGTGCCACAATTGGCACATCTTTTGATGCGCCAAATGTGGGGCTGCTGCAGCCTGGTATTATCAGGCTGTTGAGGGCCAAAATCCATGGGCCTTAACAGTCTTTTAATACCAGGCCGCAGCAGTCTGCATTTTACTTGGCTGGTTAACAAAAATAGGGGGGATCCCCACGCCGTTTTTTTTTCGAGGGGATCCCCTATTTTTGTTAACCAGCCAAGCTAAGCAGACTGCTGTGGCCTGGTATTATCAGGCTGGCAAGGTCCATGGATATTGGATCCTTACCAGCCTGAAAAACCAGGCCTCAGCAGTCTGCTTCATCTGGCTGGTTAACAAAAATAGGGGGGACCCCACGCCAATTTTTTTCGAGGGGATCCCCTATTTTTGTTAACCAGCCAAGATGTGCAGACTGCTGTGGCCTGGTATTATCAGGCTGGCAAGGTCCATGGATCTTGGCTCTTTAACAGCCTGAAAAACCAGGCCTCAGCAGTCTGCTTCATCTGGCTGGTTAACAAAAATAGGGGGGACCCCACGCCAATTTTTTTCGACGGGATCCCCTATTTTTGTTAACCAGCAAAGATAAGCAGACTGCTGTGGCCTGGTATTATCAGGCTGGCAAGGTCCATGGATCTTGGCTCCTTAACAGCCTGAAAAACCAGGCCTCAGCAGTCTGCTTCATCTGGCTGGTTAACAAAAATAGGGGGGACCCCACGCCAATTTTTTTCGAGGGGATCCCCTATTTTTGTTAACCAGCCAAGATATGCAGACTGCTGTGGCCTGGTATTATCAGGCTGGCAAGGTCCATGGATCTTGGCTCCTTAACAGCCTGAAAAACCAGGCCTCAGCAGTCTGCTTCATCTGGCTGGTTAACAAAAATAGGGGGGACCCCACGCCAATTTTTTTCGACGGGATCCCCTATTTTTGTTAACCAGCAAAAATAAGCATACTGCTGTGGCCTGGTATTATCAGGCTGGCAAGCAGGGTCGGACTGAGCCACCGGGACACGGAGAAAACCTCCGTTGGGCCCCAGCTCCTGCGTGGTGGGCCCAGATTTGAAAGGATAGGTCGCGGGGCAGAGGGGGCGGTGGCCCCGGGCCCCGCGCTCTGAGGGGGCCCACCACCGCTAGACTACGCTAACAGTCATTACATTCTGCGGCAGAGCAGGGAGAATCGCTCTCCCTGCTCTGCCGCCCGGAAGCTATGGGGCCTGAACAGGCGGTGGGGGGGCCCGGTGCCAGCAGTGGGCCCCCCAAACCGTCATCGGAGGGTCAGCTGTATCGGCATGGGTACGGTTGGGGCGAGGATATGGGTGTGATTAGCTGTGAAATGGGTGTGGTCGGGGCGTGGCTTAAAATTTGCAGCGGCGCGCTATGCGCGCCACAGCCTTTAACCCTCTTTCTGTCTTCAAAATTTGGGAGGTATGCTGTATGACCTCCCTACAACTTCTGGGCATGCTCCTGATGAGCGCGACAGATGGTCTCCTGAGGGATCTCCTCCCACACCTGGACTAAAGCATCCACCAACTCCTGGACAGTCTGTGGTGCAACGTGGCATGGCCTAAAATTTGCTGCAGCAGGCACAGCGTGCCACAGCCTTTGTCCCTCTTTCCCTTCTTCAAAGGTTGGGAAGTATGATGGTGGGCCCCAAGAATAATTTTTCTCTGGTGGGCCCAAGGTACTCCAGTCCGACGCTGCTGGCAAGGTCCATGGATATTGGCTCCTTAACAGCCTTAAATACCATGCCTCAGCAGCAGGGGCGTACATAGAAATCATGGGGCCCCATAGCAAAAGTCTGAATGTGTCCCCCCCAAAAAAAAAAAAAACCCAGAGCCATTGTAAATGTAAAGTGCCAGCACAGTGAGGGGACACATTAAACAAAAAAATGTATTATGCCCCCATAGATTGTGCCCCCATAGTTGCTCCATAGATCATGCCCCCATAGATTGTGCCCCCATAGATGCTCCATAGTATAGGCCCTTATGCTGCCGCAGCTGCTGCAACCAAAAAAAAAAAAGACATACTCAGCTCTCGTCGCTGGGGGCCAGGTGCCCGTGTCCTGAGCAGGGGGTGACACCAGGTGCCGATGTCACCGCTCGCTCAGGGCCCCGGCACCTGAGATATTTACCTGTCCTCTCTCCACTGCTGAGCGCCGCTGTCTTCGGGGTCCTCCAGCAGTGAATGATCAGGCAGAGGGCGCGGCGCGCACTAATGACATCATCGCGCCCTCTGACCTGAACATTGCAGCAAGAGGACGCGAGCAACGGTGGAACGGGACAGGTAAATATCCCTTATACTCACCCTTCTGCCGGCGCGGTCTGTGCAGCCCCTGCTCTTCTCCCACGGTCTCCGCCGCCAGTGTTCAGCGGTCACGTGGGACAGCTCATTAAAGTCATGAATATGTGCATATTCATGACTGTAATGAGCGGTACCACCTGACCGCTGAACACAGGCGTCGGAGACCGTGGGAGAAGAGCAGGGGCTGCAGAGACCGCACCAGGAGGGGTGAGTATATAGAAGAGCTGCGCTCCCCCTCCCCCGCCGACCCCCTGGTAGTACTGTGTCAGCACAGCTACCCGACCGTCGCGGGCCCCCTCACCTGTCCGGGCCCCATAGCAGCTGCATGGTCTGCTTCATTCACGGTACGCCACTGCTCAGCAGTCTGCTTCATCAGGCTGGTTAACAAAAATAGGGGGGACCCCACGCCATTTTTTTTTCGAAGGGAACCCCTATTTTTGTTAATCAGTTCCCTCTGACGTCACTGATTGTGTCCCTGGCTGACCTGAAGTGAAAGTGGAAAGCAATCAATTAAGCTTTCCACTTCCTCTCCTGTCAGCCAGGAGAGGAGCTCATTCATTTGGGGGTTTACTGTGAGGCTGCAGCATTAGCTGCGGTCCCTGCAGTAAACATTAACCCTTTCTGAAGGATTACACCGTGGGACCTGACTGTGCATGGAATAGGTAAGAATAATTTTGCTTTTTTATTTTATTTTTTATTACAGGAAATGGTTTTTGCAGTAAAATAAAAGATGGTCAAAAACATGTGTCTTTATTTCATTAAAATGATTTTTAATTAAAGGGTGTGTGTTTTATTTTTATTTCATGCAATAGGATTAATAATTGATAGTTGTCTAATTGACAGCTCTCAATTATTAACCTGGCTTAAGGTCACCTTTCAATAGCAAGGTGGCTTTAACCCCATATTAACCCATTCGCCACCGCTACAGGGCAATGGGCATAGACGGGCAAAGTGCCAGAAAGGGCGAATCTAATTATAGATTTGTCTTTTCTGGGGTGTCTGGGGGCAGATGTTAGTAGCCGGGGGGGGGCAAAAATAATGGTCCCTTTCTGGGCTATTATTATCTGCCCCCACTCGCTGGCTTTGTCTGTCTGGTTGCGAAAATAGGGCGGGAGCCCACGCATTTTTTTTCAACAATTTTACACCTCATATATATATATATATACATGTCATTGAATTTGTGACACATATATATATATATTATATTTATAGTTCATACACTTCTACATAGTATAATAGCCGCTAATTCAATTGCCGGCTTTTGTGAAAATGCAGAACCCGACATGAAATGACACTTGGTTTACATAGAGTTAACCATGTCATTTCAAGTTGTTTGATCTATTGTTTTCACTAACAATTACATCAGTCTATGTGTGCAAAATTTCACACCTGTAGGGGTTAATTAAAGGTGTAAATTCGTAGCAAAAAAGCCCGTTTTTTTTACAACGAATTTACACCTTTAATTAACCCCTACAGGTGTGAAATTTTGCACACATAGACTGATGTAATTGTTAGTGCAAATCAGATATCAAACTACATGAAAAGACATGGTTAACTCTATGTAAACCAAGTGTCATTTCATGTCGGGTGCTTCTGTCTTTTCACAAAAGCCGGCTTTACCCGGCAATTGAATCAGAGGCTATTTTACTATGTAGAAGTGTATAAACTATAAATATATGTAATATATATATGTCACAATGACATGTATATATATATATATATGTATTCTATGTGTGTTTATTTAGTGTTTACAAGGAAAGAAAGAGGTTTTTTTAGTTACGATATTTCTGTCCCATAGACTTACATTGGATTTCCGGTATCGGTATCGGGTATCGCCAATATTTTTTGGATATCGGCGATACCATTACGATACCGATACTTTTGGATATCGGAAAGTATCGCTCAACACTAATGCTGATTGTTTTTTTTCTATCAAAACCTAAATTAATCAGCTAAAGTGTGTAAGAAAGCCATGTAGTAAGCCTTTGATTTCCCTACAGCTCCTCCGGAGGAGAAATAAAGCATTACACAGATTGCATTGAAATCAATCTCTATTATGCATGTGTCATCTCCTCCAGAATAAGAAATGGGGGACGCTGAGTAATTCAATATTCCCTAATGAACTATTTTGGGGCATACATAGAAATCAAGGGGTCTCATAGCAAAGCATCAAATTGGCCCTATTGTTAATGCCACCAAATATACTATGCTTTTTTTTATTGCCTACAGATTAATTTTTAGACGGTAATATTACTTTATAATATTTAATATCTATAGGGACCTTTATGAATTCCCACAATTCTGGATAAATGCTGTCACCACTAGGGAAAGATAACTATATGGATTTATAAAATTAATATTGAGCTCAATTTGAGCTGTATACACCTGTCTGCAGTGAGCTCCACCTAGTGGTGACCACCGGTAGCAACTATGATGATGTCACTGGTTTAGGTCCTGACTCACTCCCACCTTGGGCCCCCCTTGGAGCTGTGTGTCCTCTTTTTTTCATACTTATACTACTAAGGATATTTGAAAATTAGTCTCCTAAGCCAACATGCTTTAGATTTGCTGCAGCTGACCTTTATATAATTTAGTTTATTGACTGCCTGGTAGGGGCCCATTATGAGTATGCTAGGGGCCCCATGACCTTAGTGATGTCCCTAGTGGTAATACAGTGACAACCTGCGTTGCAAAACATTTTGCTGTGATTCGAAGAGTTTAGCTGTTAGAACTCATAGGAGCCCAAGTCCTCATGTGCCCTGATTTCACCGTTCTTTACAACAAAATTTGGGAGGCAGCCAAGACAACTGCTTCTGACTCTACATAGAAATCTATACTTTTAGATATTGTTTTTTAACTTGAAAGGAGTCAAAAAAATGAATTCAAGTCTTCAAAGGAGGTTGCATAGTAAAAAGGTAAAGGAAAAGCTTCAGTGTGCCGACACGTGACATCTCATACCAGGGAATTACATTGTCAGCAGTTACTTAATATAACGTTTGATATATCGTATACTGGAAAGGAATCCTGAAAAACTGTGTCTCTATATAAAAACTAGCTTGCTGGGCCTGGATAAAAAGGGTTGTAATGGGACCTGACACTCCCTCTTCTTCCAGTATGGGTTTTGAGCCCTTATTAAAGAGAACATGTGTTGTGAATGTGCTAGAAATGAATTCTGAGCAGATGCTCCCTCTGGTGGTTACAAACAGTACTGAACTATTTAATGAAGATTGTGAAGATTGGCGATCAGGTGTTACTGACTGGTCTTATATAAGGGAGGTTCCCTCCCATCAGGGTTGCCGGTGATCAATTGTTCTGGTCTCAACTTTTGTTCCTGGTTCACTTTGAAGCTTGCTGTTTCGTGCCTGCATCTTCTGCTAACAGATAAGACATTTTCTTCTTTTAGTTTTTTGTGCTTGCTTTTTGCATTTTGTCCTGCACTTCTGTGGGGGTCTGCCAGGTCCCCTCCGGGGCCTTGTGCTCCTCTCAGTTTAGTTCAGCCAGTTGTTTGTTCATTTGCCTTTTCCAGTTTTTTTCTGTGGCTGCGGCTTAGTTTTGTTACACCAGAGAACTAATTTAGGTGGTAGAGGTCGTGTGATCTCAGGTGTTTTTGCAATTAGTGTGTTGGTATTTTTTTAGGGTTTTTTGGATTGCAGTAAGTGACCTTCCTATCCTTTTCTTTCTAGGAAGATTGGGCCCCAACGTTTGCTCATACTATTTTCTGTCTGTGTCTGTATTTCCCCTTGTCTAACCGCCATTACATGTTTGGGGGCTTCCTATGTTCTTTGGGGATCTGCTCCGGGGCAGATAGTTTTCCTCTTTCTATCTTTAGGTGAAGTTAGCTTCTCAGGCTGTGACGAGGCGTCTAGGACCAACGTAGGTACGCTCCACGGCTGCCTTTAGTTGTGGTGGTTAGTCAGGGTACTGCAATCCAGTAGACTCCAACCTCTCTGGTGTATTGCCTTTTTTGCCTGCTCTCCTCAGCTACCAAATCATAACAGTATCACCGGCCTAAAACTGATAATTATATGGTACTCACAGAAGGGAAAAATAGTGTGAAAGAAAGAAGATTGTCAGAGTTGTCAGAGATTTTTTTTTTAAATTTTTTTTTTCCCTCTTTATCTCTGGGTGCTGAGGATGATTTTTTTTTCTCTCAATGGAGTTTGCACAGTTGTCTGGCCGTGTGGATCAGCTTGCCACTGAAGTTCGGAGTATTGCTACCTATCTTGCAGGGTTGCCTGTTGTGGAACCTAGGATTCCCATGCCAGATTTGTTTTTAGGGGATCGAGCAAAATTTCTGAATTTCAAAAATAACTGTAAGTTGTTTTTTGCCTTAAAATCTAAGTCCTCAGGGAACGCAGCACAGCAGGTTCAAATTGTCATCTCTCTCCTGCGCGGTGATCCTCAGGATTGGGCTTTTTCCCTGACACCTGGGGACCCTGTTTTGAGTAATGTTTAGTGTTGAGCGATACGATACTGCAAATATCGGATATCGGCCGATATTAGCTGTATCGGCCTTTCGATTCCGAATACCGATATTTTCGTCATATCGAATACCGGAATCGGATTTGTCACTGTCACTGTGAGTGTCCGTCGGTCGGGTCTGTCAGGAGTCAGCGGCACTTACCTGGCAGAAGATCTCCGGCGGTCACGTCCTGGACTGCTTGATGGCCGCCATTATCTTCTCCCTGGCGGTCACATGCAGTTTTTCGCGATAACTGCAGTGACTGCTGGGTAATCCCGGCCGTAAAGCAGTCAGTCCGATGACGTCACCGCCGGGGAAGCAGGTAATCAGCTGTGCTGCGCCGGGATGACAGGCTCTGCCTGTCATTCTGATGTAGCAGAGCTGGATCGTCGTGGGACACTCGTTACTATGGACTGCGTCGGACAGGTGGTATACTGCTGTTTTTTTTTTCATTTTTTTACAGGAGATCGATGGCGTCGCAGGATGAAACTGTAATAAAAGTAATGAAAACTGTGTTGTTGTTTTTTTTATTAAATTAAAAAACTTTTATATGAACATTCACCCGTCCGGGTACATCAACAATTTAACTATTTACATACAGGGACCCTGTCCGGGTTATTTATAATTCTTTGGCAGGGGTGTTCCAGGTACCACCTGGTACTCTTCTGATGCTTGCCAAACATCCGAGACACCAAGGACCACCAGGACCTGATGACGTCGTGTGGCCTGTACAGTCAAGTCGTGACCCGCTATCTGGGTCTGTGTGGCCACCTCTTTCATCTCCCTCCGGGTCTGGACCCCTATGTCCCGGACTGAACGAACCCCAGGGGGCCTAACAGGCGCCGGGTACGGGCCAGCTATAGTTATCATGTCCATAGCTGGGGCTGCTGAGGAGACCACTGAGGGAGGCTGGGGAGATTTACGGCGTGGGGTGGGCACTTGTGCAGAGGCCTGGATGTGGGAGGCTGAAGGCTCCGAGGGTCTCACAGGTTCCTGACACTCTGGGGAGTAGGGGTCGCACCTGGTAACATTTAGGGCGTACCATCCATTGTAACCCCAGTGTCGGGTGTAAGTCACCAAGTCTCCTGGCAACAGGTCCCTCCCCGGGTGTCCTTCTGGGAGGTGAGTCTCCACGTCCCGCCGGGTCACAAAGACTTCTAAATAAAGTCCAGGCTCCTGGATGAAGCCCCAACCACCTTTCAATTTAAAGCTCCGTACTGCACCCTTACGCCGCGGCTCCCTCAGGGTACCTTTATCTTTTCTCATCCGGTCCTTATCTGCCCGGTCCTTCTCGATGTGACGTTGGCGAAGCTTCTGGGATTCGCGCTGCTCCTTTGTCGCTCTGCTTCCTTCTCCCAACATCTCCACTCTTCCTCCTGACGCCGGTTGTAATTCTCCTCCAGCATCTCCATGTCTCCACCATCAAACTGCAGCTTACGTTGTCCGGTTTGCGGCAGCTTTCCTGGCGCCCCCCAGTCCTGGCGGCGCTCGCCTGCGAGGAAGCAGTCGGCTCTGGAACAGATGACAGTCGGGGCTCCGGTACAGACAGGTAGACCTCTGGTGCCTGCGTGGCCTCCTCCATGAGGACGGGTGTCGCTTCTTCTGTCTCAGCGACGGGGGCAGACAGCGGGATCTGGGGTGCTGCCGGTGCAGAGTTTTTTGCAGGAACGGGTGCCTCCACTGCGACAACGTCAACCGGATCACATTGCAAGGGCTGGGATGCCCGCACGGACTCCTCTACTAGAACGGGTGCCTCACCTTCCGGTACAGACACTTCAGGTAAGAGGGATTGGCGCCGCTCCAAGTTTAGTTTTAGGGCACGCCAGCTGGCTTCCATCCTGGCGACCTCCTCCCGGTGCCGGGCCAGGCCTCTTAGGGTATCCTCCGCTTCTTGCAGCGTAGGAGGGTTTCCAGGCCGGGTGCCCAACGATGGTTCCGTGGCGATCGGGTCGCTTCCGTGGGGGGAGAGCTCTGACTGCTCCATCCCTTCACACTTCTGCTCGTGTCCATTAGCCATCTCTGCCAAGTCACATGTGTCATTAGCATCTGGAGAGGGCCCCTCTTTTGTAGTGAGGCGGGACCTTCGTGTTAGTTTCCGCACACTGAGGAGGATGAGGAGGCGGAACTGAAGAGCTGTGGGGCACGATCTTACATTGCAGTACCATTTAGAGTGGTCGGCCATCGTTTTCACGCCACTGAGTGAGTGTACACCCACGAAGAGCACGCCCTTCTTCTTCACCAGTGCCTCGTCGTGACGCAGATATGGCGGAAAAATGGCAAATACATTCTCTGATGATTTTAGCAATTCTCAAGCACAAAACCAGTTCAATTCAGGCACACAGGACTCGCTTATAGCGAGCTACAGAATCCTGTTCGTGACGCCCAAGTTGAGTCGCACAGAGCCAGAGGTTTTGGGGGTACTCGGCACCGAGCCCGTCGTCTTCTATGGGGTATGTCACGGCTTTACCCGGCAATTGAATCAGAGTCTATTTTACTATGTAGAAGTGTATAAACTATAAATATATGTATATATATATGTCACAATGACATGTATATATATATATATATATTATATGTATTCTATGTGTGTATATTTTGTGTTTACAACGAAAGAAAGGTTTTTTTTTGTTGCGATTTTTTGTTCCCATAGACTTACATATCGACGATATTTAGTGATATCGGCGATACCATTTCGATACGATATTTTTAGATATCGAGCACTATCGCTCAACACTAGTAAAGTTGATGCATTTTTTCAGGCTCTGGGGTTATTGTACGATGAGCCTAATGTCACTGATCAAGCTGAAAAAGCCTTGTTGGCATTAAATCAGGGGCTTGAGGACGCTGAATTATACTGTCAGAGATTCCGAAGGTGGGCAGTCCTGACCAAATGGAATGACGATGCTTTGGCAGCCCTTTTTCGAAAGGGTCTGTCAGAGAATGTAAAGGATGTTATGGTGGGATTCCCTGTCCCTCTGGTCTCAGTGATTCTATGTCATTAGCGATTCAAATTGACAGATGTTTGCGTGAGCGTAGAGGTATGCGTGGAATAGTGTTGCCTTGTGAACCAGCTTCTGAACCCATGCAGTGTGATAGAGTGGCTTCTGGGGCACAGCGTCATGAGTTTCGAAAACGCAATGGGTTATGTTTCTACTGTGGTGATGCCTCTCATGCTATTTCAGTCTGCCCTAAGCGGGGAAGACGTTTTGCACGTTCAGTTGTCTTGGGTAGTGTTCAGACTAAATTTTTGTTGACTGTTACCCTGATTTGCTCCCTGTCCACATTTTCTTCTCAGGCTTTTGTTGATTCGGGAGCAGCTATTAACCTGATGGATTTTGATTTTGCTAAACGTTGTGGGTTTCCCTTGATACCCCTACGGAAGTCTATTCCCCTACTGGGGATCGAATCTACCCCTTTAGCTGAGAATAAACCCCAGTTCTCTACTCAGGTGATAATGAGGGTTGAACCTGATCATCAGGAGAGTTGCAAATTTTTGGTGCTGTATAATCTGCATGACATTATTGTACTGGGTTTCCCTTGGTTACAGTCTCATAATCCTGTCTTGGATTGGAAATCTGTGTCTGTAACCAGTTGGGGCTGCCAATGTGTTAATGCCAACACTCCTGTTTTTTCTGCCTCCCCCAGGCTCAGGATGTTCCTGACTTTTTGACTGATTTTTCTGATGTGTTTAGCGAAAGTAAATCTGCATCCTTGCCCACCATAGGAGCTATGACTGCGCTATTGAATTAGTGCCTGGTAGTAAATTCCCTAAAGGTCGCCTTTTTAACTTGTCTGTACCTGAACATGACGCTATGAGGTCTTATATCAAGGAGTCATTGGAGAAGGGTCATATCAGACCATCCTCTTCACCCTTGGGTGCCGTTTTTTTCTTTGTGGCCAAAAAGGATGGTTCATTAAGGCCGTGTATTGATTATCGTCTCTTGAACAATATCACTGTGAAATATCAATATCTGTTACCCTTGATTTCTGACCTGTTTTCCAGGGTGAAAAGTGCTACTTGGTTTACCAAGCTTGACCTCAGGGGGGCATATAACCTTATTCGCATTAAGCACGGGATGAATGGAAGACGGCATTTAATACCCCAGAGGGGCATTTTGAGTACCTAGTGATGTCCTTTGGGCTCACTAATGCTCCTTCCGTCTTCCAGTCCTTCATGAATGACATTTTCAGGGATTTTGTGGATAAATTTCTGATTGATTATTTGGATGATATCTTGATTTTTTCCAATGATTGGGACTCTCATGTGAAACATGTTCGGACTGTGTTCCAGATTTTGAGAGAGAATGCTCTGTATGTGAAGGGATCAAAGTGTCTTTTTGGCGTACAGAGGATCTCATTTCTGGGATTCATTTTGTCCCCATCTGTTATTGAAATGGACCCGGTCAAGGTTCAGGCCATCTGTGATTGGGTCCAACCTACTTCATTAAAGGCTCTTCAGAGATTCTTGGGTTTTGCCAATTTTTATCGTAAATTTATTGGTAATTTCTCTGTTATTGTTAAACCATTGACTGATTTGACCAAGAAGGGTTCTGATGTGGTGAATTGGCCTCCTGAGGCAGTTTCTGCGTTTCAGGAACTTAAGCAGAGATTCACTTCTGCTCCTGTTCTACGGCAGCCTGATGTTTCTCTGCCATTTCAGGTGGAGGTTGATGCCTCTGAAATTGGGGCAGGTGCGGTTTTGTCCCAAAGAGATCCAGAGACCTCTAAAAGTAACCCTTGTGCCTTTTTCTCTTGAAAATTTTCTCCAACTGAACATAATTATGACCTGGGTAATCGGGAGTTATTGGCCATGAAGTGGGCTTTTGAAGAGTGGAGACATTGGCTGGAGGGAGCCAAACATCAGGTGGTGGTCCTCATGGACCATAAGAATCTGGTTTATCTGGAATCAGCCAAGCGACTTAATCCTAGACAGGCCAGGTGGGCCTTGTTTTTCACACGTTTTAATTTTGTGGTTTCCTTTCTTCCTGGCACTAAGAATGTTAAAGCGGATGCCCTCTCGAGGAGTTTCCTTGCTGACTCTCCCGAGTTATCTGATCCTACTGTTATTTTGAAAGAGGGTGTAGTTCTTTCCGCCATCTCACCCAATTTGAGACTGGCTCTGGAAGGGTGTCAGGAGGATAAACCCGAACTCTGCCCTATTGGGAAATTGTTTGTCCCAGACCGGTGGAAAAAGAGTGTGATGTCTGAGATTCATTGTTCCGCATTGGCTGGTCATCCCGGAATGTTTGGTATCAGAGACTTGGTTAGTCAGTCCTTTTGGTGGCCTACTTTGTCTCGTGACGTCAAGGAATTTGTGCAGTCCTGCGGGACTTGCTCTCGCTCCAAGCCTTGCTCTCGCCCTAGTGGTTTGTTGATGCCATTGCCTGTGCCCAAGAGACCATGGACCCATATCTCTATGGATTTCATTTCCGACCTCCCTGTTTCTCAGAGAATGACCGTTATCTGGGTGATTTGTGATAGGTTTTCCAAAATGATACATATTGTGCCATTACCTAAGTTGCATTCCTCCTCCGAATTGGTGCCTTTGTTCCTTCAGCACGTGGTTCAGTTACACGGTATTCCTGAGAACATTGTGTCTGACAGAGGAGTCCAGTTTGTTTCCAGATTTTGGAGGACTTTTTGTTCTAAACTTGGTGTTCAATTGTCTTTCTCCTCAGCTTTTCATCCTCAGACTGAGAGAACAAACCAGACATTGGAGACTTATCTGAGATGCTTTGTGTCTGCTGATCAGGATGACTGGGTCTCTTTTTTGCCTTTGGCTGAGTTTGCCCTTAATAATAGGGCTAGCTCTGCAACCTTGATGTCTCCATTTTTCTGCAATTTTGGGTTTCACCCTCGATTTTCTTCAGGACAGACGGAGGCTTCTGTCTGTCCAGGTGTTGACTCTGTTGTGGAGCGTATGCAGCAGATTTGGGACCAGGTAGTGGAGAGGTTGTCCCTCTCTCAGGAGAGGGCCCAGCGGTTTGCCAACCGGCATAGGACTGATGGTCCTCGGTTTGAAGTGGGGGACTTGGTCTGGTTGTCCTCAAGAAATATCCCTATGAGAGTTGCATCTCCTAAGTTTAAGCCTAGGTTCATTGGACCTTATAAGATCATGGAGATTCTTAATCCTGTTTCCTTTCGTTTACTTCTTCCAGGGACATTTAAGATCCATAACGTGTTCCACAAGTCCTTATTGAAGAGGTTTGTCGAGCCAGTGGTTCCTATGGCTGTGCCTCCTGACCCTGTTTTGGTTGAGGGCAATCTGGAGTATGTGGTTGAGAAAATATTGGATTCTCGTTTTTCTAGACGGAAACTCCAGTATTTGGTTAAGTGGAGAGGTTATGGTCAGGAGGACAATTCTTGGGTGTTTGCTTCGGACATCCATGCTAGAAGACTCATCCGTGCGTATCACAGAGCTCATCCTGACCGACCTGGTTGCCCAAATGAGGGTTCTGTGACCCCTCCTCAAGGGGGGGGCACTGTTGTGAATGTGCTAGAAATGAATTCTGAGCAGAAGCTCCCTCTGGTGGTTACAAACAGTACTGAACTATTTAATGAAGATTGTGAAGATTGGCGATCAGGTGTTACTGACTGGTCTTATATAAGGGAGGTTCCCTCCCATCAGGGTTGCCGGTGATCAATTGTTCTGGTCTCAACTTTTGTACCTGGTTCACTTTGAAGCTTGCTGTTTCGTGCCTGCATCTTCTGCTAACAGATAAGACATTTTCTTCTTTTAGTTTTTTGTGCTTGCTTTTTGTATTTTGTCCTGCACTTCTGTGGGGGTCTGCCAGGTCCCCTCCGGGGGCTTGTGCTCCTCTCAGTTTAGTTCAGCCAGTTGTTTGTTCATTTGCCTTTTCCAGTTTTTTTCTGTGGCTGCGGCTTAGTTTTGTTACACCAGAGAACTAATTTAGGTGGTAGAGGTCGTGTGATCTCAGGTGTTTTTGCAATTAGTGTGTTGGTATTTTTTAGGGTTTTTTGGATTGCAGTAAGTGACCTTCCTATCCTTTTCTTTCTAGGAAGATTGGGCCCCAACGTTTGCTCATACTATTTTCTGTCTGTGTCTGTATTTCCCTTGTCTAACCGCCATTACATGTTTGGGGGCTTCCTATGTTCTTTGGGGATCTGCTCCGGGGCAGATAGTTTTCCTCTTTCTATCTTTAGGTGAAGTTAGCTTCTCAAGCTGTGACGAGGCATCTAGGACCAACGTAGGTACGCTCCACAGCTGCCTTTAGTTGTGGTGGTTAGTCAGGGTACTGCAATCCAGTAGATTCCAACCTCTCTGGTGTATTGCCTTTTTTGCCTGCTCTCCTCAGCTACCAAATCATAACAACCTGTTACTTGCCGTAAATATGTCATTGTTTTATCTGGTATAAATGCCCCTGTTCTCCTGAATCCGACGTTGCTTTTCTTTCGTTCCTGGGCCTCTCTATTCCTGAGATATGGCCCCTTCTTCCCTGTTTATAAATCTAGTCTTTTAGTCAGTCAGAAAAACAACGCCAGATTTAGAAGAATAGCGGCATTTACACCAGGTAAAAAAAATTACATATTTATGGCAAGTCACAGGTTCCCTTTAAGTTCAAGAGAAGCTGCTGAGCGAATATGTTAACTATACAGAATACACAGTGAATGGAGACAGGTAAAAAAAACTAAATTTTGTCACTGATTTTTGGTTTTGTTGTTATAGCTAAAATCTATTTGGGGGGGGCGTAGCGGTCACCGAAAAAATGTAAATTCTCTAAATCTGGAACTTTTTTTTGTTTACGATATTTTAGGTTAAATAGTTGTATATAATGATAAATATGGTGTCACTATCCATTTTTTCCCCCGCTGGCAGTCTGGTGTTACTGCATTTCTTCTGGGTCAGCTGATGCAGGTGATGACCACTCCCACCATTCTTTAAAAGGTCACCTGATGCATCAGCTGACTGTTGGTGATACAAGTCCTATCTGGAAACCAGCCTAGCAGGAGCAGGTCTCTGGTGTCAGTCACGTCTGGTGTTTGGAGTCCAGTTGCTGTTGTTATTCTGCTGTGCGGTGCTTTGCAGCAGAGAAAGCTAAGTTATTCTTTCCCTATTGTTATTGTGTTCCCCGCACACACACATTGTGTTATTCTGTTAATTTGCTTTGTGGTGCAGTTTACTTTATTCCCTGTCATTCTTTGGGTTTCCACTACTGTTCATCTTCTGGGGTGAGGGTTGGGGGTTTAGCTCAGGGCTAAACATGAGATAGGGACAAGTCAGTGACTTGGGCCTCCCTACCTTCAAGGGTACCCCCAAGTTAAGACAGGGCTCCCCCTAGTCTGAAGGGCAGTGTCACCAGCAAAGCCCCCCCACATCATCACACCTCCTCCTCCATGCTTCACGGTGGGAACCAGGCATATAGAGTCCATCCGTTCACCTTTTCTGCGTGCAAAGCAGTAATCAAAGCAAAAGGTGGCTACTTTGAAGAACCTAGAATATAAGACATATTTTCAGTTGTTTCACACTTTTTTGTAAAGTGTAATGTATAATTCCACATGTGTTAATTCATAGTTTTGATGCCTTCAGTGTGATTCTACAATTTTCATAGTCATGAAAATACAGAAAAATCATTGAATGAGAAGGTGTGTCCAAACTTTTGGTCTGTACTGTATATTAATGTTTGAATTTCTATATTAATGTATTGGGAACAGCACCATACACCTGCGCATAACATTTGCAGTACATACAGTATATGGTGGATGCGCTTCACAAGTAATATGTGATAAACTTTGGCATCTTCGTTTTAGGTGATCACATTCATTTGTTGGACTGGTACACATGGACGTACCAGGCTGGATTAAACCAATATCACAAGGTTACCATAGTCCAAGAAGGCCTTCACATGACAGGACAGTTTATTGCAAAACGATTTCAGATCTAAGTCTCAGTCGCTAGTCCTGGGGACTCAACACAATGGTCACAACTCATAACTGCATTTATGCCTTTTTGTCTATTTATTTTTCTATTTTTGGTGTTTTTTTGCCTGTTTCTCATTTGCACATTATTTGTCTCTTAATTTGCACCTATTTAAAGTCTATTTTTCATGTGTTTTCTTATATTTGTTATTGGGACAGGTTTGGGGTCTCTAGATGTTTTTGGCTAATTCATTAATTGCGTCTTTTCAAAAACTCGCAACATTGTTCCGCAAAAATGTACCGCAGTTCTCCCTTGGAGTGATTTTATGTACGTCTAAAATTTTTGATCACATTTTCAGCAATTTTAACATGTGACTTTTTATATTTTTTCCTCTGTGGGAAAGAAAAAAATAGAGGTCCAACACTCTTCTGAAGATAAAAGGTTGATGGCTTTATTGTCCACAAATAATAACCCCACTCAGACTAGAAAGAGATTCAGCTGACGCGTTTCGGACTAACAAATGTTGATTAAGAATCTCTTGGTGGTCTGAGCTGGATTTTAATTTGTGGACAATAAAGCCATAAGTCTTTTGTCTTTAGAAGAGTGCTGGACCTCTTTTTTTCCAAGGTTTAGCTGTTTTTTTTTCTCCTGATAAATCCTGCAGCGATCAGTCACAATCTGTGGGAAAACCTGATAACAAGTGGTCAGTTTTCCTACCGGGCTACCACAGGAGAAGTGATACATAGCTCTTATTATGGGCTGCATGTGTGACGCACGACCATGGTGGATCCACCAGAGAAAGACACCCTGATCTCTGTTCTATCTAATAGAGGACGGTCCTGTTTTTCTTAGAGGAAGTAATAGAATAGACACCCCTTTAAGGAAAAATAATTAAATATTCATGACTACTGAAATACTTGTTTAAACAGCCGCCGCCTCTGAAGGACATTAATGTAGACGGCTCACTCATACTGAATTGATCTAGCGACGTGTCCCGCAGTGCTGTTCAGAGTCAGGATTATGCGGGGTAATTATTATAATTACATCATTAATGAAATCATTTAAACAAACAAGATACAATGGGCACAAGAGCCCTGCTAAAAATGAGTTTATAATCTACAGGAATAAGAATGTGGAATCAAGTTGTGAAGGGACCCGGAAGGTGACAGGACGTGCATTTTAAGTCAGGTCTGAGACGTGATCCAATCTATTGAGTTATAGACCATAGCTTTTCTTAAAGAAGCGCTCCCATCCAACTTTTTATCCTGTTAATATATTGCAGTCATCATATTATACAGCACTGTGTACTGACAATTGCTCCTTTTGCCTTTCCACCCAATTAATTCTTCTCTTTTCCATTTGGTCTATAACATCACGTGATTAAACAGTAAAGAAACGCAAAGAGCGCCATAGGGTCTTAAGGTTGATATTGCTAAATAAAATTGTAGGTTTATTGTCAACACGTTTCACCGACTCCTTCTTCAGGACGACCATATGTCAATCCATGTCCTGAAGAAGGAGTTGGTGGACTCTGAAATGCGTTGACAAAAAAACCTACAATTTTTTTTACCAATTTTTTTGTCGTATTGCGGAGAGCGGAGAGACGCTTCCTATCCTGCTACTTAAGTCACGTGATTAAAAACAGACTAGTCGAATCCTTCTATGCTCTATGTAGAAACAGGAAGACTATTTTCCCTGCATGAAGTCCTTGGCAGGGGGAGAAGGGAGCAGCTGGGTCAGGACTCAGGAGTTGAAGAGGAGAATGATAAATGAAGGGAAAAGAGAAGAATTAGCTGAGTAGAAAGGCAAATGAGCAATTGTAAGAACACAGTGCTATATAATATAAAGATTTCAATATATTAATAAGATAAAAACTTTGATGGGAAAAGGGCTTCTTTAATCTCTTCACACCATGGCCATTTTCCATTTTTTTTGTTTTCATTTTTTTCCTCTCCTTCTTCCAAGAGACATAACATTTTTATATTTCTGGCAATATAACCATATTATTTGCTTGTTTTTTTCCAAGACAAGTTGTCCTTTTGAATGACACCATTGAGTTTACCATATATTGTACTGGAAAACGAGAAAAAAATTCCAAGTGCGGTGAAATTGGAAAAAAAAGTGTAATTCCACAATTGTTTTTCGTTTTTTATATTTACCATAAAATTGAACTGGCAATATGATTCTCCAGGTCAGTAGGTATACACAGATACTAAAGATGTCCTGTTTATTTTTTTATTTAAATGGTGAAAAAAGTTCTAAAAGTTTTTGCATTTTGCATTTCACCATTTTCCGAGACCCATAGCGTTTCCATTTTTTTTTTTTTTTGTACCCTTAGCTGACCATTTTGGGGTAGATATGAAGTTTTGATCACCTTTTATTGCATTTTATTACAATGTTGCTCCAGTCAAAAAAAACGTAATTCTGGCATTTCGATTTTTTTTCTCGTTATGCCGTTTACCAATCAAATTAATTTATTTTAGCTTTTGATAAATCGGACATTTCCAAACGCAGCGATACCAAATATGAGTAATTTTTTGTCAATTGTTTTATTTTCATTGGAGCAAAAGAAGGGTGATTTGAAGTTTTGTGGGGGGTTTTTCAAATTTTTAAAAACTTTTTTTTCACTTTATTTACTAGTCCCCTTCGGAGACTTGAAGTTGCGATCATCTGATCACCTGTGCTATACATTGCAGGGCTTCAGAACTGCCATGTATAGCAGAAATCCCGATCTCCTACAAACGCCGGCCACAAGCCGTCATTCACAGGAGGATCGTAATGACAGGTGCATGATACTTGCCACTTGAGGCTCTTGATCTGCTTCACGCTTGAACCTGGTGGACAACAATTCCAGTTTTTCTGGGACTGTCGTGATTTTTCTTAAAAACAATCTCAGCAAATTTGAGATGTCGTGAAAGACTTTAGGACTCCCTAAAAGTAGTGAAAACTTACATGATGAGCTACTAAAGGATAGATGAAAGGGTATTGTCGGACAGTGCTTGTGAATACATTCAGTTTTGCAATTTACTGCTTCTTACATTTTCAGCCGTTCTTTGGGTATTAACACATTTCTTTACTTTACAGTTTATTGCCTTGGAGACCGACCACCTCTGCTAAACAGCAGAACATACGCAGAGCTTACAGGATGTTTATTATCGAGCTTGTAAGCACTGTCTTGAAACAACTAGATAGCAGCGGTGGTCGGTCTCCTAGACAACAAGATGTAGAGAAAAGTGTTAACATCTCACGAACGGCTGCAAGTTTTAATAAGCAGTAAATTGCAAATGTGCTTGTTTTTACAAGATCTTTCCAAAAATATCCATCTATTAAGAAGAGATAACCTCTTTCCTTCCTGCTTATCTCATGACTTAAAGGGGTTTTCTACGAACAAGTATTAATTTTGATCAATAGATCTTAGAATAATAATAATTTCCACATTTGGATGTGTTTAATAAAAATGCTCCTGCGCTGAGATAATCTTGGGCAGGGGAGGAAGCAAAAAAGTATCCAGACATTACAGCAGAGGATCACAAATGATTCTTTCTTTGAAGTAAAACATTGTTTAAAAACAGGCAGGGAAATGCTTCATCTCACAAAAAGAATCAGCTGCGATCCCATGCTGTAATGTCTGTGTACTCTTTTGTTTCCTCCCCTGCCCAGGAGATGTGGTATGATCAGACCATGTCCCTGTACGATCAGACACAGCCAATACACAGTAAACAGCAGGGGCACATTTATAAGATTATCTCAGCACAGGAACATTTTTTTTAAACACATCCAATTGTGAAGATTATTATTATTCCAAGATCTATTGATTAAAATCAACGTTTGTTCGTGGGACAACCCCTTTAAGTGAAGGGGCAGAATTACGATTAAATGCAGTTCAGAAAGTTAAACCACGACCTAAGTGTCGCTTCTCGGGCACCACTTCAATGAAACTTGTATGATGAGGTCCGCTGTGCCAAATGAGAGCTCCCGAAGGAAAATGAGAGAAACCAACAGCTGACATTTTATATATATATATATATTTTTTTTTCTTCTTTTAAATTTTAAAAATAACAAAAAGGAAAATGGGCTGATGCAAAAGTTTGGGCACCCTGCATGGTTAGTACCGAGTAGCACCCTCTTTTGAAAGTATCGCAGCTTCTAAATGCTTTTACAAGACAAGAGTCTTTCAATTGTTGTGTGAGGGATTTTCATCCAGTCTTCCAGTTGTGTGAGATTCCTGGGTCGTCTTGCATCCTCTGCTATTTTGAGGTCTAGCCACAGATTTTCAATGATGTTCATATCCGGGGACTGTGAGGGCCATTGTAAAACCTTCAGTTTGTGACTTATGAGGTCGTCTATTGTGGATTTTGACGTGTGTTTAGGATCATTATCCATTTGTAGAAGCCATGCTCTTTTCACCTTCAGCTTTTTTACAGATGGTGTTAAGTTTGAATCAAGAATTTGTTAAAATTTGTTGAAATTTTATTGAATACATTCTTACCTCTACCCGTGAAATGTTCCCCGAGCCACTGGCTGCAACACAACCCCAAAGCATGATTAATCCACCCCCATGCTTAATGGTCGGCGAGATGTTCTTATGAACATATGGCTGCTGTTTTTTGGCAGAAGATTAGAGGAGGCAGGGTTTTTATAAAGCCGGGAAATTTACATCACTTTCTTGATTAATGTAGATAGTGAACAAGCCATAACCCTAACAGGCTAATTAAGGCGTGAAACCTCGGTCAAAGTTATCTGAGCACACAAATATCCAAGGATGCCCAAACTTTGGCATTGGCCCATTTTCCTTTTTTGTAGTTTTTTAAAATAAAAAAAAGACACTATATGTTATATATATTCTTGTGCCTAAAATACAAATGAAATGTGTCAACTTTAACTTTAGGCCTTTTGAAGATCATTTAAACTCCAACTGTTCACAATAACAGTAATTTTGACAAGGGGTGCACAAACTTTTACATACCACTGTATAGGAATCCAAGGGCACCCCATTAGACCCTCCACTGCCAATACGCAACCTAACGGGTTCTCGCGATGTTGTCCCAGGGGCCCAAAGGCTGAGAGCGAGAACCTGTCTTTCTAACCGCTTAGATGCCATGGTCGCTTTCAGCACTGCACCTACGGGGTAAACTGCTATGATCAGAGCTGTTTTCTATTGCGCCAGTTACTGGTGGGTGTGTGCTGTGTAAAACAGCCAGCACCCACCAGGGATGGTGCAGCCAAACAAATCCTACAGACCTTTGACATACATATATGACGGTGGAGGAGAGAACCCAGAAGAAATGCCAGCAAGGAGTAGGGCTGTTGGGCACCGGGCCCCTAGTTCCTTCACCTGGGGACATTGGCTCCATGGTCATGAAATCAGGACAATTATCTATACTGTAACTCATCTAAAAAGGATTATGGGGACCCATTAAGTGCATTAGACCACAGGTTGGTTCCATTTCTGCAAAAAAAAGTGTATCAGGCCTGTACAAATATGTGCACTGGCAAATGTCTGCAGTTAAGGGGGGTTTCCGGACTAAAAATTAAGCCAAGAGCAAGGAATAGGTTTAACCCGCCTCCCCTCTATACATACCACTTTAATCCTAGCTATTTCCTTCCTGCAGTGATCATGTGACCACTAAGTCCAGTGATTGGCTGCGGTGATCATGTGATGATGTATGGCATGTAATAGCGGCAGGGAGGGAGGAAACTGGAGAAGCAGCAGGAAATGTAAAACATGAAAACACTTTTTTTAACCCATTTACTGCTGATAGACAAATTTGGATAAATTCTGGAAAACCTCTTTAATTAATTGAGAATGTTGGATGTGGAGCAAACAAAAAAAATACAGGGTTCATGAAAAAAATAAAACCTATACTCTGATGGGGCTATTAGCTTGTCCACCATAAAAAGGCTGTCCATTGGAAAATCTAGCCTGCTTCTTCCTTTAAATATCG